>QRDG01000357.1:405265-486337 GCA_012064385.1 Puccinellia tenuiflora
GTACAACACATAACTAAACTTTCAGAACACATACTTCACCACTACAACAGATCACTGCAGTAACATCTTGCCTGCAACTAAACCAACCACAAACACAATGAACACAAGCACAAATTCTTATATTTGGCCTTAGTACGAGCAATCTCTGCATTCTTTAGTATCAGTTGATCTTGCAGAAACAGTAGCATCATCTCCTTAGCTATTTCATCTTCACTCTGCTCTTCAGACCGAGCCACGATTCCTTGCCCTTTCAGCCTCCAAACCTCATATCGCAAATCGCCAATCAAGTCACTAAAGAACTTGGGCAATGCATCATCATGCCATTCAACATAGCCACATCCACCATGCTGTTGATTTGTATGAACATAAATTAATTGCAAAAGTATGAAAAAAAATGGAGGGGCTGAGCCGAAAGAACAATAATCAGTGGCTCACCTTCGCATCGACGCACGCGTAGTACCTCCTCCCAGGGTTCTGAGCACTCTAGGAGATCCATCTTGGAGCCTTCCTCTCCGGATTGCAGCGGCACATCTTCGTCGGCTCGTAATCCATGGGGCTCTCCCGGTAGCGCACCGGCGACCTCGCCTCCAACCCACCCCTTCCCGCAGATCGACGGAAACCGGGAGCGGAAGACGCACTCAAATTCCATGACATTCTCCTGTCTGCGCCGCCGCCGCCAGCCGCCAGCGCCAGCCACCGCCGCCCCGTAACCCTAATTTTCTTCCCTACTCGCTTGCATCTGTCCGTTCTAGCCCGCGAGATGTGCTTAAGATACCGCTTCGACGCACACCTATCAATAATCCCGGCTGACATTGGCCACGTCAGCGTTTTTAGCCTAAAATGACTCTAGGGTTCGATTTAGACCGGGATTGGTTAGTTCAGGGTACAATCGACAGGGATTCAGACTTCGGGGTTCATTTCGCCGGACCACTACGAGTTCAGGGTTCAAAATGGACTTTTTCCCAGCACAAATTGCAGCAAGCAAGCAGGAGAAAGGACACGTACGGGGACACCCAGCACAAATTACAGTGAGCAAGGAACACGTGAACCCACTCAGCAGTCGGCACCCACCATAAAAAATCCATACTTTCTCTCCTCCCATGCTTGGCGTTGCAGCCGCGCAATGCGTCCCACCTTCTGTACAGCCTACCCATCCTCATCCAGACCTGGCCATCGGGCCGGGCTTTTTGCGGCCCGGCACGCGGCACGCGGAAAAAGCCCGGCACCGGCCCGGCCCGGCCCGTGGCGTGCCGTGCCCGTGCCGGCCCGTGAAGGAGAGGGGCCGTGCCTGGGCCGCGGCCTCAGGCACGCGTGCCAGGCCGGCACGGCCCGTTTAGCGCTTGGCCCGCGAGAATATATGCGAAAGTCACAAAAATGCTATGCGTGGGACTTGAACTTGTGACCTCCCTCTCTACACTTCCTCTAACCACTTCGACAGTCAACCTTTTGTGTCATAGTAGAGATCGGTCAATTTTAAAGAGTATTTCGACCTAAAATAAGGAAACAGAGAAAAAATAGATGGGCCACTTTCCCGGCCCCCGCGGGCTAACATGCCGTGGGCCGGCCCGTCTAAGGCCGGTGCCGTGCCCGTGCCTCCCTGCCAGGCACATGGCCGGCCCGGCACGGGACGCGTGCTTCGCGGGCCGGAAGGTGCCGTGCCGGGCCAGGCACGCCAAGCAGGTGCCGGGCCTGTGCCGGGCCGGGCCGGCCCGTTGGCCAGGTTTGTCCTCATCTGCTCCACCTCCCAAATCCAATCTCCATCCTCCATCGCCTCCAGGCAAGATGCCGCTAGCTCTCCATACACATTGCACACTCCGTTTGAGAATAAACCAAGCGACAATAGCAGCTGCCGCTTCCGATGGTGGCTGGCGGCGCACTGAATCTGGACGGAACGAGCAACAACATTAGAAGGGCACGAAGGCGTGAGGGCTCCAGATCAGTTGAGACTTTAGCAAGGGGATGAAAGCTGCGAAGCGTCACCGAGGTGGTCGCAGTCGTCCTACCCCATCGGGAGCTGCAGATTTCCTACCTCGCCACGGCTGCGGGGACTTAGGGCGCGCGGTGGTTGCCGACTGCAGAGTTTGGAGGCGATGTGGTAGGCGGCGAGTCACCCGGTGGAGCTCAATGGCCAGATCAGTTTTTGTTTCATAGTTTGCTCTTCTGCCAAATTGTGTGCTGAATGTGGGAGTCATTGCGCTTGATTGACGGAGGTGGTTTGGATATAAATGGTTGATATTCGATCGTCATATGTTTGAAGGTGCGGCTATGTTGTTTCTCTGAATTGTCTCCCGAATTTTTTTTTTTTGAAATGAATGATTTGTCTCCTGAAAGTTATATGTATGTATGTGGTTACTGATTGGTACTTCGTTAGTTAGGAATGAATCGGAGGTGAATTTAGTTGCTCTGTTAAGATATTCTGGCTCACGGCATGTTTGTTTAGTGATTGTTCTGAAAAAATCTCCTTAATTACATTTATATTTACTAAAATTTAAACATCCTATGGAGCATCAGCGGAGAGCGTGATACGAGTTGTTCCCCACCGTGCTTCCGCCGTCCTCTTTCCTGCCTACAATGAACCGATGGTAGCATGTGGCGGAAAATACAGTTAATAGGTGGGCGATTTTTCTTCCTCCTATCCTCTCCTTTCATTGGGCTTATGTAGAAATTTATTTAATCTCAATCTAACTTAGATTTAATTCCTCTAAGATTCTTCAAAATCGTAATGCTTAGTTACCTATAGGAGTAATATCTTTCTTATTCTCATGTGTCTTAACTTAAATTATTTTTCTCTGTGTGAAAAACAACAAATTATTAATGTGCTTTACAGTCTCTGTCTTGGTTGTCCATGAACTGTAGAACTTGCGGCCACAGCGGAAATAGGTCCGGTGAGTAGCGAGAGGCAACCGGAAAGCTGGACATTTTGTGGCATGCATCATGTTTCTTCCGATGAGGCTAGCTCCAATGGGAGTAACTTAGTAGTAACTTCAGTGCCACCTAAGCAAAAAGATGATGTGGCAGCTAATTAATGAGGAGAGAGAGAGGAATAGAGTAACATAGCTAGTTACTGTAACATCACAATTTCTAGACAAGATGAGTCTATAGAGTAATAAATAAAATCACCTATGTTAGTCTATTTATTTACTTTGCACTATGGTGGTAGTAACTAAGACTAGTAACATATGCATGTTACTAGTCAGTTACTCTCCATTGTGACCGGCCTGATTGTTTGAATTAAAAAAATCTCTTCCGTTTCCTTCATAATTATGCAACCACTTTAGCTATTAGCGTCATGGGAAATTGTTTTTCCAGGTTTCCCGGTTGTAGAAGACGGACAAGTGACCAGATGGCCACCGGGAAGACCCAGTCAAGGGTAGGCCAACCGGCTAGTGAAGGTGGCCACCGGGAGAGTCTGGTCAAGAGGAGAGAGAAAAAACGGATCCCATAGGGCTTGGGAAACGAGTTTTTCAAGGCTATAGCTAGGCTTTTCAGGGTCTTAAAAAGCCTCCCTCAGGCCCTCGACGTGGTTGGAGAGGAAGAAACCACGGAGGCATTTAGGTGGTGGGACATACTCGGAAAAGGTGATAGGGACAGGCAGAGCGTTGTGGTTTCGAGAATCTCATGCCCTTTATTATAGCGGCGGTATGGGAAACTATCATAACAGCTTGGCTCTGACTGTTATGATATTCGTCCGAAGCCAAAGATTGTAAATTTATCTGGGAACAACTAATCGCTGTGCGACTGTTATGGATGGAAAATTGGAAATGTGAGGCAGATTTCTCTTCTTTATTTTTCGTTTAGTTCCTTTCATGTAGTTTTGATCTGCTGAACTATTGACTGCGCTTTCTGCAATGCCACTGCTTTTCACTGCATTTCCAGACGACGGGACGCCTGGTTGACGTCTTGGCAACACTGCAGACGCTACCGTCGACAGTATATTCAGTAAGGGCATGTTTGGTAGGTCGGGTCAGCCCAGAAAATCCCACCTCAACCAATTTTTGTTTGTTTGGTAGCCCGTATTAGACAACTCAGCCCTGCCCACCCCATACGAAAAAGGGCTCTCAGCCCTGCCCACATGAGAAGCAAGAATCAAGCTTCTCAACTCAGCCGGGGCGAACTATAGGTGGCCAAACGGGCCGGGCCCAGCATGCCGGCCCGAGGCACGCTTCTTAAAGCACGCACGGGCACGGCTTGACACGGATCTTAACGGGCCGTGCCCCGGCACGGGCCCGCTCCGTGCCGTGCCCAGCTCCCGATCGAGGCCCGTGGGCCGGCCCGGCACGGCACGATTAGTTTTTTTTTATTTTTTTTTAAATTTTGTACCTATTTTTTTTTCAATTTTTGGGCCACATTTACGCTAAATGGGCTGTGCCCGACGGGCCAACCGTGCCCCCCGGGCCGTGCTGGAGGTCAGGCCGCGGCACGTGGGCCGGCCCAGGCACGGCACGATTCTAATCGTGCCCAACGGACCGTGCCGCGCACGTGCCGGGCCGTGCCGGCCCGTTTGGCCACCTATAGGGCGAACTCATCCGAAAAAATCCCACGCGTGGGCCCCACCGACGACTCGCGACGCCAGCCCCTCACGAAATCTTGCTCATTTCCCCCCATCCTCATCTCCTGCGCCTCCGCCGAGCTCCTGCTCCTCGTCGCGCCACCATCGAGCGCCTCCTACTCGCGCCGCCGCCGCCGAGCGCCTCCTCATCTCCGGCCGACGCGTGCAGTCGTCCTGCTCGTCTCCGTCCGGCTAGCCCAGCTGCTCGATGAGATCTCCTCCCGGCGTGAGCTATTCCGATCCATCCGACCACCACGAGCTAGCTAGCCAGCCCAGCTGCTCGATGGGAGCTCTCCTGGAGCTAGCTCTTCCAATCATTCAATCCCTTCCGATCCATCCGACCAGCACGAGCTAGCTAGCCGGCCGGCGGAGACGTTCCCAGGATCTAAAAAAGAAATTAACCAGCTGTTGCACTCACCGAGCCACCGCATCGACCACGCCGGAGGGGCCGCGCTCTACCTCGCCCCACCGCGGAGGAGCACCACTGCCGCCGGAAACGAGCACCGGAGACGAGCACCTCACTGGAGGACTTGATTGCTTTTTTCATTTTTGTTCAAGGTTCTTTCTGTCAGAATTTGGATCTGTTTATAATTTCAGTTACCCAGTACATATAGGCTACCACACAGCCTCTCATCCTAACCCGGCCCAGTACATACAGGCCACCAAACACAGGTGTTTGTCTCAGCTCAACCCGGCCCAGATCAGCTTGTATGAGGCGAGATAGCCCTGCCCATCTCATGCACCCTACCAAACACACCCTAACTGAACCGTCCATACTTCCACCAGCTCCAGTGGAACAACTCATGTTGAATGACCGTAGCTTTAGAGTATCTCCATAGGGCCCCAAAAGGAGCAGGGTGCCGAAAATTCGGTCACACCGGCATCTCTAAAACCCTCGTCTGGTTTAAATCCTGTTCGGCTCAGAGGCCCTTCAATTTCGGGATCGGCTCGACGGTGCCGGACAGTGTCCACACCGTCCCTCCGACAGGCATGACCCGCCTGTGGTCGACACGAAACGATGTGATGCAGGCGACACATCGATGCAGCGAGGCACAACGATTCAGCGATGCAGACAACGACGCATTGTTTCAATGGCTAATCAAAGCGGCGCCCCCGTCTACGAGGTGGACGGCGTAGTGAAGCGTCGCCTTGTCGCAACGCCGTAGAGTTCACACGACGCTCATGCATGCCATTGGCGTTAATGGCGCACCCATCCCCGCTCCTTCGTCCACCTTTAAAATGCCACCGCCGACACTATCGCCTCTTGCACACACTCCACTACCGGCCCTCTTCCTTCCACTCACACGGATCCATGTCTGGCCGCCGTGGTACTGGTGTCTGGCCGACGGAGGAGGACTATGAGCGACGTCGCGCCTTGACGCGGCGTCCGCGGCAAGCTGCAAATGCCGCAACCAGACATGACATGTTCTGGTTGGCAGGAGGCGGTCCGGTCTATAGCACCGCCACCTCCACCGCCCCCGTCCGACGCGCCTGACGACCGTCTGATGACGGTCAAGGAGGCGCAGCACCACCTGCGCAACAACCTCCCGGTGCCAGCTGACCGCCTGCCGGCCGGCTGGCTGCTCAACATCAACAACGGCCTGGTGGCGCCGCCTCGCATCGGGCAGGTGCGGCTGGACTACATCTAGATGTAATGGCAAGCCGAGCTGACTCCGGTCATGCCAGGGGAGGATGGCCCCTACCGCAGTTCAACGCGTTGACGCCCTACTGGGACGCCGTGGTGGAGGCCGAGTACAACGGCTGTCTCCTCAGCTTCCTCACCACCAGCACCACCGCCGAGCCGCCTAACGAGGTGTCCGACGAGGAGGAACCACCTCTTCCTAGCTGCACCGGTCATTGATATTGATACCGGATAGAATGACGGCCGGTGAGCTTGTCGTCGGTCTCTTCGACCATGAACATATGCACGTAGTAGCTCGAGCAGTGCATCGGTGAATCGCTCTAGTTTAGGTTGTACTCCGCTCGTCGCCGTGCTCCATGGCTGTAATCTTGGAGTAGAATTAAAGGATTTTAGGTTTTGAATTTAGTTTCTATTTTATTGAATCAAAATGTATCCGGATTTCAAGTTGTATCCAAATAGTGAAATTTTGATTTGGATCCGACCATTTGGGGGTGCAGGTGTGGGAGACGCCAAAAGATGCGTCGAACAAATGTCCGACACCCCCAAAGCGGAAACAACTTGGGGGGTGTTAGACATAAATTAGGCGCCCCCGTAGAGATGCTCTTTCACGAAACAGGTGAAAGGACACGGATGTCGCCTAGAGGGGGGGGGGGGGGTGAATTGGCGATTTAAAATTATTACGGTTAAGGCTTGAATAAATGCGGAATAAAACTAACGTTTAATTTATCAAGCCAAAACCTAAACTAGCTAGGTTCACCTATGTGCACCAACAACTTATGCTAAGCAATATGATCAACTAGGTGATAGCAAGATATATGACTTTAAGCTTAATGTCTATCACAATGTAAATAGCATAATTAAGAAGCTCGGGATAGAAATACCGAGGCACTTGGAGACGATGATTTTATCCCGAAGTTCACTTCCCAATGGAAGCTAGTCTCCGTTGGAGCGGCGCGGTGTTCACCAATGTGAAGCACCGAGTAGCCTTGATATGGCACACCGTATCTCCGTTGTGTCTTACCACCAATGTGGCGAGACACTTGTCACTATGTTGCCGTTGAGGTTGACAACTAGAACCTTTACAAGGATGAAGCTCACTCCACAAGTTGGAGGGTCTTCACCAAATGCACCGAGCCACCAAGACTCGATGCCAAGGCCGGGGCACACACCACAACTCAATTGATGGCTCCCGGCAATATCTTCGTAGCCACCAAAGCTCCGAAGCAACAAGGTTGAGTCACACTCCACAATTGGAGGCTCCCAACAAATCCCGTAAGCCACCAAGACTCCGAGAAATCAAACCGTCTAGGCTACCAACGTGCCCTAAAGGAACAAGCTCTAGGGCACCAAAGTACCCAAGAGTAACAAGCTTGTCAACTTCACTTTCCACGAATCACCGTGGGAACTCAAACCGATGCAACTAATGCAATGGCAAGAACCCACTAAGTGGTCAAGTTCTTCCAACCCGAATCCAACCAAAGCAACTAATGCTTGGGAGGGATTAGGGAGGAAGAACAAAGGAGGAACACAAAGAAACTCCAAAGATTTAGATCCAAAGTGTTCTCCTCACTTAGAGGAGAAATCAATTGGTGGAAACACGGATCTAAAACTCCTCTCTCTTTTCTCTCAAAGGAGTAGCACGAACTAGTGGAGAGAAAAGGGAGAAAGCCAAGCTCAAGAGGTCAACAATGGAGGAGAGGAAATGGCTCTAGAGTTAGCAAAAAGGTGCCTAGCAATTTGGGGAAGAAGCCCTTTAAATAGGGGCTCCAAAAGGAGCCGTTGGAAAACTTTGCGTGCAGCCAAAATACAAAGGGAAGCAACCCGGCCTGGGAACCGGCCCAGGCCGGCAGGCAGACCGGAGGTCCACCCGCAGGGACCGGCCTGGGAGCCGGCCCAGGCCGGCATGCAGGCCGACGGGTGAAGGGGAGCGTGCGGGCTGGCGATCACCCGGGTGGGCCGGCCAGGGAGCCGGCCCAGGCCGGCGGGCAGGCTGGGGAGGTGCCCGAGCGGGCCGGCCCAGCAACCGGCCCAGGCTGGCGGGCAGGCTGGAGACCCAACCGAAGCACCCGGCCGGTGAACCGGCCCAGGCCGGCATCGAGGCCAGGAGCCCAACCGAAGCCACCGGCCGGTGAACCGGCCCAGGCCGGGAGTGAGGCCGGCCCCAGTTCTTTTTCTTTTCTTTTCTAATATATTCTGTTTAGAAAACTACCGATACCGAAAGCGCAATATCTTCCACATACGAACTCCGTTTTCGGTAATCTTGGACTCGTTGGAATCGTCACAACGAGCACTACAAGAATATGCACAGAAACATCATTGTTCAACAAGATATGGTAAAGCCAAATGGTGAGAGGTAAAACCCTTTTATTAAAACCCGGAAAACCATATCTTTTGCATATGGCGTCCGAATGACACGAAACCACTTTTGTTGGAAATATGACGACAAATGCTACCCAATAACATGTGAGGATATTGAAACCAAGCAAGAGATATTTTGCTAATAAATGGAAGAGTGAAACCTTCCGCATAGATGGACCGGCAAAATCTCCGACACTGAAAACTCAATAGGGAACACATATGAGAACTGTTTTCGGTGACCTTGGGCTTGTCATGACAAACACGACAAGCACCAATATCACACCACGATAAGAGCCAAATAGAAACCAATAAAGATGATGCCAAGGATGCAAAGGTTTGAGCTCTCTACGACCGATACGCTAAAGCTCACTTGAGAGCCCCTCTTGATAGTACGGTTACTTATCCTAAAACCCGGTCTCCCAACTATACCGCGAGACCGGTAAAATAGAAACCCTATCAAGATCATACCTTTGCCTTGCGCATTCCACTTGAGCTAGATGATGACGATCTTGATCTATACTCAAGTGGATCACCTTTCTCGATTTTGCTCCGCTTGGTGAAGACACGCATATTGCTCCCCCATACACCAAGATGGGAGAGACACTCTTCGTCATATCTTTACATGTCCTTTATCTTGATGATGATCACCACGTGACGCCATCCACCATGGACAACATAGGATCTTGATCAACACAGATGATCACACCATCCACCATGGACAACATAGGATCTTGATCAACAAATGATCTTCTTCTTTTAGCCTTGACTCCAACATATGGAGTCCAAGCATTCCTTATGGACCAACACTACAAATATAACTCAAAGCACACATTAGTCCATAGAGATTGTCATTAATTACCAAAACAACACATAGGGGCAACCATGCTCTTTCAACAGGCTATTCGCCCCGCTTTATAAATAAAGCCCAACGGCCGAACCGATACAAAGTGATGAGGGGAACCTCTTACAAAGCATATCAAAAAAAGAAAAGACAAAACAGGAAACACCAAGCTTGCCACCGGAAGCAACAAAACACGCCCACGAGATACCGAAGCTCCACGACAACGCCCCCAAGAGGGTAACGACGTGTCACGTCGCCGTTGTCCAGACCGATGGTCAAGGGTTTTCACCCGGAGCCCTAGCGTGTCAAACGTAACCACAACAACGCCCTCAGGAGGGTAACCATACCCGTAGGCATGGCCGTTGTTGGCACCGAAGTGCTGGGCTTTCGCCCGGAAAAACCTTCGAACCACGCCCGGTACAAAGGGCCGTCTAGTGTCCCCGAGAAAGCCTCCAGAACACGATACGGGAGTTGCCAATGCCGAAGCGTCGCAACACCAGGACCCCCAACGTCTGCTCCTCGTCATCACACAACCAAGGAGAGAGACCATCACCACAGCCACGTCGCTCGACGTAGAGACGTCCGTGCAGTCCACCTTCCAGGGCCGCCGTCCCGGCTGAAAGTGCATGGTTGATCCCATGCATGGTTTTGGTAATTAATGACAATCTCTATGGACTAATATTTGCATTGAGCTATATTTGTAGGTTGTCCATTTGTTTGCTTGATCTCCATTTGTTGGAGTCAAGCTCAAGGGAAGAAAAAGTGTTGGGTTGATCAAGGCTTTGTGCGGGTTGATCAACTCTCAAGTTCAAGTGAAGATATGCAGAAGAGTGCTCTCCCCATCTTGGTGTATGGGGGAGCGTCATGTGATTCTTCACCAAGCGAAGCGCAATCAAGAAAGGTGGTTTGTCTTGAGGAGATGAAGATCGTCTTCATCGACCTCAAGTGGATTAATGCACAAGGCAAAGGTATGATCTTGGTAGGGTTTCTATTTTACCGGTCTCATGTTGTTTAGTGAGAGACCGGGTTATAGGATAGATACCGTACTATCAAGAGGGGCTCTCGACCGAGTATCGTGATCGTATCGTTCGTGGAGAGCTCAAACCTTTGCATCCATGCAATCATCTTTATTGGTTCTTATTTGGCTTTTATCCATGTGAGAATATAGAGCTTGTGTTCATCTCCATACCAAGCTCTAGTTCATCAAAAACGGATCTCGTGAATATCTTCTTGTGTTTTTTATTTCGGAGGTTTTATCGGTTTGTCTCTTCTACGAGAGGTCAAACTCTCTCCTTATGATTTCCTCCTCACATGATAGACTATGATGTGTATATGCATGATCTTGTAGGGCTTGTGTTTATCTTTGAAACAAGCCCAAGATCATAGAAAACGGAGTCTTGATGAAAAGCTTGTGCGTTTTCGGTGTTGGAGATTTTGCCGGTTCATCCGCTTGGAAAGTTCTCACCATTCCATCCCTCCGCACAATCTCCTTTGCTTGTTTTCATATTTTCAGTTTTTGTAGGGTAAGCTCTTGTCGTCCTCTTTCCAACAAATAGGATTCACTCGATTCGGACTTCATTTGCAAAAGTTATGGCACTTCTGGTTTTCACTGTTTGGATCTACCCCGGAGAGGGTCCGGAGTCTTCGGTCACACCGGAGTCTCCGCCCCCAAGGACCCGAAGTCTCCGGCCTGTGATTTTCGCTGTCGATTGTCTGCTGTGGTGCGCTTCTGGACAGGGGTCCGGAGGTACCCCGGAGATGGACCGGAGTCTCCGGCCCACCGGAGTCTCCGGCCCAAGGGACCCGGAATCTCCGGCCCCAAGTTTTCTCTCCGTTCTTTGCATCTGTGTGGTGCGCCTCTGGATAGGGGTCCGGAGCTACCCCGGAGGGTGCCCGGAGTCTCCGGCCAGGCCGGAGTCTCCGGCCCCAAGGACCGGAATCTCCGGCCTCCCCGATGACCCAGCAGGCCGGAGTCTCCGGCCACTTACTCCGGAGTCTCCGGCCTGGACAGGTTCCAACGGCTAGTTTTTGGGGGAGGCTATAAAAAGCCTCCTCCCTCCCCAAAACCTGGTTGCTGACTTTGCTCACCTGTTCTTGCTCTTCCCCTTTGCTCTAATCCTTGTGAGCTTGATTCCTCTCTTCCCCTCCAATGATTCTTGCCCAAACTTAGGGATTCAAGAGAGGAGATCTAGATCTACCATTCCACCAATCAAAATCCCCTCTAAGTGAGGGAAACTTGTGGATCTAGATTTTGGGGTTTCTTTGTGTTCATCCCCTTTGTTCTTCCTCTCTTATTCCCTCCATAGCATTAGTTGCTTTGGTTGGAATTTGGAGTGAAGGATTTGAGCACTTTGTGTGCTCTTGCCTTTTGCATTTGTTGCATCGGGTTGCTCTCCCTACGGTGATACGTGAAGATCGACGTTGAGAAGCTTGTTACTCTTGGGTGCATTGTGTTCCCAAGAGCTTGTTGCCTCTTGGGTGCATTGTGTACCCTAGACGGTTGGAGGTGCCGCGAAGTCTTCGCTTGTGAAGCTTCGGCACGATTGTGGGAGCCCCCAATTGAGTTGTGGGTGTGTGCCCCAAGAAGAGTTGTAAAGGGCTCCGGAATCCGCCTTGAAGGATTCCGATAGTGGAAGGTGAACCAATCCCTTGGGTGAGGTTCATCGGAGAATAGGGTGAGGCCTTTGTGGCATCTTGAGTAGGCCTCTTGTGGCGAGATCACACCCCTCCAACGAGACGTACTCCCTTAACAAGGAGGAACTCGGGAATACATCCTCGTCTCCGCGTGCCTCGGTTATTTCTATACCCGAGCTTTACTTATGCAATTTACATTGTGATAGCCTTCGTGCTTGAAGTTCATATCTTGCTATCCCCTTGTTGCTTTAATTGCTTAGCATAAGTTGTTGGTGCACATAGGTAACCATAGCATGTTAGGTTGTTGGCTTGGTAATTTAAACACATAGTTTTATTCCGCAATTATCAAGCCCCTAATTAGAAAAAGTGTTAATCGCCTATTCACCCCCCCCCCTCTAGGCGACATCTCGGGCATTGTTTGCTCTTTCAATTGGTATCAGAGCCTCGTCTCTCTTGTTTGGCTTTATCGCCTAGAGAGTAAAGATGTCGTCTAGGGATTTAGTGCACAATTCCTTGTTAGATTAATGGCACAAATTTCAATGTTTGGAAAACTCATATGCTTAGACACTTACGGGTCTTGGACCCCAATATTAAGCGTATCTTAGATATAGGTTTTTCTCCTCCAAAGGACTACGAAAGTACGACTTTAGAGGATGAGAAAAACTTATATCTAGATGCTCTAGCCTCTAATGAGTTTTGCAAATTTGTGAGTGTTGTAGTTTTCGAGTCAATCATGCCTCTCCGGGATACTCATGAATTATGGACCAAGCTTCAAGAAAAATACGGAGTGTCCAACTCTATTGAGGATGATTGCTCTCCCTCCACCTCCGGCCGTGACGAGTTCTCGTCTTCATCTACTTCACCAAAATGTGGTAAGCCACAATCCAATGTAATGGTGAGTAGTGATAGGTTTTGCAACCTTGATAGTGAGCTCATTATTGATGATCATTTATCTCTATCTTGTTGCAATGCTTCATCTTTGGACATAAACACTCGTAGCACCATAAATGATTTACATGCTAGTGTTGATTGTCCTTGCATATCATCTAAAACTTGCTTCGATGAATCTCTTTATGATATGCTTGCTTTATCTTGTTGCCATGATAAAAATGTTTGTGTTCCCTCTAAATCTTGCATTGGTAATAATGTAGAGGAAACCCAATTTGCTATGCAACAAGATTTGAACTTGAGTAGTTCAAAAATCAATTATTCTTCATCTTTCACCTCTCATTGTCTCATGGCTAAATCTTCTTCTAGTAATGACAATGATGATAATAATGATAATGATAATGATGATGAAGAAGTTGATATGGAAAAAATTAATGCCCTTCTTCAAAATAAAGGTATAATGATTCTCAAAGCCCTTCCTAGTAATAATAGTGCCCAAGCTAACCTCTTTGAAATCATGAGCACTCTTATTGAGCGTGGGGAAACCATTGAGGCTTTGCAAGCTAGCCTTGAAGAAAAGGGTAAGATTGAAAGAGATGATGCTATGGAGAAAGCATCGTTAGAAGATGCTCTTGTGGAAGAGCAAGAGACTCGTGCTTCTCTAGAGGAGAAACTAAAATCTATCGAGGAGTCTTATAATGATATAATTGCTAAAATCATTAAAGAACGTGACCATGCTCATGCTAAATATAAAGTCACGAAAAATGAAAATGCTAGATTAAATGATGAGCTTGCCAAGTTATCTTCTTCTATTCCTAAAATTAATGATGCTTGTGCTACTAACTCCACTTCTTGTGAAGCATCTATTATGAAGGAGAATGTTGAGCTAAGGGCTCAACTTGAGTCGCTAACTAGCAAGTATGAGAAGTTGGAAGCAAGTCATGAAAAGCTATCTAGCTCTAATGATGATCTTCTAGCATCCTATGGGAAGTTGGAAGAAAATCATGAAAAGCTATCTAGCTCTAATGATGAACTTCTTGCATCCTATGCTTGTCTTAAGTTAGCTCATGAGGCCATCACTACAAAGGTAACATCAAGTGAGCCTCATGTGGATATTAGCACAACTTTAATTAAAAATGCTATATTGCCATGTGCTAGTCCTAGTAGTTCATCCACTAAAAATGTTGGTACATCATTGTGATGAATTACTTGCTTTGCCTTGTTGCTCTAACAATGATGCATCTACCTCCTCTAGTTCTTGTGTTATCACTAACCATGTAGAGAAAAGAGGAGAGCTCAAGGCCCAAGCCACTTCTTTGAAGAAAGGCTTGGAAAAGCGTCATGAAGGGAAGAGGGCACTTGACAACATTTTGAGTGTGCAACAATCCCCAAATGACAAGAGTGGACTTGGATTCAACTCCAACATCAAGAACAAGTCCAAGGTTGAGAAGAAGAAGAAGAAGAAGGGCCAAGTTCAAGTCAAGAATCCGGCCAAGATCACTTGCTTCAAGTGCAAGGTTGAAGGGCATCCATGTTCGTGATTGCCCAATGAAGAAGAAGAAGCCTCTTAGTGAGAAGCAACTAGGGAAGCGGCCTCTTGTTCAATCTCGTGCTCAACCACGGGTTGAACAAAGACCACCTCCTAAAAGGACTCAAGTCAACGCTCCTCAAGTTGAGAGCCTATTAAGAAGAAGAAGAGTCGGTGTTGCTACCTTTGCCGTGGCAAGGTCATTTTGCTTCTTCATGCACGTACGGTAACCCATCCAACCCTATCATAATTGATGATATTTATTCTCTTGGGAAGGATAGAAGTGGCAATGTGTTTGCCAAATATGTGGGAGCTCAAAGTGGTGGCAAGAAAAGCACCATTTGGGTTCCCAAACCTATTGTGACTAACCTCTTAGGACCCAACTTGGTTGGGGACCAACAAGCTTCAACTTGATCAATAGGTGATTGTGGAGGACATTGGTGACTTGGTTTCTTTTGAAGAATTAAGGGATCTTCATGGTTTTATCTCATCAAGCCAAGTCAATTGGATCATCACATATCTATCTCATAACCAATGCTTCCTCCTTGCGGTAACTTGTATTTAACTCATATATACATTGAAAGTTGCTTGCTCCCTTACATGTGTTAGTCTTGTTCCTAATATGTGCTTGTATGTGATATGCTTCTTTCCTACTAGTCTTGTTACTCAAGGTTGTGTATGTTAGTTGTGTATCATGTATGTGTAATTTGTGTGTTGAGCCTTTTGGATCTTGTGTTGATTTTAATTGGCTTTTTGAGATATTAATGGACTATCCCATTTTGGGGGAGTGAAATGCTTTGTGCACTTCACAAACCTAAAAATGTGTGTACATGAAGGACACCACCTAGTATTGATATTTCAATATTATCTAGCTACTATATGGTATGTCATATTCATGAGAAATTCAAATTCTACATGTCCATTAATTTCTCTAGTTGGTTTTATTTGCCTCTTGTTTAAAAATAAAATGAATTATCACATTATGGGGAGTAATAAGCTATGTGCATATTACAATCCCATAAAAATGTGAACATTTGAGGTTTGCCACTTAGAGTTGATATTGTATATTATCCATTTCCTATGTGGCATGTTTACTCAAACAAGTTCCAATTTTCCTTTGTGGTTACCCTTTGGTTCTTGTTTGTGTGAGGTTGCTTGGTATGGTTTTTCTCTAATATGCATTTCCATATATTATGTGAGAAACCATTTGTTTCCGTTTATCCTAACCATGGCTTTGCCGGTTGGTTCGAATAATTGAAACTACCAACAAACCTCTTTAAAAATGGTGTTTTAATTCCTATCTTTTGCCATTTGCTAGTTTGTGGTGAAGTTGGTCTTGTACATCATTCCTTTACACCACCGAGAAATATCTCTATATACTCCTTGTCCATGACAAGTGATTCTAGTAATTGTGGTGGATTTTGTAGACCATCTTCACATTGGCTCTTGCGTTGATTTGCTTTATCTATTGCCTTCCTTGCCTTTTGAATGGATCCTATTTTTCAATTGGTAGTGTTTAGTGTTGTAAATAAAATATGGAGAGTAATGATCCCTTGTGCATGCATTTTGTATTCAAATGCAAATATCAAAGATAATGCATGTATATTGGGGGAGCATTCCTTTTTATTTAGAACACTAACCTATCTATCAATTTTTGATCCTTTCAATTGGCATTTGATTCTTTATCTTGTGTTGGTACCTTCAATTGGTATTAATTGGAATTTAATATCTCCTCCATAGATATTTGTTCCAATTAATATTTATTGTGGGAGTCTTGATACCTTCTTGCCTTATTTCACTTTACTTGATTTCGGTCAAGTATCACCCTCTTCTTGGTATCTTTTCTCCTAAATTGACATTTGTTGTTTTAATTGGTATCTTATTTTCAATTGATTTCTTATCGATCATTTGTTGTGTTGATTTGATTCCTTTTGATATCACACCTCATGTGTTGATGTGTTATGGAATCAATCATTTGTTGATTTGATTTTTTCCTCAATCATGTGTTGATTTGGATTTTGATATAATTTGGACAACCTTTTCTTGTCACACCTTGGTGTGCTTTATTGGTTTACTTGGTGTTTTTGTCCAATTTGTATCTCTTTTGGTTCTTGTAAGTCTATGCATGCTTTTTACTAGTATATATATATTTTAGCATGCTAGTCTTTCTAGTTCCAATATATAGGGGATACTCCACCAAATCCTAAATCGGCTAAGATGTGCATGAAATTCAATTTCATATCTATATGCACATATTTATGTGGAGTGTTTCCTATATATTGTAGTTTATCTAACTACTATGGGACCCAATGTGTTTGGGAACCATTTTGTACTCTAATTGTGTTTAGGTACAATGGAGATGCATTTGATGCTTGCCTCATTCATAAGGAAGGTGTTCTCACCGTGTGATTGTCGGAGTCAAGCTTTGATGACAAACAAACTCTCATCATCTTCATCATCAATGCATCTCGGTAACAAGTATCTATCCCATGCATACTTTTCTAGTCCCAACCTTGTGTAGGTTACCTCTTGGCATGAAGCTCTTATATGCAATTGTTGTGGTTTTGGCTTTTTCCTTCACTTAATATATCTTTGTGATATGTGTGTTGAATTTGCAAAAACCTTTCTTCAATTGATATTATTTCCTTGTGATACTTGTTGCCTATTTCAAAGCATCTCCACTATCTCTTGTTCCCTTAGTGATATGTGTGATGCATTTGATATATTTGAAGTTCATTTATGTACAATGAGATAAATTTGAGCTATGTGCTATGCTTTTAAGCAACAATCTCATTTGTATATTTATGACTTCCTTTTGGATACCTTGTTATCTTTTTCCCGGACCATTTCGTATGTATATGTTTCTTTGCGGATGTATATCTTCAATGGTTTGTCTAATAAGAAACCTATACATACGAGAGAGGTCATTTTTTAGTTGGTATCCTATTTCTTTTGAGCCACCTTGTTTTTCATCTATAATTCTTTGGTGGTCCAAATTTGCCTCATGAGTGCTTGTCTTAGTGTTTATTGGTATCATTACACACTCATGTATTTGTTGAAGATCTTTTACCTCATGCTTACCAGTGGTGAGCATGTTGATTTTATTGGCTAAATGCTCTCACTAGCTTTTGGCATTTTCAATTGGTTTTAGTTTCCAATTGGTATCCCTAAGCGTGTGAACATATTTCTTTAAAAGATCTCTTTTCTCGGTTGGGCCTATCTTATGATGAATTTTTGAAAATTGGTATCTGCTTTATGGCTCAACCACATCTTTGGTGCAAGTGCTATGATTTGCTTTTGCATTATGCACTCTTGCACTTGTTGCGGGTTCTAGATGATTTTGGGGGAGTGAGGATACCATATTTGTGCACTCTTCATTTTGTGCATAAACATTGGGGAGCTTCTCCATTTTTTTGGAACTCTTGCTTTGGATCCTTTTGATTGCCTTTCTCCTTTGTGGAGATGTTTAAAATGGTTTCATTTTTTGTTGCAATCTTTGGATCCTCAATATAGTTTGATTTCCTCTAATTATTCGTCAATGAATAAGTGCATTTGATTTCACTCATATCTTGAATAATGCACACCTTTATGGAGGAACTCATATTATATTGGCTCTCTAAATTTTTCTTCCCATTTCGGCAATCGATGCCAATGGGGGAGAAGTTTAGAGGGTTTAAGGGAATTTGGGTTTTATGCTCGGTTGTATGCTCTTGTTGCATTTGCCTTTAATGCGCTTTGCATCCTTGCTTGTTTGTCATGCAAGGTTGCTTTATTCTTTATATAAACCCTCTTAAAAGGGATTGTCATCAATTACCAAAATGGGGGAGATTGAAAGTGCATGGTTGATCCCATGCATGGTTTTGGTAATTAATGACAATCTCTATGGACTAATATTTGCATTGAGCTATATTTGTAGGTTGTCCATTTGTTTGCTTGATCTCCATTTGTTGGAGTCAAGCTCAAGGGAAGAAAAGTGTTGGGTTGATCAAGGCTTTGTGCGGGTTGATCAACTCTCAAGTTCAAGTGAAGATATGCAGAAGAGTGCTCTCCCCATCTTGGTGTATGGGGGAGCGTCATGTGATTCTTCACCAAGCGAAGCGCAATCAAGAAAGGTGGTTTGTCTTGAGGAGATGAAGATCGTCTTCATCGACCTCAAGTGGATTAATGCGCAAGGCAAAGGTATGATCTTGGTAGGGTTTCTATTTTACCGGTCTCATGTTGTTTAGTGAGAGACCGGGTTATAGGATAGATACCGTACTATCAAGAGGGGCTCTCGACCGAGTATCATGATCGTATCGTTCGTGGAGAGCTCAAACCTTTGCATCCATGCAATCATCTTTATTGGTTCTTATTTGGCTTTTATCCATGTGAGAATATAGAGCTTGTGTTCATCTCCATACCAAGCTCTAGTTCATCAAAAACGGATCTCGTGAATATCTTCTTGTGTTTTTTATTTCGGAGGTTTTATCGGTTTGTCTCTTCTACGAGAGGTCAAACTCTCTCCTTATGATTTCCTCCTCACATGATAGACTATGATGTGTATATGCATGATCTTGTAGGGCTTGTGATTATCTTTGAAACAAGCCCAAGATCATAGAAAACGGAGTCTTGATGAAAAGCTTGTGCGTTTTCGGTGTTGGAGATTTTGCCGGTTCATCCGCTTGGAAAGGTCTCACCATTCCATCCCTCCGCACAATCTCCTTTGCTTGTTTTCATATTTTCAGTTTTTGTAGGGTAAGCTCTTGTCGTCCTCTTTCCAACAAAATTGGATTCACTCGATTCGGACTTCATTTGCAAAAGTTATGGCACTTCTGGTTTTCACTGTTTGGATCTACCCCGGAGAGGGTCCGGAGTCTCCGGTCACACCGGAGTCTCCGCCCCCAAGGACCCGGAGTCTCCGGCCTGTGATTTTCGCTGTCGATTGTCTGCTGTGGTGCGCTTATGGACAGGGGTCCGGAGGTACCCCGGAGATGGACCGGAGTCTCCGGCCCACCGGAGTCTCCGGCCCAAGGGACCCGGAATCTCCGGCCCCAAGTTTTCTCTCCGTTCTTTGCATCTGTGTGGTGCGCCTCTGGATAGGGGTCCGGAGCTACCCCGGAGGGTGCCCGGAGTCTCCGGCCTGGCCGGAGTCTCCGGCCCCAAGGACCGGAATCTCCGGCCTCCCCGATGACCCAGCAGGCCGGAGTCTCCGGCCACTTACTCCGGAGTCTCCGGCCTGGACAGGTTCCAACGGCTAGTTTTTGGGGGAGGCTATAAAAAGCCTCCTCCCTCCCCAAAACCTGGTTGCTGACTTTGCTCACCTGTTCTTGCTCTTCCCCTTTGCTCTAATCCTTGTGAGCTTGATTCCTCTCTTCCCCTCCAATGATTCTTGCCCAAACTTAGGGATTCAAGAGAGGAGATCTAGATCTACCATTCCACCAATCAAAATCCCCTCTAAGTGAGGGAAACTTGTGGATCTAGATTTTGGGGTTGCTTTGTGTTCATCCCCTTTGTTCTTCCTCTCTTATTCCCTCCATAGCATTAGTTGCTTTGGTTGGAATTTGGGAGTGAAGGATTTGAGCACTTTGTGTGCTCTTGCCTTTTGCATTTGTTGCATCGGGTTGCTCTCCCTACGGTGATACGTGAAGATCGACGTTGAGAAGCTTGTTACTCTTGGGTGCATTGTGTTCCCAAGAGCTTGTTGCCTCTTGGGTGCATTGTGTACCCTAGACGGTTGGAGGTGCCGCGAAGTCTTCGCTTGTGGAGCTTCGGCACGATTGTGGGAGCCCCCAATTGAGTTGTGGGTGTGTGCCCCAAGAAGAGTTGTAAAGGGCTCCGGAATCCGCCTTGAAGGATTCCGATAGTGGAAGGTGAACCAATCCCTTGGGTGAGGTTCATCGGAGAATAGGGTGAGGCCTTTGTGGCATCTTGAGTAGGCCTCTTGTGGCGAGATCACACCGCTCCAACGAGACGTACTCCCTTAACAAGGAGGAACTCGGGAATACATCCTCGTCTCCGCGTGCCTCGGTTATTTCTATACCCGAGCTTTACTTATGCAATTTACATTGTGATAGCCTTCGTGCTTGAAGTTCATATCTTGCTATCCCCTTGTTGCTTTAATTGCTTAGCATAAGTTATTGGTGCACATAGGTAACCCTAGCATGTTAGGTTGTTGGCTTGGTAATTTAAACACATAGTTTTATTCCGCAATTATCAAGCCCCTAATTAGAAAAAGTGTTAATCGCCTATTCACCCCCCCCTCTAGGCGACATCCGGGCATTGTTTGTTCTTTCACCGGCGTCCACGACCTCAATCCGAAGGGTCAACAAGTCGCAAGGTCAACGTGATGGTTGAGTGGGGTCGTCGACAGATCCAGGTCCGCGTGGGAGACATCCACAACCAATAGGAAGAGATCAACCGTCTTCCACCGCCCGAGGCGGTCGCCGACCGGACGCAGTAGCAGGGCCGGTCAGGCCCAGATCGGCCCCGCCTGGGCCAGATCAGGCCCGACTAGCCCCGTCGCCACGCTGCAGCGTCAAGGTCGCAGTTGTCCCCTGCGGGTAGGCATCCAGACGTACACACCAGCCAGGCCCCGTAGAACCCAGATCGGGCCCAGATCTGGGCCGAGCAACCCTGGCCATGGACTAGTAGCGGACGCCACCCACCACTGTCGCCGTTGCTGTCCCCGACCGCCGTCGCCGTATGAACCACCGCCGCCACGGACGCTGAGAGCCACCGCCGCCATGGCCCTTGCTGGCCAGCCATCGGGATGAGACCGTCGCGCCGCCCGAGCTTGCACCGCCGCCGCGAAGCGTCGCTGCCACCCGCACGCGCAGGTACCCGGCCAAACCACCAGGCCGCCACCGGCCGCGCCGACGAGCCCCTTGCCGAGCTCGCCGCCTCGAGACGCCGCCCCGGCCCGTGCCTCAGAAATAGCGGTTTGTTTTGCTGCAACTAAAGCCGGCATGCCTGTAAAAAAAAAAAAAAAAAACTAAAGCAGGCATGTATCGGGGAACAGTCGTGTTCCTGTATCAGGCAAATTTTCCGCTTACAAACTCTATTCTTGCAGCTACTTTTTCCGGCTGAAATGGAGCATTATAGCCGAGGGCTAAAATCCCGTCGGATATAGCTCCAGTTTTTGCCGTTAACAACTAAAACGAAAAATTATATATCTGCCAAATCAATCATTATATTCCTAACAGTAGCAACATCTAGGATCCATAGCTTGATTTGAGGACTATAATCTCAAAACAAATAGCTTCAAAATTATAGCGCTTTAGCATTACCAGGACCACATTTTACTGGACTGAAGTAGCAAGGAGCACACACATGCCACCAGTCAAACACAACGGGAGTAGTACCCAAAAAGGATTTGCATGAAGTAGTACCCAACGGGCAGCTCCATAACACATATGACCTTCTAAACCCGCCACAAGAGTATGTGTTATCGTCAAAATAAAAGCATAAATAAATCCACTAAAATTCGAATGAGAATATTAGAATTGCAAATTCACAGTGACAACGTCGAAAATGTGATGATTTCAGGAGTGCCAAAAGACAATTATGCAGTAGAGGTTCAGAAACTGAGACACAAGAGTACCTAAACTTTGATCTTGTTAAGAACACTCGTTTGACTCGATTGAAAGAGCGCAGGGGAGGGAAGTAACAACCTATGGTTACCAACTTACCATAAAAGAAAAATAAATGTAATAATATGTGCTAGTATCAAATATGAAACTAAGTGCTGCGCTGGGTTCAATGGATGGTTTCAGTTCCAGTGTAGTGTCTGAGATCTTAATTCAATGCGAGAGATTGAATTTTTATTTAGAAAAAACGGGCCTTGATAGGGATACTTTTCGGATAGGCCCATAGAGCCGGAAAGTGGACCCGCCAAGACCAAGAAGACCCAAACCGGGTTACACTTGAGCAACATGGGCTGGGCCGGCAAGCCTGCCACGAGTTAGCTAAAGGGAAAGGACATGGAGAAGACCGGAGTCCCAATACAACCCGGAGTACCAACTTGGAAGGCAAGGACCTAGAGTAGGAGTCCGTGTTCATGTGTAACTCGGCATAGCCAGTAAGTCCAGGGACCCGGCCACCTTTATAAGGGGGTTCCTGGACCTTAGATCACCAAGTCTCACAAGTCGCAGATAGCTCTCAAGTCCCATAGTCGCCGAGTCTCGAGTTAGTGAGATCGGAGCCTTGTAATTGATATCAACACCAAGCAATAAAGAACAACCAGGAAGTAGGTCTTTACCGCCATCGAGAGGGGCCGAACCTGGGTAAACTCCTTGTCCCTCGTCGAGATTAACCAACTCCCGTGTTCCTAGTCACAATGACCCCACAACTTAGCTTCCCGGAGGAAGTACTTGCCATGACAACCCCACGACAGTTGGCGCCCACCGTGGGGCAGGTGATGAAAGGAGTTGAGATCATGGGAGAAGCTCGCCGAGACATGGAGAAACTCGCCATCAGCAGGGTCTACACCAACCAATACGGCGAGACGGAGATCGATGAATACGGGTGGAGCCCGGAGATGGATGAAGTCGAGGAGGGCTACCAGTTCATCTTCGGTAAGATCAACGTGTTCGTTGGCATGATCAACACATCAGGTACTCGAGTTAACGAGTTAAGTTCTTTTTCAGAAGCAACAACTATTGTCGAGTCCGATGGAGAGGAGTCCGTTGGCATATCAGAAGTCGACATAATCGCCGAACAAGAGGAGCAGATCCCCACAAAGGAGACGGAGATGCTGTCAGAGCCGGGTTCAGAGCCAGACTCCGATGCCGATTCAGAATCAATTTTGCCCTTATTTGAAGATCGCCTTGGATATGGAGTTGAGGAAGAGTATGTGCAATCGCCAGTACGCCCGCGTCATGTTGGAGTGTACATGTCGGGGGGAAATCAATTTGATCCTGATTTATTGACCAAAGAAATCACAACAGATAATGCAGCGGCTCGTGCACATGAGTTGATCACAGCTCGTGAGGCTATAGAGAAGTAGTTAGCGGATGTTGCAGAGGCTAGTCGCAAGTTATTAGAAGATCAAGCCCGTGTACAGGCAGAACAAACCCGTGTCTAGGCGGAACAAGCTCGCGTGCAGACAGAACAAGCTCGCATGCAAGCAGAACATGATCGCGTACAAGCTGAAGCATTAGCGGTGCACAATCGACAAGAAGAGCTCGCCTCGGTCCAGCATAGGAGAACAAGGAGTCGGCTGCAAGGAGCCATGATAAACCCTACAAATCTCTTTTAGATACCTAAGTACCGGTCCGACAGCAGGAGCTGGAGCCGGAGGATCAGCACCCGGGACAGGAGCAGGAGCTCCACCTCCTCCACCACCAGAGGGAAATGGAAGAGCACCCGAAGGAGGAGCCAACGGGCCCAATGGACGGCCACCACCTGAAGGAGGAGCCGGCGGCATGGGACCACCACCAGCACCGCCACCAAGGTTCCACACACCAGCAGGACATTACTCAAACCCAATGGACAACGTACACGCGCCAACTATGGTTCTTGAGAGAATCCCACTTATGGAGAACCCAATGGGACAGGAGGCACGATTCGCCATCGGCATGCTCAAAACAGCAATGGCTCAGCAAGCTCTTTACCCCAACTTCCTAGATGCCAGCAGACTTCATTCCACTCCCAAACGAGGAGTCGGCACGACGAGTCACATCCGGCCGGGTCGATGAGCGCAAGGCGCCGCGAATTGGCAAGGAACCAACCACACATACCGACTTTCTCGGAAGCCCAAAGGATCATTGACGGGGCGCGGAATCGGAGAGAAGCCCATGCGGCAAGAGTTCCAGAAGCCGGAAGGGCCGGAGAACCACCGCCAGCAAGAGCATTTAACCAACCGCAGCCAACCCAAGAACGTACAGAGATAACTTCACCTGGAGGCTCGCCTTCATTGACAGGACCAGAGTGTTTATCAGAAGCCATCAGAGCCGAGTCCTTCCCCAGCGACTTCAAGCAGCCACGTAAAATTGTCAACTATGAGCCAAACATGGATCCGATTTCTTGGCTTAGCAGTTACGAGATGACAATGAGTATTCGGAACGCCATAGGAAATTTATGTGCCAAATTCATGTACCTCATGATGGATGGGACAGCCAAGGTTTGGATGAGGAACTTACCCCAGAGGTCAATCAACTCTTGGGAACAGTTGAAAATGACTTTCATTCAGAATTTTTAGGGAACCTGAAAGAAGTTGAGTACTATTGAGGACCTGGAATAGTGCGTCCAGAGAAAGGGCGAGTCCGCTAGGCACTAGATGAGACGAGTGTCAGAAATCATCAACTCCTCGCAAGGACTACCGCCAATTTCAGTATTGATGGCCATGGAGAGAAATTGCAGTTTCAATCCAGTGAGCTGGAAGCTGGGATGTATGAAGGAAAGTCTGAACCAAGGAATACCAGTCACCATTGGAGAAATCATGGCAGGAGCTAACAAGCATGCTGCCACGGATAAAACAAAGGATCAGGAAGAAGTCGGAAAAGGATAGGGCGGCAGTGGCCAGAATCAAAACCATGGAGGCACTAAGCGGCCGTATGGAGACGGCTCCGACTAGGTAGCTAACACCAATTCCGACTACAGACGCAAGGAAAACAACTCCCAGGGTTATCAAGGGCGTAGGCCAACCTCTCAAGAGAGACTGCAAGATCCGTGTCCTCGCCATATAAGGAACGGAAGGTGCGGTCATACTCTGGAGTAGTGCGTGGACTTGCAACGTTGGAGAAATTCTCCTGCAAACAATGGGAATAAGAACAACAATGGTGGCGGAAACGACGGATACAGAGGAAACAACCACGGCGGGGGACCTGGCAATAATGGCGGAGGAGCCGGAAACAATCCAGGACCTAGCCAAGGAGGTGGCAATCAGCAAGGATCTAAGGTGGGTTCCAGCAAACCCCAAGCAACTTCATGACAGTCGTGGGCAGTACTACATAGCAACTCGGTCGCAACATCCAAGTTAGGGCAGTTATCACGGTTTTACCACCAGTACATCAAAGAGAGCAAGGAAGTTAAAAGTTCGCGCATCAACGCCGTCGAGCCGGCAGTACCTCAATGGTTAAGGTGGTCAGAACAACCTATCACATGGAGTCGGGCATATCACCCACCAAGGATTCAGGACTCGGGGCAGCTAGCATTAGTGGTAGCGCCACAAGTCGGAGGTTACATGCTCACCAAAGTACTTATGGATGGTGGTAGTAGCATCAACATACTATATTACGACACGTTCAAAAGGATGATGTTGCAGGACAGGCAGCTCGTACCCAAAGAGACCGGGGATAGTACCGGGGAAGTCGGCAAAGCCCATTGGTAAGATTTATCTGGAAGTTGCTTTCGGTAGTTTTGAAAATTTTCGGTCAGAGATTCTTCCTTTCGAGGTGTGGACCTCCAAAGTCCATATCATGCTCTCTTCGGCCGGCCTGCATATTTCAAGTTCATGGCAAGGCCGTACTACATATATCTGAAGCTGAAGATGCCGGGACCAAAAGGAGTTATCACAGTAAATGGCAGTAAACACTGGCACTTGAGTGCGAGCAGGGAGATGCAGCTATGGCAGAGACGGCTTGTGCTCAAGAGGAGCTCAAGTTTTACAAGGCACATGTGTACCCGGAGGATAATTCAATGCTCAAGAAGCCGGCCACAGAGGAAAAGATGAAATTTAAGTCAGCACAGGATACCAAGCAAGTTGATTTCATCCCCGGTGAGTCCTCCAAGCAGTTCACCATCGGGGCACACCTCTCTGATAAATAGGAATGCGTGCTCGTCGAGTTCATCCGTGAGAACCGGGACATCTTTGCATGGAAGCCTTCTGACATGCCAGGTGTATCGAGAGAACTCGCCGAGCACTGCTTACATGTTAACCCTAACGCAAGACCTGTAAAGCAAGGACTGCACAAGTTTCATGATGATAGAAGGAAAGCTATTGGAGAGGAGGTAGCCCGGCTCCTTGTGGCCGAGTTCATCAAAGAAGTGTTCCATCCAGAGTGGGTGGCCAATCCAGTCTTAGTACCAAAGAAAATAGGGGAGTTCCGTATGTGCATTGATTTCACCGGGTTGAACAAAGAATGTCCTAAAGATCCTTTTGCCCTACCTCACATCGACCAGATTATTGACTCCACAGCAGGGTCTGAGTTGCTCTGTTTTCTGGATGCTTATTCTGGATATCACCAGATTCGACTTAAGGAGGAAGACGCATTAAAGACCTCATTCATAACACCTTTTGGAGCTTTCTATTAGAAAACAATGTCTTTTGGACTTAAGAACGTGGAAGCAACCTACCAGAGATGCATTCAGAACTGCTTCAAGGAGCAGATTGGGAGGAATGTTCACGCATATGTGGACGATATGGTCATCAAGTCACAGACGCGCGACTCCTTGATCGCCGACTTGACAGAAACCATTAACAATTTGCGCAAGTATAAGATGAAGCTCAACCCAGGCAAGTGTGTATTTGGAGTCCCCGTAGGCAAACTCCTTGGCTTCATCGTTTCAGAAAGGGGCATTGAGACAAATCCAGAGAAAATCAAGGCTATCCACAACTTGCAGAAGCCGACTTGTTTAAAAGACGTCCAGAAACTCACAGGTTGCATGGCAGCTTTGAGCAGGTTCATCTCACGACTCGTAGAGAAGGCATGACCTCTCTACCGACTCCTGAAGAAGTCAGACAAGTTCCTCTGGGACCAGGATGCTGACAATGCTTTTGAGGAGTTGAAGAAAACTTTATCAACATCACTAGTCCTTGCAGCTTCTACTAATAAGGAGCCCATGTTACTATATGTAGCTGCCAACGAGAGAGTCGTCAGCGCAATGGTGGTTGTGGAATGCAAGGAGGAAGAAAAGGAGTACACAGTACATCGTCCTGTCTACTACATCAGCAAGGTCCTTACAGATTCGAAGCAAAGGTACCCGCAGTGGCAAAAACTCGTTTATGGAGTCTTTTTAGCAAGTCGAAAGCTCAAACATTACTTTCAAGAAATCCCATCAAGGTGGTGAGTTTAGCACCGTTGGCAGACATTATACGCAACAGAGATGCAACAGGATGAGTTGCAAAGTGGGTAATTGAGCTAGGACCTTACCATATCACATACGAACCTCGCACGGCGATCAAATCACAAGCTTTGGTGGACATTGTCAATGATTGGACCGACTTCACATCTTCACCAAGTTCGCCCTGCACCAAGTACTAGACGATGCACTTTGACGGATCCAGACAACTTGAAGGTTCAGGAGCCGGCGTCGTCTTAACCTCACCTAAAGGAGATAAGTTGGCATATGTTCTTCAACTACATTTTACTTGCACCAACAACATCGCAGAGTATGAGGCTCTGCTACATGGACTCCGCATGGCTCTTGAGATGAATATCAAACGCATCAGGTGCTTTGGGGACTCGGATCTCGTAGCACAACAAGTGTCAGGAACTTGGGATTCAAAGGATGCAAACATGGTAGCTTACAGAAGAGCAGTTAAGCAGATTGCCGGATTCTTTTCTGGCTACCAGGTGGAGCACATTGATCATCGCAAGAACGAGGCAGCAGATGCGCTGTCAAGGCTAGGTTCTAGAAGGGAAAAAGTACCACCCAATGTGTTCTTGGACGAACTCCACCATCCTTCAATCAAGTTGCCTTCAGAGGAAGAACTCGCATTTCCAGACCCGGAGTCGGCTTTGGTCGCAGCAGCACATGCAATTCCGGCTTGGACGGAGTGGTACTTAGCCTATCTCCTTCGTGGTGAACTCCTAGAGTATGAAGTTAAGAAGAGACAACTTATCAGGCGATGCAAGTCCTTTACGGTGATCGATGGGGAGCTGTTCAGACCAAGCACTACTGGAGTTTATCAGCGGTGCGTGTCCCCTGAAGAAGGCCGACAGATCCTTCAGGAAATTCACATAGGAGATTGTGGCCACCACGCATCAAAAAGGTCATTAGTATCAAAATCTTTCAGGCACGGCTTCTTCTGGCTGACAACTGATGCCCACAAGTATAGGGGATCGCTGAAGTCTTCTTTGGGAAGTATCACCCCAAATTTATAGTTCGACACGATGGGAACACAAGAATATCAATAAGACCTTAGCAATTGAGGCGTCACTCTCAACCACACCTGTATATCAATAACTTGCAGCAGTAGTAGTGATGGTAGTAAAGGATTCAAGCGAGCAGAAATAAAACAACAATAGTAACAGGGATTTCCCAGTTTTCACCGGAAAAGTGAAAGTGTAACTCAGAGATTTAAAACGTAGGCATGAGGTGACAGCGGGGCGTTGCATGAATGAGATTGATCATATAATAAAGTAGAGCTAGCAATGGGGTTTTTCTCTAACTCCAATATATGTAGGTATGTGTTCCTTAAATAGTTGTGCGTACTAACCAAGAGAATTTGCACAACATCTATTTCCCTACCTGCCCATTTCATCGGGGCCAACTTGGAACTACAGGTAATTAAGGTCTACCCTTTCATGTAGACCGGGACAATGCATTAACACTCCATAAACACATAGGATCCTCAAACTAAAACATCTCCCCCTTGTTTTCCCTATATGTCACTTTTAGGGTTCGCAGGTTCAACACAATAGTAGGTGATACACCTTGCAGGTAAATACCAAACTCAATTATATGATGAAGCAAATAAGTTCAGTACTGAAATCATGCCACTCGGGCCCTAGTAGCAAGCATTAAACACAACATAAGTGCACCAACACAATACAAAAGTATCCTCAATATAAACCTAAGATTATCGAACAACGGGAAGCATTACATGGTCAATCTCATCCAATCCCCATCCACCTCACATGCCTACAGCAAACTACTCACACATGGTGATGGAGAAAGAGCTCATGGTTGATGGAGATGAAGGCGGTGAAGATGGCCTCCGGATCCCTCCACCGGAGGAGAAATCCTGGATCAATCTGTCCCCGAAACGAAGAACGTGGTGGCGGCGGCGGTGTGTTTCGCGAAAGCTCCTCTCCTCCTAGGGCAAGCGTTTTTTCTCATATATGAAGGCGTACGTCGAAGACCGGAGGCGAGACGGTGCCCGAGGCCCATTTTGGGGGGCCCACGCGGCTACAGTACCAGGCCGCGTGGGGCCACCCCTTTTGGCCCTCCGGCACCCCCTCGTGTCCATCTTTTGCCCAAAGTGCTTCTTTTCCATGAAAAATGACGTGGTATTTTTCCCCGATTTTATTTCCTGCAAAAATAGCCAGGGGAGAGACTTTGCTAAAAACAGCGTCAGAAACAGCAGTTTTATTCAAATATGGAAGGATCCCGGAGCAAATTATGAGACAAAGTGCTTGGAAAAGTGGATGCATTTTGGATGCATCAGCTCCCCAAGCTTAGCTTGTTGTTTGTCCTCAAACAACTCAAACGTAGTGCAGAAGTGATAAAAAGACTTTGACAAGAACTTTGCATTGCATATGTAACACTGTTTAATAGCAACAAGTATTCAACACATAATTCCTACAACAGCTAACAAAATGCTAGCAAAGGTATATCTCATCAATGTTAAAGCATCTATACATGTTGCAAGAGAAATAACACATAGTGTTAATACTTGGATGAGTTTGCCTAACTGTAGAGATAAACAAAGGTTCTTGCATCGCTTTTGATTGAATCGTGTATTGACTAGTGAACTCATTGTGCTTACAGCCTTGCTCTTAAATTAATCAAAACAGTTGATGTTCCCTATTATGACTCACATGCTTGACAAACTTGTAGTTAAAAGCCTCATGCCCCGTGAATACGAGTACCTACACCATGTGTTACTCAACTCGTGTAGCTAGGCAAGCTCGAGTTTTTTTCAGTCATTGCGAGAATAAAAACATCATTAAGAGCGTCAACCGGGGTACCTCTTGTCCCAGGACATGGACAAGCCCATGTCCAAACAACAAGACAAACGGAAAATGAACAATCTCAGCACTTCTTTTATTTACTAATGGTTTAGCTTTTTATTATAAAGTGCATCACTGAATGTTCACTATGATATGCCGTAAATTTCCACCATGAATGATGCATGGCTTAAGTTGGCGGCCCGGACGTCTCTCTAGCCAATTATTCCCACTCCTCAAACTTGCTAAGTTTCCACATTTATTTAGACATGATAGGCATCCATAGACAAAAGTACATGATATCAACTAATTTTTAATTTAAGTGCAATGTTAAAAGCTTTCCATGTGTCAGCACATTTAAGCTAGCTCCTAACCACTAAGCTTGTCAAGCATATGACTTCATTTTTAACATTTGAAAAATTCTTTCACTTTTCTCTGTAGTTGGCAAATTTAGTAAGCACAATGGGATGCATAGACCTTTGTTTAGAACTACAGTTGTTCAAACCATAGCCAAGTATTATCCCTAAATAATATCTCACTTGCATCATCATACACACTAAAACATGGAGAAGATAAACATTTGCTACCAGTTCCCTAGATGTTAAAGAAACTATGATGTGCACACTTGTTGTTATTAAAAAGTCTTCATAAGCACGGCAAAGGTGTCATACCTTTCATCTACTTCATGCACATCAGCTCATCATTGTTGTTCTCCTCTCCCAACTCAAACTGCACAATAAAAACTCAAATCTGCCAGAAAATGTCACTGTATACAGTACTATTTCTACCCTACCTAAACACCTCATAAAAATCTCATATTTTACAGGTGTGTAGGTAGTGAAAAGTTGAAGCTGTGGTTAAAATTTTAGCCCAATTGGGTTTGCAGAAAAAATATGAACAATAAAACAGTGAGCAGATTTCGAAAATTCCTGCACCTCCATTTTTGCATCGGATTCAAGAAAACGAAAAACTTTTTGTTCTTTTTGGTTTTTAAAAGCATAAAGTAAATGACCAGAAGTAATAAGAAAGAAGAAAAAATTGAATCTTTTTGTGTTTTTGCAATTTCAAAGAAAGAAACCGAAACAAAATAAGAGTGATATAAAACAACGAGATGAGAGGAAGAGAAGTACTCCCCCAAGTTTGCAGTCAAGCTAATATTCTGGGTGGTAGCCATATCCACCACTTCCACCTCCAAGGTGGTTACCATATGTGTATCCCCCCATGCCTGGGTATTGTGGCATCTCTTGAGGTTGGTACACCTGCATCGCTGGAGCTTGTGCCTCCTCCCGCGGTGGCTCTTCCCTCACGATCCACTTTCCAGTGCTCCTGTCAAAGAGGTCAGTACAGGGGAGCCTAATGGACACTTTCTGTCCATTAGTACTCAAATATGTGTAGAGATGAATCCCTCCATATGGAACACTCATTCCCATGTTGGAAATCAAAGCAAAATCAAGTAGTGTGGACTTCTCTACACGGGTTCCCATATTATCATTATATCCTCATTCATCTTTAATGTATTTATAGACCAAAGTAGCAATAGCACCAGCGTAAATAGGGGTTCCATCAGTGGCATTTCTACTTACAATATTATGCAATGATCTAGCAAGAATTACCCCCAAATTATACCCACATGGTTGGTTCTCTTTTGCACATTTAAGCAAATAAACGATAGGTCCAGTGCAGGCAGAAGTGTTGTCTCTTGCAAGAAAACCTCTTGCAAGGAACAACGCAAAGTACCTCAAGCTAGGGTGCTGTATGTGAGTAAATTTGCCCCTATTTAGTCTATCAAGGGAATTAATAGAAACAGAGTGCCAGAAATTAACAAGTTCAGGATTTGAATCAGCACCGGTTTCTTCCCAACTCCCCGTGTTTGCTACACCTATAGCATTGCAAAACTCATCTAGAGACATAACAAGACGCTCTCCCTTCATAATAAACTTGCAAACAAAAGTGAGAGAATGTGCCTTACTTTTATTCTTGTGCTTATGAGTCTCGGGCCCTTCGAATCTGAAGGTAGACAGGAACTCTCGTGAGAGCTCCTCATACGTCTCTTGTTGGTTTTGAGTAAATGTCAGCAACCCGGTCGCTGTGGCGAAGGAGTTGAAATCCTCTTCCATTCCCCATCCTTGAAGAACATGGGGGTCTTGCCATCTCGTCGTGTGAATCCTCAACTTCTCCCCCACAAATGATGCGGAGTCCTCCCAAAGTTGATTGTCATCGTAGTTGAGGGAGACTTTGCATGCTCTTCTCTTGGGTCTTGAGCTCATCCCAAGCAATCCTTTTCCCTTGCTAAACATGGTACCTTGCTGCCCATAAATAAATTTCAACAAAAATCAAGATGTGAAACTATAATATAACATCAAGCCATCTACATCTAGTCTCCACATCAATCTCATGCATCAATATCAACTAGAAAACTTAAATCCATGGATTTCTCAATCATATTTAGTAACACCTAGTGCAGCAAAATACTTCATATATAAAGCACAAGAACAAAAACTAATTGGATGAGTGGAGAAGTCACATACCAAGGAGTAATCCCACCGAACAGATTCGAGAAAGCTGCTCTAAACTTGGAGATCCAAGGGGAGCAGCAAGAGAGCATGAAAAAATTCGGAGAAAATACCTGGAGCTGGTTTTATGTCAAGAGGAAGGAGATGAGCCCCGACTCCACACCTAACTCTACATGTGGAACAAAGTGGGGGGTCCCACGCGGCCAGGTACAGTGGCCGTGTGGGGCACCTTCTTTTGGCCCATGGTGGCCCTCTGGTGTTCCTCTTTTGGCTGTGAGCTCTCCCGTGAAAATAACTTACCTCTGAATTTTTCTGGATTTTTTTGAGAAAATTTTCTACAGAGACTTTTCAAAACTAAATTTCTGAAATTTCTGCACTTTGAAATAAATATGCCCAAGCAAATATTCTAAGAATTCTTGAGTATATAAAATAAAAAATGCAAGAAATCTTTATAGGGATCAAGTTTGCATCATTTCCACATTAATAATGAGGTTGATCAGATCTCATTAATAATATGTAAAGGATATAACACATGATCTTTAGTTTTATATGTAAAGAAGAGATTCAAGTTACCTCATATTTGATTGGAATAGTTCCAATCATTATGGTAGCATATTTTGGTTCAGGAGGTGGTAAGGGAATTTCAATAGTTCCAACTATAAGAGTATTTCTTTTAACACAATTCACCATTTGGTTTACCATTGTAACAGCTTTCTTCTTGGGGAAATAGATAGTGTGCTCCTTTCCTTTAACATTGAATGTCACTTTGCTTTCAGTGCAATCTATCACAGCCCCTGCAGTGTTTAAGAAAGGTCTACCAAGGATAATAGAAAAGTTATCATCTTCAGGCATGTCCAATACAATAAAGTCCGTAGGGATTATCATATTAGCAACAGAAATGGGTACATCCTCACATATTCCAATAGGTATAGCAGTTGATTTATCAGCCATTTGTAATGAAACTTCAGTTGGAACCAATTTGTTTAAGTCAAGTTTCTTATACAAAGAGAAAGGCATGACACTAACACCAGCCCCCAAATCACATAGTGCATATCTCACATAGGTTTCTTTAATTTGACAAGGAATAGTTAGAATACCAGGATCTCCACGTTTTTCAGGCACTTTCCCTTTGAAGGAGCAATCAGCAAGCATGGCAGAAATAGCATCAGTAGAAACCTTTCTTTTATTAGTGACAATATCTTTCATGTATTTCGAATAAGGAGGAATTTTAATAGCATCAACAAGAGGAATTTGCAAATATAAAGATTTAATCAACTCAAAGAACTTCTCAAATCTAGTGTCATCCAAAGTTTTCATTACCTCTTGAGGATATGGTATGGGTCTTTGTACCCATGAATCCCTCTCTTTACCTTCTTGTGGATTTGGATGGTTTTTCTTCTTGTTCTTCTCAGTAGATGGTTGAGGGTCTTCCTTCTCAGCTGCTTCAGGTTCTTCAACATTTTCAACTTCTTGTGGTTCTTCTTCAGGTGAGGATGATTCCTCCTCTTCATTATTATTATCTTCAGTCTCAGCATCAGAAATAGAGATATTATTATCTTGTTCTTCAGAATCATCTTTATCTTGGTTTTCATTGGGAGATTTTCCTGCAGAAAGTTTCTTCTTTCGAGCTTCTTGCTCTTTCCTCTTGGGATGGTCTTCAGGATAGTCAGGGTCCTGAGTACTTGCACCTCCCCTAGTATTAACTCCACAAACCTGTTTCTTCACATTAAGCTTTTCATACAATTGATTTTGAAGAGAAATCATTTGTTCTACTTGATTATTCATCATCTCACAATGTTTAACAATTCTTTTTACCTCTCCCACATTAGCATGCAAACTTTCACGAAGAAATTTAATTTTGTGAGAGTTTTCCATGATCATCATTCTAATATTATGCTCTTCGGGATCATGACGATAAGCAAAATCATTCTCATATGATACCTCAGTAAGAGATGTTACCTTTTCATTACCTTTTGTGGTGCTAATAACATTGACTGGGATAGGGAAACATGGTTGATCATTAGGAAGTTTGACACCCCTTTCAGATAATTCCTTGAGATGAGAGGTTTTAATTCCCTTCTCTTTAATGTCCTTTGAGGCTTCTTTCATTGCCTCTTTGCCCAGTTTGAGTATACCTCCTTTCTTCTCCAGAAATATCTCATCAGTATTCCAATCATCATAATTCTTTGAGATAGTTTGCAATAACTCAATTGCTTCATCAACGGTCCTTTCCCTGAAAACATTACCTGCAATACTATCAAGATAGCCTCTAGTGTTTTCAGTTAGTCCATTGTAAAATATATCAAGTATTTCATTATCTTTGAAGCCATGGGTAGGACATTTCCTAACCATCTTATCATACCTCCCCCAAGCTTCGGGTAAATCCTCCTTCTCTTTCTGTGAAAAATTACTAATCTCAAGGGTTAGAGCATGAATTTTATTAGCAGGGAAGTACTTATCAAAGAAAATCCGCAAACATTCTTCCTTGCTAGTAATACATCCAGGTTCTAAACAATTATACCAAGTTTTAGCACTTCCTCCCAAAGAAAAAGGAAACAATTTTAAGAAATAGTAGCGTTGGTTAATTTCATCTTTCCCAAATAACACAGATAATTCATGCAAATCATCAATGTGATCGAAAGGAAACTCATCCTCTCTCCCATAAAACTTAGACTTCTCAGCCCTTTCAATAATTTCAGGATCAACATTAAACTCATAGTCTTTATCATTAATTTTAATAGCTGGACCATTCATTTTATTAGTAACAGGAAAATAGTCATCAAGAGGGGAATTTATATAGCTAGCAAGTTTATCCATTTCATCATAGTCTGGACTCATGAAAGCCTTAATAATAGCATCCTCTTTCTCAGAAGAAGTTTCCATATCATCACAATATTCCCTATCTTCTAGTTCATCTTCCACATTTTTACTAATAGAAGATTCAGGATTCTCAGGTGTTTCAATTATCTCAAATATTTCAGGAATTTCAGGTGTTTCAAGTGTCACTTCTTTGTCTATGCCACCACATGTTAAATCACTTTCATTACTAGTAGACATTTTAGACAATGGTGAACTAGAGACAAAATTTCCCCTTTTTTAGGAACAACAGCAGAAGCAGCATCAGGTGAAAAGTTTGGCCTACTTGGCAAATTGTTACCTGCACGAGTAGTTGAAGGCCCAATTTCCTTCGGAGTGGTCTTTTCCTTTCCCATGGTTAGGAACAAGCAAATGCAGAAAATAAATGATATCAAGTTGTCTTACCAATAAAGCTAGGTTCCCCGGCAACGGCGCCATAAAACGTCTTGATGCCCACAAGTATAGGGGATCGCTGAAGTCTTCGTTGGGAAGTATCACCCAAAATTTATAGTTTGACACGATGGGAACACAAGAATATCAATAAGACCTTAGAAATTGAGGCGTCACTCTCAACCACACCTGTATATCAATAACTTGCAGCAGTAGTAGTGATGGTAGTAAAGGATTCAAGCGAGCAGAAATAAAACATCAATAGTAAGAAGGATTTCCCAGTTTTCACCGGAAAAGTGAAAGTGTAACTCAGAGATTTAAAACATAGGCATGAGGTGACAGCGGGGCATTGCATGAATGAGATTGATCATATAATAAAGTAAAGCTAGCAATGGGGTTTTTCTCTAACTCTGATATATGTAGGTATGTGTTCCTTAAATAGTTGTGCGTACTAACCAAGAGAATTTGCACAACATCTATTGCCCTACCTGCCCATTTCACCGGGGCCAACTTGGAAGTACAGGTAATTAAGGTCTACCCTTTCGTGTAGACCAGGGACAATGCATTAACACTCCATAAACACATAGGATCCTCAAACTAAAACATCTCCCCCTTGTTTTCCCTATATGTCACTTTTAGGGTTCGTAGGTTCAACACAAGAGCAGGTGATACACCTTGCAGGTAAATACCAAACTCAATTACATGATGAAGCAAATAAGTTCAGTACTGAAATCATGCCACTCGGGCCCTAGTAGCAAGCATTAAACATAGCATAAGTGCACCAACACAATACAAAAGTATCCTCAAGATAAACCCTAAGATTATCGAACAACGGGTAGCATTACATGGTCAATCTCATCCAATCCCCATCCACCTCACATGCCTACAGCAAACTACTCACACATGGTGATGGAGAAAGAGCTCATGGTCGATGGAGATGAAGGCGGTGAAGATGGCGGTGAAGATGGCGGTGAAGACGGCCTCCGGATCCCTCCACCGGAGGAGAAATCCTGGATCAATCTGTCCCCGAAATGAAGAACGTGGTGGCGGCGGCGGTGTGTTTCGCGAAAGCTCCTCTCCTCCTAGGGCAAGCGTTTTTTCTCATATATGAAGGCTTACATCGAAGACCGTAGGCGAGACGGTGCCCGATGCCCATTTTGGGGGGGCCCATGCGCTACTAGTACCAGGCCGCATGGGGCCACCCCTTTTGGCCCTACGTGTAACATCCCAAGATTTTCAATTTTTTGAAAATTCAGAGGGATCAAAAACTTTTTGTTGTTTAAGTTTAAAACTCAAAATCATTCATGGCATTCATAAGCATCATGTGTTTGTTGCATTTAAATTGCTTGAAATAGTAAAAGATTTCAAAATTAAAATTATATTTTATTAATTGACATAGAGGGTGCAAAGTAACCCCAGTCAATATTTAAAATATTTTAATTTTATGTGTTGGCAAGACTACTGCCATAATATTCTATTCTTGGTAAGCTCTTTAAAAAGTATTTTTGCAAATTTTTATAAAAGGTTTTACTTGGTTTTTAAATCAGTTTTTAAAAACAGAGAAAAGGAAAAGATAAAAGTTTTGTTAAAAAAAATAGAAAAGGCCAGCCAGCCCGAGCCAGCCAGCAGCCGGCCCAAGTCTGGCCCAGTTCCATCCCGCACCCCAGCCCTCTCTCTCTCTCCTCTCTTTTCTTTTTCGTTTCTCTCGCTGACGGGTGGGGTCCACGCTGACGCCAGCACTGACATCATCGACTCCAACCTCCAGCGGTCGAATCCGGCACGGATACGAATCCAAATCCGGCCGATTTCTGGGGAATTGGTTGCTCCCGCACGCGTCCTCTTAAACCCCTTGACCCCCTCTCCAATTCGCCCCAAAAACCCTAGCTGCTAGCACGTCAGGCTGCTCGGGATCGACCACGCCGCGCCGCCATTACCGCCGGTGAGAACCAGAGCTCCGGCTGCTCTCCGCGTCCCCTGCCTCTCCATTTCACCCCTCTCGCTTCTCCTCATCGTGACGCATCTCTTGGACATCTTCCTCTCCTTTTTCGTTCGCTAGATCGACGCGTACATGATCAACCAAAGATGTCCGCCGCCTCCCGTGTCTCCGATGAGCAATCGCCAGGCGGAGGAGAGCACACCGAAGACCACCGCCTAGCCACCGACAACTCCTCGACGCGCTGATCATCCAGGTGAGAACCTCGCATCCTAGAACGTCACCGATCGCCGGGAACGTGGTATGCCGACGCATCGCCGCCGCGCGCCGCCACACGCCGAAACCCTAACTCTGGCCGGCCCCTCTGTTTAGATCTGGGCCGTTGGATCTAAATCCAACGGCTGTCTTTTATTTCCTTTACCGAATCGGTTCCGACCAATCAGGGCACGCCCAGTCAGCGCCAGTCAGCATCCTAGTCAGCGCAACGTCAGCCCACCATTTCTATAAATTCGGCCGAATTAATTTAATTTGGTAGTTTTGCAGAAAAACCCCTGAACCTTAGAAGCTTCATATCTTTTTAATGGCTCAGCCAAATTTAATGAACTTTATATTTTTGAAAACCTCATGACCTGTAGATTATTTTAGAATTATTATTTTTCTGTTTTGCCAATTTGAAATTATTCAAAATTCAAATGAGAGATTTGAGTAATTTTGGCATAACTTTAAATCTATAAATTATTTTAAATTAATTTCTTCTGCAAAAGTGTGTCTTTTAGTGTCCTCTGTCCAGTAGTATTTTTAGTTTGCACTTTTGCATAATGCATTGACAATGTTTTGTAAAAACTCAAATAGTGGCATTTTGACTATAGTAATTGTTTTTAAATTATTAAAGCCACTTAAAATATGAATCATGAGCATCATGCATATAGCAAATAACAGAAAGTAATAACTTTCTTAGTTGTTTAACTTTGACTTGTGTTGTTAGCAATCATCATGCATGCATGTTTTTATTGTATTGCCATTTTGCCTGTGTATTGAATTGTTGCAAATTGCTTGTTTAGATTGTGAAGAGTGCCAAGAGTGCTGTGAGTGTTGCTGCAACCTGAACAACTGTCAAGGCAAGTGCATACACAAATTCATGAATGGCCTATTACTATTTTTATATGGCATTGTAGACTATTTTTTCAGTAGCATGCATGATAGGCTATTTTTATTAAAGTTATTATGCTATGCAAACCTGTTAGGATAGCCACATGACTAGTTGATTAGTGACCTATTTAATTTAGTGGAATTGCTTGCTGCAAAAATGAAGTGTTTTATTGTAGTTGAGTTAAGAAAAATTCTACTAAATTAATGAACTACCTAGGTGGTATTGTTTGATTGATGGAGGCGAAGTTGAGTGGCTACTCAAGCCCATTTTCATGGTGTGAACCTGAGTATGTGCACTTGTGGATGACCACCTAGGGTTTGAGATTAATGTCACACCGTGTTTGTTTGCCCGACCGTGCAACCACTAGTCATATGGGCTCTGTCTTGACGGAGTACGTTGTGTGGACCTGGGTCAGTGAGATCTGATGATGTAGAGGGGTAGGACGGCAGTGATCTCGCTAGAGTACCATGGGAAAACACTTCTGAAAAGTCTCGTCTCGATCTTCTCCTTTTCTTCTCACTAAATGAGTGAGTAGGAAGTTTGGGTTGATTGGGTCTAGTGGGGAAAGTGCCACAAACTCTCGAGAGTATTTAAAACTAAGATCTTAGCCGTGTCCCCGGTAATGGACAATCACGAGTGACCAAATAAGGATGTTGACAGAAGATCTCTTCATTCCAATTTCTAAATTAAAACTTGATGGGTGAACATGGGGGAATTCGAGACACTGGTGCGCCCAGGGATGTCTCTTAAAGTTTTTTTTTGAGAAAAGAAATGATTTTTTGAAAGTATAGGATAAAATTTGCTTTGCGCAAGAGCCTTGAGATCCACCAGCCAAATATGCATGTAGAATAATCTTTGCCATTTATAAACCACCATAGTATGACACTTGCCAGCCTGTCACAAGGTATTGACCCAAATTCTCTGGGCTGCAACGTTAATGTTGCAGGTTGTTCAGATGAGGAGTAAGGACGTTTGTTACTTTCGAGCTTAAAACCAACATGGTCGCCAGTGGCACATGGAGATGATGGAGCTCAGTGCTACTTTATTTGCTGCTTGAACTCTGAATAATATTTGTGGAACCTTATTTATTTTAAGCTAGCTTCGGCTATGCAAAGTTGTAATAAAGTACATTATTTCTGGATCATCCGTAAGAGCTATGTAATAACGTTTAACATTTATGCATGATATTACATCCTGTTGGTGAATGCTAGCCATACTCGATCCAGGGCCTAGCATATTCACAATGTATTCTTGCTTCTCAAAGTGAGGGTGTTACAGAATGGTATCAGAGCGTAATGTTGCTTGTAGGCTCGAAAACCCTAGGTTTGGATTAGAAATAAGAAAGACCATAGGAACAAAATTCTATTTTCTTCTTATCAAATCTTTCCAAACATCTTTCTTGTACCTTTCTCAACTATTGCTTTCTAATCTTCTTCTCTTGTTTATAGATGACCAGTCTCTTTGAAGCAATCAAGAAAGGACCAGTTATGACAATGACTTTGGAGTGTGAGACCGAGTTCCGAAGGGCATTGAAGAACCTCATGTCGAGTTTGGGATTTAAAGGAGCAGCTATATACAAAGGATTTCCTTTCATGGATGAAGGTCATAAGTATTGGTGGGTACAACTCCACTTGTACGAGAACAAAGAAGATGACCACAAGACCGAAGGACGCTGGATGATCACCAACCCAGAACTGCATGCAACGTTCTTCGATTCAGCAAGAAGTGCAGCATGGGAAGCCATCGAGTACCGTAGTTCAAGAGTTCAATTTAGGCTTCAGAACACCCAGAAGTATCTCGAAGAACTCAAGGAAATAGAAGAGGAACTCGAAGCACTAAAAAAGAAGATATAGTAGACCACCTTTTATCCTTAGTCTCACTTTCGCGCTAGAGTATTGACCTATCAAAATGTGGTATGGCAGGTACTAGTGTGCTCGTGTTAGAACCTATCGTGTTAGTTAAGTTTTCAAAACCTTAATTTTCGAATTTATAAAATTCTTGACTTGTTTTACTGTGTGATCGTTTGCTTGTTGCTGATTGTTGTTAATTGTTTGTATGGGTAGAAATATTTCTTTAGATCTTTCTTTGTATGCTAATCTATGCTAAACCCCAACAGATGCCTCCTCGATGCCTCCTCGCCGTGACCCCAACAACAACAACAACAATGATGCGATGCAACAAATGATGGCAGCACAGACACAACTGATGAACATGATGGCCCAATTTTTGGCGAACCAACAGAATGCCCCACCACCACCACCTCCACCGCCACCACCACCACCCCTACCCCCAGTGGATAGGCTCACCAGATTCCTGAGACTTAGACCCAATAAGTTCTCTACAGCCACTGAACCCATTGTAGCTGATGACTGGCTACGTTCTGTGCACAAGGATCTAGTCACTTGTGAGTGCAATGATGCTGAGATGGTGAGATTCACTGCTCACCTACTCGAGGGACCAGCAGCACAGTGGTGGGAGACCTACCAGATTACTCACCCATTAGCTGGACTCACGTGGGATACTTTCAAGGAGGGATTCCGCAATGCTCACATTTCCTCAGGAATCATGAATCTGAAGAGAGATGAGTTCCGCAATCTGAGGCAAGGTAACAGAACTCTGAAGGAGTACATGGATGATTTCTGTGCACTGTCACGTTATGCTCCAGAGGACATTGATACTGATGCTAAGAGGAAGGATAAATTCCTTAAGGGACTCAGTGGTGAACTGAAGATACCCTTGTCAGTGGCATATGCACCAAATTATCAGGCTCTACTGGACCAAGCCATCACACTGGACAATAATATACAGAAGGAGGAGAACATGAAAAGGAAGTATAATGGAAACAAGTACAACTCTGAATCTACACACAAGAAGGCCAAGTACCATGGTGGACACAGCCACAACCATCAGGATCATGACCACAATGGAGGAAACGAAGGAGGTAATGGAGAACACAAGGACAATGACCACAATGGCCGCAACAATGGGAACCACAATGGTCAGAATCATCATCACCATGCAGGAAAGAAAGACCTTAGTCACATTCAATGCTTCAATTGCAAGCAGATGGGGCATTATTCGACTGAATGTCCGGAAAGGAAGACTGAAGAAGCTGTCAAACCCAACTCTCTCGAGAAGGGACACGTGAACCATGTTCATGTGGGAAGAGCATTCAATAAACCAAGTATGGTGAACGGTACACTACTAACTATTTACCTCAATCTTTTGTTCTTCATCTACAACATAAGAGGATTAAGGATGTTAAGTCATGGCTCAGCTTTAAACCACAACATGTACCCTAGATGGAGGATAAGAGTTCTAGACTACCAACAAAAGTTTCTTTTAAGGGTGGTAGCCCACCCCGTTGCCTAAAACCAGAGATCCCAAACCCATTTCTTTCTAGCCTCTTCGAATCTCGGGGACGAGATTCCTTTTAAGGGTGGTAGTGTGTAACATCCCAAGATTTTCAATTTTTGAAAATTCAGAGGGATCAAAAACTTTTTGTTGTTTAAGTTTCAAAACTCAAAATCATGCATGGCATTCATAAGCATCATGTGTTTGTTGCATTTAAATTGCTTGAAATAGTAAAAGATTTCAAAATTAAAATTATATTTTATTAATTGACATAGAGGGTGCAAAGTAACCCCAGTCAATATTTAAAATATTTTAATTTTATGTGTTGGCAAGACTACTGCCATAATATTCTATTTTTGGTAAGCTCTTTAAAAAGTATTTTTGCAAATTTTTATAAAAGGTTTTACTTGGTTTTTAAATCAGTTTTTAAAAACAGAGAAAAGGAAAAGATAAAAGTTTTGTTAAAAAAAATAGAAAAGGCCAGCCAGCCCGAGCCAGCCAGCAGCCGGCCCAAGTCTGGCCCAGTTCCATCCCGCACCCCGGCCCTCTCTCTCTCCTCCCTTTTCTTTTATTTTCTCTCGCTGACGGGTGGGGTCCACGCTGACGCCAGCACTGACGTCATCGACTCCAACCTCCAGCGCTCGAATCCGGCACGGATACGAATCCAAAATCCGGCCGATTTCGGGGGAATTGGTTGCTCCCGCACGCGTCCTCTTAAACCCCTCGATGCCCTCTCCAATTCGCCCCAAAAACCCTAGCTGCTACGCCGTCAGGCTGCCCGGGATCGACCTCGCCGCGCCGCCATTACCGCCGGTGAGAACTAGAGCTCCGGCTGCTCTCCGGCGTCCCCTGCCTCTCCCTTTCACCCCTCTCGCTTCTCCTCGTCGTGACGCATCTCATGGACATCTTCCTCTCCTTTTCCATTCGCCAGATCGACGCGTACGTGATCAACCGAAGACGTCCGCCGCCGCCCGTGTCTCCGACGAGCGATCGCCGGCGGAGGAGAGCACACCGAAGACCACCGCCTCGCCACCGACAACTCCTCGACGCGCTGATCATCCAGGTGAGAACCGCGCATCCTAGAACACCACCAATCGCCGGGAACGTGGTATGCCGACGCGTCGCCGCCGCGCGCCGCCACACGCCGAAACCCTAACTCCGGCCGGCCCCTCTGTTTAGATCTGGGCCGTTGGATCTAAATCCAACGGCTGTCTTTTATTTCCTTTACCGAATCGGTTCCGACCAATCAGGGCACGCCCAGTCAGCGCACAGTCAGCATCCTAGTCAGCGCCACATCAGCCCAGCATTTCTTTAAATTCGGCCGAATTAATTTAATTTGGCAGTTTTGCAGAAAAACCCCTGAACCTTAGAACCTTCATATCTTTTTAATGGCTCAGCCAAATTTAATGAACTTTATATTTTTGAAAACCTCATGACCGAAAGATTATTTTAGAATTATTATTTTTCTGTTTTGCCAATTTGAAATTATTCAAAATTCAAATGAGAGATTTAAGTAATTTTGGCATAACTTTAAATCTATAAATTATTTTAAATTAATTTCTTCTGCAAAAGTGTGTGTTTTAGTGTCCTCTGTCCAGTAGTATTTTTAGTTTGCACTTTTGAATCATGCATTGACAATGTTTTGTAAAAACTCAAATAGTGGCATTTTGACTATAGTAATTGTTTTTAAATTATTAAAGCCACTTAAAATATGAATCATAAGCATCATGCATATAGCAAATAACAGAAAGTAATAACTTTATTAGTTGTTTAACTATGACTTGTGTTGTTAGCAATCATCATGCATGCATGTTTTTATTGTATTGCCATTTTGCCTGTGTATTGAATTGTTGCAAATTGCTTGTTTAGATTGTGAAGAGTGCCAGGAGTGCTGTGAGTGTTGCTGCAACCTGAACAGCTGTCAAGGCAAGTGCATACACAAATTCATGAATGGCCTATTACTATTTTTATATGGCATTGTAGACTATTTTTCCAGTAGCATGCATGATAGGCTATTTTTATTAAAGTTATTATGCTATGCAAACTTGTTAGGATAGCCACATGACTAGTTGATTAGTGACCTATTTAATTTAGTGGAATTGCTTGCTGCAAAACTGAAGTGTTTTATTGTAGTTGAGTTAAGGAAAATTCTACTAAATTAATGAACTATCTAGGTGGTATTGGTTTGATTGATGGAGGCGAAGTTGAGTGGCTACTCAGGCCCATTTTCATGGTGTGAACCTGAGTATGTGCACTTGTGGATGACCACCTAGGGTTTGAGATTAATGTCACACCTTGTTTGTTTGCCCGACCGTGCAACCACTAGTTATATGGGCTCTGTCTTGACGGAGTACGTTGTGTGGACCTGGATCAGTGAGATCTGATGATGTAGAGGGGTAGGACGACAATGATCTCGCTAGAGTACCATGGGAAAACACTTCTGAAAAGTCTCGTCTTGATCTTCTCCTTTTCTTCTCACTAAATAAGTGAGTAGGAAGTTTGGTTTGATTGGGTCTAGTGGGGAAAGTGCCACAAACTCTCGAGAGTATTTAAAACTAAGATCTTAGCCGTGTCCCCGGTAATGGACAATCACGAGTGACCAAATAAGGATGTTGACAGAAGATCTCTTCATTCCAATTTCCTAATTAAAACTTGATGGGTGAACATGGGGGAATTCGAGACACTGGTGCGCCCAGGGATGTCTCTTAAAGTTTTTTTTGAGAGAAAGAAATGATTTTTTGAAAGTATAGGATAAAATTTGCTTTGCGCAAGAGCCTTGAGATCCACCAACCAAATATGCATGTAGAATAGTCTTTGCCATTTATAAACCACCATAGTATGACACTTGCCAGCCTGTCACAAAGTATTGACCCAAATTCTCTGGGCTGCAACATTAATGTTGCAGGTTGTTCAGATGAGGAGTAAGGACGTTTGTTACTTTCGAGCTTACAACCAACATGGTCGCCAGTGGCACATGGAGATGATGGAGCTTAGTGCTACTTTATTTGCTGCTTGAACTCTGAATAATATTTGTGGAACCTTATTTATTTTAAGCTAGCTTCGGCTATGCAAAGTTGTAATAAAGTACATTATTTCTGGACCATCCGTGAGAGCGATGTAATAACGTTTAACATTTATGCATGATATTACATCCTGTTGGTGAATGCTAGCCATACTCGATCCAGGGCCTAGCATATTCACAATGTATTCTTGCTTCTCAAAGTGAGGGTGTTACACTCCGGCACCCCCTCGTGTCCATCTTTTGCCCAAAGTGCTTGTTTTCCATGAAAAATGACGTGGTATTTTTCCCCGATTTTATTTCCTGCAAAAATAGCCAGGGGAGAGACTTTGCTAAAAAACAGCATCAGAAACAACAGTTTTATTCAAATATGGAAGGATCCCGGACCAAACGAGGCAAAGTGCTTGGAAAAGTGGATGCATCAACAACACACTTGGACGCAGAGAACATAGTCCGAGTTTGTGATGGATGTCAAAGGTATGCAAGACAAGATCACGTTCCAGCACAGGAGCTCAGGACTATTCCCATTACTTGGCCATTTGCAGTCTGGGGACTTGATATGGTGGGCCCCTTTTCAAAGTCGCCTTGCCAAAATACTCACCTATTGGTTGCAGTTGACAAGTTTACCAAGTGGATTGAAGTTGAACCCGTCAGCCGAGTTGATGCAGCATCAGCTGTCAGGTTCATCAAGAAGATAGCTACATGCTTTGGGTATCCACATAGAATTATCACAGACAATGGAACCAACTTATCAGTTGGAGAGATGGCCAAATTCTGTGGAGAAAGCAACATCCGACTTGATCTAGCCTCGGTTGCGCACCACAGTCCAACGGGCAAGCGGAGCGTACCAATTAGGAGTTACTCAGAGGGATCAAGCCCAGGTTACGTGTTCCCCTGTTACGAGAAGCCGGGTGTTGGGTTGAGGAGTTACCAGCAGTTGTCTGGAGCATACAGACGACTCCTAACAGATTTACCGGCTTCACGCCGTTCTTTATGGTCTATGGAGCAGAAGCAGTCCTGCCCAGTGATTTGCTTCACGATTCACCACGAGTCGCCAATTATGTCAAGACAGAGAACGAGCTCGCTCGCCAGGACTCGGTGGATGCACTTGGAGAAGCAAGGGAGTTAGCCTTTGAGAGATCCGCAGTCTACCAGCAGGACTTAAGACGATATCATGCTCACAGAATCAGGAGCTGGACTTTCCAAGAAGGAGACTTAGTGCTTCGCCTAGTCCAAAGTAAGGAAGGGATGCACAAGTTGTCCCCACCATGGGAAGGACCGTTCGTCATCAGCAAAAACTTGCACAACGGATCGTACTATCTACTAGATGTACGAGAGCCAGCAAGAGAAAGTGAAGGAGCTGACACAGCTCATACGATGGACCCTTACGCAGAGGCAAAGAGGCCCTGGAACATAGCACAGTTACGTCCTTACTATAGTTAAGATCCTATAAGCAAAGTGTACAAGTTAGCAAAGAGCCCAGAGAGCTAGCCAACATTGTAACACGTTTATTATGATCCAGGGAATAAAGCCGGCTTGTCTACAGTAAGAGTTTTTGTCGAGTCACTAAGTACGTGCGCTTTTAACTTTGATCATAAGGTCCTTGGGGGCTTGTATTTCAGAAGAAAAATCAAGCATTAGACTCTCGGACCTGGCAAACAACCAACTTGTTCCTGATTTTAACTAATAAGTTAGATGCAACTTGCACAATATGGCTAGCCTAAAGGCATGACTTGTTTCGAACTCCTATGAGGCCTAAAAGGACTTAGGAGGTCACGATCTTCTGAGAGCAAACTATTAGCACGGTCATGCGAGGCCTACTTATTCAGATTAACATCAGAAGGGTTATAAGAACCAAAAATACTTGTATTAAAAGGACATCAGCATGTCCATCACATAAAAAACAAGTCGCCAAATATTTCAATACCAAAAGCATAAGTATTTACGACCAGTAGCCAAACAAGCTGAACAAGTGGCATAAGTTAAGCATTACAACTAATAGTCATCCAAAGGATGATCCTTCTCCACAGAAGCATTTTCTTTTTGTGCAGGAGTCGGACCAGAAGTTGGATTTTCTTCAGCAGCAGAGGAGTCTTTCATTGCAGCTTCATCAACACGAGGAGCGTTGGCCACGGTCCCTTGAGCCAAGCTCTGTGGGTCCGCCGAGTTCTTTATAACTTGCACAGCTCCTTCTTCCTGTTGCTGGCAGTCACCGCCAGCCTTTGGACGAACTCGAGAAGGAGTCGGTGCAGAGGGATCGACAGTACGGGCCCAGCAGAAGTTGTGGCACCAACGTTTTAAAGAACAAACGATGTCGCCAAGAGGGGGGGGGGGTGAATAGGCGATTAAAACTTTTCCGGTTTATGGCTTGACAATTGCGGAATAAAACTAGGTGTTTAAATTAACAAGCCAACAACCTAAATAAACTAGGCTCATCTATGTGCACCAACAACTTATGCTAAGCAAGACAAACAACAAGGTGATTGCAAGATATAAAACTTCAAGCACGAAGGCTATCACAATGTAAATTGCATAAGTAAAGAGCTCGGGTATAGAAATAACCGAGGCACGAGGAGACGAGGATGTATTCCCGAGTTCCTCCTTGTTAAGGGAGTACGTCTCGTTGGAGGGATGCGAGCTCGCCACAAAAGGCCTACTCAAGATGCCATAAAAGGCCTCACCCTATTCTCTGATGAACCTCATGCCAAGGGTTAGGTTCACCTTCCACTATCGGAATCCAGAGCCTTTACAACAATCTTGGGGCACACACCCACAACTCAATCGGGGGCTCCCAATCTTACCCGAAGCATCACAACTCGAAGTCTTCGTGACACCACCAACCGTCTAGGGTACACAATGCACCCAAGAGGCACAAGCTCTTGGGAACACAATGCACCCAAGAGTAAAAAGCTTCTCGAACTTCAATCTCACGAATCTTTGTGGAGAGCACAGCCCGACGCAACTAATGCAAAAGGCAAGACCACAGTCATGTCCTTCACTCCCAAATCCAACCAAAGCAACTAATGCTAGAGAGGGATTTGAGAGGAAGAACAAGGAGAAACACAAAACAACCCCCAAGATCTAGATCCAACGGGTTCCCCTCACTTAGAGGAAATTTTGTTTGGTGGAATAGTGGATCTAGATCTCCTCTCTCTTTTCCTCTAATTTGAGGCAAGAATTATGGAGGGAAGAGGAGGAATCAAGCTCTCAAAAATTGCAACAATGGAGGAGAGAGAGCACAAAAACATTGGAGGAAATATGGGGAAGAAGCCCCTTAAAAGGGGGCTCCAAAAAGGAGCCGTTGGGAAAAAAAAATAGTGCAGGCCCGACAGCCCGGCCTGGGGCCGGCCAGCACCCGGCCAGGCCGGCCGGGAACTATCCAGCGAGTGAAGGAGCCAGGGAAGCCGGCTGGGCCGGCCTGGCAGTGTGGGAGGCCGGGAGGCCACCCGAGCACGCCGGCTTGGGCCCGACCGCGGCCCAGCCTGGCGGAGAGGTGCGAGGACGGCTGAGGAGCCGAAGCTCCCGGCCTGGGGCCGGCCAAGGCCCAGCCTAGCGGGAAAGGGAGGCCGACGGCCTGCCCGACGCTCCCGGCCTAGGGCCGGCCTCGGGCCCGGCCAGGCCGGCTAGGCAGCCTCCATTCTTTCTTTTCCCTATATTCTCTTTCTGTCCAAAAATCCTTCCGAGAGAGAAACGCCATAACTTTCACCCACGAACTCCGTTTTCGATAATCTTGGACTCGTTGGAATCGTCACAACGAGCACTACAAGATTATGCAGAGAAACATCATAGTCCAACAAGATATTATAATAACAAATGGGGAAAGGTTAAACCTCTCTCTCGCAAACCGGAAATGCTATATCTTTTGCAAATGAAGTCCGAAAGCGGTGAAACCAATTTTGGTGGAAAGAGGACGACAAAAGATACCCTTCGAAATATTGAAAACAAGTAAAGGAGATTTTGCAAATAATTGGAAGAGTGAGACCTTCCACGAGGATGAACCGACAAAATCTCCAATACCGAAAACGCAATAGGGGACGCATATGAAAACCGTTTTCGGTGACCTTGGCCTTGTCATGACAAGCACGACAAGCACCAAGACCACACCACGGTAAGAGCCAAATAAGTACCAATAAAGGTGATTGCAAGGATGCAAAGGTTTGTGCTCTCTACGACGATACGAACAAGATACTCGCTCGAGAGCCCCTCTTGATAGTACGGTTATCTATCCTAAAATCCGGTCTCTCAACTAACACCATGAGACCGGTAAAAATAGAAAACTTATCACGATCATACCTTTGCCTTGCACATAATCCACTTGCGCTTCACACGGTGAAGACTCACATATTGCCCCCCCCATACACCAATATGGGATAGGCACTCTTTGGCATATCTTCACATGGCCTTGAGTGTTGATCAACTCGCACTTAGCCTTGATCAACATATAATCTTCTTCCCTTGCCTTGACTCCAAAATATGGAGATCAAGCACTGCATATGGACACACCTACAAGTAGCTCAATACAAACATTAGTCCATAGAGATTGTCATTAATTACCAAAACCACACATGGGGGCAACCATGCACTTTCAATCTCCCCCCATTTTGGTAATTGATGACAATCCCTTTTAAGAGGGTTTATATAATGAATAAAGCATCCTTGCAAGACGAACAAGCAAGGATGCAAGAGCATTAAAGGCAAAGCACCAAAAGCATAAAACCCAAATTCCCTTAAACCTTCTAAACTTCTCCCCCATTGGCATCGATTGCCGAAATGGGAAGAAAATTTAGAAGGCCAATATAATATGAGTTCCTCCAAAAAGGTGTGCATTTCTCAAGATATGAATGAAATCAAATGCACATATCCAATTATGAATAGTTAGAGGAAATAAAACTATATTGAGGATCCAAAGATTGCAAATAAGATGAAGTCATTCTAAACATCTCCACAAAGGAGATAGGCAATCAAAAAGATCCAAAACAAGAGTTCTAAATAAAAATGGAGAGGCTCCCCAATGTTCATGCACTATTGAGGAGTACACAAATATGGAATCCTCACTCCCCCAAAATCATCTAGAACAAACAATAAGTGCAAGAGTGTAAAAACTAAAGCAAAACAAAGCACTTGCACAAAAAATGTGGTTGAGCCATAAGGAGACACCAATTTTCAAAGATTCAATCATAAGATAGGCCAACCAAGATAAAAGAATCTTTAGAAAGAAGAGATGTTCGCAAGCTTAAGGATACCAATTGGAAAATGAAACCAATTGAAAAAACCAAAAGCTTGTGAAAGCACCTAGCCAATAAGAATCAACATACTCACCATGGTAAGCATGAGGTAAAAGATCTTCAACAAATATATGAGTGTACAAAGATACAAATAAAATTAAGATAGCCACTCATGAAACAAATTTGGAGCCACCAATAATTATAGGTAAAAATCAAGGTAGCTCAATAGAAATAGGATACCAACTAAAAGGTGACCTCTCTCATATGTATAGGTTTCTAAGTAGACAAATCATTGATGATATACATCCACAAAGAAACTTGCACATATGAAATGGTCGATGAAGGGGAGACCACGATATCCAAAAGGGAAGTCATGAATATACAAAAGAGATTATTGCTTAAAAGCATAGCACATAGCTCAAATTTATCTCATTGTATATAAATGAACTTCAAACACATCAAATGCATCACACATATCACTAAGGGAACAAGAGATAGTGGAGATGCTTTGAGATAGGCAACAAGTATCTCAAAGAAATAATACCAATTGAAGAAAAAGGTTTTTGCAATTTCATCACAAATATCACAAAGATATACCAAGTGAAGGAAATAAGCCAAAACCACAACAATTGCACATAAAAGCTTTCATGCCAAGAAGCAACCTACACAAGGTTGAGACTAGAAAAGTGTGCATGAGGTAGATACTTGTTACCGAGATACATTGATGATGAATAAGATGAGAGTTTGTTTATCACCAAAGCTTGACTCCAATAATCACATGGTGAGAACTCCTTCCTTATGAATGAGGCAAGCATCCAATGCATCTTCATTGTACCTAAAACAAAATTCAAGTACAACATGGTTCCCAAACTCATTGGGTTCCATAGTAGTTAGATGAACTACAATACATAGGACATACTCCACATAAATATGTGCATATAGATATGAAATTGAATTTCATGCACATCTTAGCCGATTTAGGATTCAGTGGAGTATACCCTATATATTGGATCAAGAAAGATAAGCATGCAATAATAATATAAATTAGTAACCGTGCATGCAAAGACTTTCTAGAACCGAATGAGATACAATTTGGACAAAAACACAAAGTAAACCAAGAAGAGGGCACACCAAAGTGTGACACAAAAAGGTTGTCCAAATTATATCAAAATCCAAATCAACACATGATTGAGGAAAAATCAAGTCAACATATGATTGATTCCAAAACACATCAACACATGAAGTGTGATATCAATAGGAATTGAATCAAAACAACACATGATTGATAAGACACCAATTGAAAATAAGATACCAACAAGGAGAAAAGATACCAAGAAGAGGATAATACTTGACCGAAATCAAGTAAAGTAAAATAAAGAAATAAGGTATCAAGACTCCCACAATAAGTATCAATTTAAACAAATATCTATCGAGAAGATATCAAATTCCAAGTGATGCCAATTGATGGTACCAAAGCATAAGATAAAAAATCAAATGCCAATTGAAAGGATCAAGTATTGATAGATAGGATAGTGTTCTAAATAAAAAGGAATGCTCCCCCAAGATACATGCATTATCTTTGATATTTGTATTTGAATACAAAATGCACGCACAAGGGATCATTACTCTCCATATTGTATTTACAACACTAAACATTACCAATTGAAAATTAGGATCCATGTAAGAGGCAAGGAAGGCAATGGGAGTAAAAACAAAAACACTTGGCAATAAATAAGGCAATTCAACGCAAGAGCCAATATGAGGATGAACAAAAATATTCTACCACGAATGTGAATATCAATTGTCCAAGGACAGTGAAGTATAAGGAATATTTTCCCAGTGAGTAGAGATATACAAGGTCATCCTCACAAGATAAAACATATGGCAAGGGATAAGAAATAAATAACCATATTTTAATAAAGTTGTTGGTAGTTCCAACTATTCAAACCAACCGGCAAGGCCATGGTTAGAATAACATGGAACAAATGGTTTCTCAAATAATATATAGAAATGCATATTAGAGAAAAACCATACCAAGCAAACTCACACATGCCACATAGGAATAAGATAATTAACAATATTAAATCTAAGTGGCAAACCTCAAATGTTCACATTTTATGGGATTGTAAGAAGCACATAGCTTATTACTCCCCGATAATGTGAAATTCATTTTATCTAAGCAAGAGGCAAACAAAACCAACTAGAGAAATTAATGGACATTGTAAATTTAAATTTCTCATGAATATGACATACCACATAGTAACTAGATAATATTGAAATATCAATACTAGGTGGTGTGCCTCATATACACACCTTTTTAGGTTTGTGAAGTGCACAAAGCATATCACTCCCCCAAAATGGGATAGTCCATTAATATCTCAAAGAGCCAAATAAATCCACACAAGATTCAATAAGGCACAACACACATTACACATACATGATACACAACTAAAATACCCAACCTTGAATAACAAGACAAGTAAGAAAGTAGCATATCACATACAAGCACATGCTAGGAGCAAAACTAACACATGCAAGGGAGCAAGCAACTTTCAATGTATATATAATGTAAATACAAGTTACCGCAAGGAGGAACATAGGATATGAAATATGGCAATATAATCCAATTGATTTGGCTTGATGAAATAATAATCATGAAGATCCCTTAATTCTTCAAAGATAGCCAAGTCTCCAATGTCCTCCAACAACACCTATTGATCAAGTTGAAGCTTGTTGATCCCCAACCAAGTTGGGTCCTAAGAGGTTAGTCACAACAGGCTTGGCAACCAAATGGTTCTTTTCTTGACACCACTTTGAGTTCCCACATATTTGGTAAACACATTGCCAACTCTATCCTTTCTAAGTGAATACACATCATCAATTAAGATGGGGTTGGATAGGTTACCGATAGTGCATTAAGAAGCAAAGTAACCCTTGCCACGGCAAAGGTAGCAACATCGACTCTTCTCTTTCTTCTTAATAGGATCCTCAACTTGAGGAGCATTGACTTGAGTCTTCATAGGAGGTGGCCGTTGTTCAACTCGTGGTTGATCATGAGATTGAACAAGAGGCCGCTTCCCTAGTTGCTTCTCACTAAGAGGATTCTTCTTCATTGGGCAATCCCGAACATGGTGCCCTTCTAGCTTGCACTTGAAGAAAATGATCTTGGCCGGATTCTTGACTTGTACTTGGCCCTTCTTCTTATCAATCTTGGACTTGTTCTTGTTGTTGGAGTTGAATCCAAGTCCACTCTTGTCATTGGGGGATTGTTGCACACTCAACATGTTGTCAAGTGCACTCTTCCCTTCAGGACGCTTTCCCAAGCCTTTCTTCATAGAACTGGCATGGGCCTTGGCCTCATTTCTTTCCTCTAAATGGTTAGTGACAACACAAGTACTAGAGGAGGTAGAAGCATCATTGTTAGAGCAACAAGGCAAGGAAAGTAATTCATCACAAGATGTGCCAACATTACGAGTGGATGAACTACTAGGACTAGCACATGGCATTATAGCATTTTTAGTAGAAGTTGTGCTATTGTCCACATGAGACTCATAAGATGTTAACTTTGTAGTGATGGCCTCATGAGCTAACTTTAGACTAGCATGGGATGCTAGAAAATCATCATTAGAGCTAGAGAGCTTTTCATGACTTTCTTCCAATTTCCCATACTTGCTAGTTAGCAACTCAAGTTGAGCCCTTAGCTCAACATTCTCCTTCAAAATAGATGCTTCATAAGAGGTGGAGTTAGTAGCACAAGCATCATTAACATTAGGAATGGAAGAAGAAAACTTGGCAAGCTCATCATTCAATTTAGCATTTTCCTTTTTAGCGACTTTATATTTAGCATGAGCATGGTCACGTTCCTTAGTGAGTTTAGCAATAATTTCATTATTAAGCTCCTCAAAAGATTCGAGTTTCTCCTCGAGAGAAGCCCGAGTCTCTTGCTCTTCCTCAAGGGTCACCTCTAAAGATGCTTTCTCATCCGCATCCTCTTTCAATCCTTCCTTTTCTACAAGGCTTGCTTCCAAAGCCTTAATAGTAAGCCCACGCTCAATTAAGGTTTCCATAATTTCAAAAAGGATAGCATGAGCATTTTTATTTTTAGGAAGGGCATTTAGAACCATGAGACCTTTATTATGAAAGGATTCATCATCATCATCCTCATCATCTTCTTCATCATTATTGACGTGGGGTTACCACGCCAAATCCCTCGGATGACATCCTCGGGTTGAGAGAATAGGAGGAGAAGGTGGTGGTACTGGTGGATCCGTCGGCTGACAAGCTGGATTTACCCAGGTTCAGGCCCCCGAAGGTAAAAGCCCTACGTCCTGCTTGTCTGGAATTGATGATGAGCTTACAGATCGATTACAATGGCGAGATCGTGAGATGCGATCTCGCTAGGGTTTCTGGTGGTGAGTATGAGCGTACCCTAGGTCGGCGACCCTCCCAGCCCTTAAATAGTGGGACTGGGTCTCGGGTCCTATACCGACTAGGTTTACATCTGGGCCTGCCGATCTAATATTTCTAAGTCTTACCTTCGGGGCTGCGGTGACCCAGCACACCACTGCATGGTGTAGTGTGCAAGTCGTTGACATAATACTCACAGAAGGACCTATCCGTGAATATTACATCCTTCAGAGTGGTACAACAGAAACATAGCAGGTCCAAGGTAACACTATAGGATTACAACAATATTCAATACAAAATCTCGAGAACCTCCTCGATACATAGAGGATAGCCTCGTGCAATGAAATCCAGAAAAGAGCCAGTTCGAAGCACTAAGCTGGAGATTAACTCTAGCTCTAACCCCTAATCCACTACTGCTATTGCCACAACCTTAACCTACTCTATCTGGAGTGTCTCTATTTCCTCTTGTATTAATCCTTTCCACAGACGTGGTCGCCTCCGTTGGCAGAGTGATCTCCTCAACATCGTTGACATTGCTCCTTAGTGGCCTTAGTTGTCGTTGTGCTTCGGTTGGTGAAGTAGCGGTTGACTCCTTGTTAAGATCTTGATGTCGTGATGATCCACCGTCACTCCTTTGATGGCTCCACAATTCTAAGCAGGGGGTCAAAAGGGGCAAGGGTGAGTAACCAGCGTTACCCAGCAAGTCCATTATGTACGGTGGGAAGTTTGATGCACTAGCTACAGCTTTAGACTCCAGGGAGCCTTAAGCTTAATGCAAGGTTTTCGTAAACATTTCTTCAAGAGATTGCTTTTATTCTGAAAACTATGCCCGTCATCCTTCACAGGGCTAGAACTTTCATGGAGTTCCTTTCCTGCAGCGTTCGCAGCTCCTTCCCGGAACAGGGAGTAACATGTTACAATTCTTTACACTCTGCAGAGGTGCGTTACTTTACCCATAAGGGATCAAGACCTTGTTGCACAACCAGGTAGCTTTCCTGTCCACACTTCCTTGGGTGTGGGGCCCGGTTTTGATCCAAGCCATTCACTGTGCTTCTCCACACAACGCATGCCCACCCAATTCATGCATAGCGAGTTTACCCCTGATGCTCTACCCCTCTCGGTAGACACCTAGGCTCTCCTTGCAGACCATCCTAGACCCCAGTCGCCGTGGGAATTAAGGGATCCCACCCATGTGCATGTAGTCCCGCAAGACCTACAGCCTACGGCACTGGCAGCCCGTTGACATGCATCCGGGAGAAATACAGATGACATTTCCCGTCCCATTCCAAGCCTTATGGTTAACGCGTCTTTACGGCGCAATCATTATGACGGCATTTGTTGTTAATCCTAGGTAATACTTTCCCTTGCAAATGGAACCTCCGGACCTATTCATCTTACCATGGTCCCATTTGCCATCCATAGTAGGTTACCACCACTCAGGTAGATAGCCAAATAGTCAAGTTATTAAAGAAATAGGTTTTATGCTTTCTTTTGTATAAAGATGATAGTATAATAAGGTTTTGCAAATAGTTTTCTAACAAATATTTCAAAAGATATGAGCAAGTGATGAACTTGCCTGTGACAGAGGTGGCAGTTCATGCCCTTTGGGGTTCTAGGGTGCGTCAGAACCCGGAGATCTGAAAACAGCAAAGTAGTCCGGGTAAGGACTACTGGAAACACTTGCAATATGCTATTATGCATAAATATGAGATGCATCGTATTTAACCCAAAAGTACCCAAGCTTACAAGTATGAGCTTCACATTGCTGACTACTTTATTAACTGAAATGACTTTAGGTTTTTAAGGATGAATTAGTGTTTATAATTTGTGGGTTTGTTAAATTACCTTGAATTGATATGACATGAAAGTTTAAATGTTTACTATATTAATTAAAGTAAATAACTTATGTTATTTCATTATAATCATTCCTTTAGGAATATGTCATTTGATAAAGTACCTTTCAAGGAAAACAAGATTTTCAATTATAAGTTATCATTTTTAATGTCTTTAAGAAAATATTTCAATAACAGCATGCTATGGTTATTTATTCAACTTTTAAACACTTAACCATAACAAATATTATTAACACAAGAGTGAATGATTTTTAAGTGAACTCTTCTTTGTGTGTTTTACCTAGGATGAGTAACAGGACAATCATTTATAGAATCATAGTACAGGTTAAATTTATTACTAATTTCCCAAGTTATTTCTCTTTTAGAAAAAGAGTTATTGAAAATAGTTCAATTCATTTTCACTTAAGGATTTTTTTTTAAATGTACATATAAGAAAATATTTTCAAATGATTTGGAGAAAAGAATTTATTTTTAGGAAATAATTCAAATTAAATCCATTTAAGGAGCTTTGAATTTTTCACTTGAGGAATAATTTTCAATAAATGAAATAAAATTCATATTTGGACTCCTTATGATATGTTGAGTTGAAAACATATTTTTTAATTTATTTATAAGAATTTATTCGAATTATTATTTTTGAATTTGAATTTGATTTAATTTGATCTACGGTAAAATTTGTAATTGCATTTAGGTCCTGGTTCAATTGGTTCCTGGCTCGGGTCCGACCGACCGAGCCAGAACCCTCTTCTCTCTCTCTCCCCTCTCTCTCTCTCTCGAGCTCCCCCGATCCCCTTTTCGCCTTCACCGTCGCTGGCCTCCTCCGGCGTGCTCCGGCCGCCTCCGCCGCCGTGCTGGGGCGCATTAGAGAGCCCTCTTGACGCTCTCCCTTCTCTTCCGTGTCGATTTACTCCTCCCTGACTGATGCGGCCGAGCTCGACCTAACCCAAGGGTTGGGGTTGTCGGTAGCAGCGCGACGCCGTCGTGCTCCCGACCCTCGCTGCTCTGCCGTGGTTGATGTGGAGCTCGTCTTCATGCCGCCGTGGTGTTGGTGTGGAGCTCGTGTCATCCCTTGGTCCTCCTCCAGGACCACACGGGCACTGCCCCGTCGTCCTGGCGTTACAGCCATGGGCGTTGGTAAGCTTCTCTCCCTCTCTCCTGCTCTCATCTAGCTCCCTCTCCTGGCCTTTGAGCCCTGCTCTGTGATGCTGAATGTGTAGCTGTAATTTTAGGTTTTGCTTTTGATTAGGTGATGAGTTCTTCTGTTGCTTCTGTGATGATACTGGATGATACTGTGATGCTCCTCTAGCTTTTAGTGGAGCTGTTCTAGCTGGTGGCAGTGGTTGTGATGCAATGTGTCAGCTGCTACTAATTTGAATCCATGTCTTGATACTGCTGTGGGCAGGTGTGTGCTACTCTGAACCTTTAGGTTCAGAGGTGTGCTGCTGCTCTGATGGATCTCACTTGATATGTTGCCATGGCTGTGCTCTGAGCTTTGGTGCAAGTGTGAAATTGTTTCTGTAGCTAATTAATTTAGCTAAGCATGCTGTGAGGCCTCCAAATGAGTTACACAGAAGCTAGCTAATAAACTTAGCTTTGGAAATTCCTTTATGCTTTCCTGTGCTTCTTCTGGAGCACACATGTGCCCTAGTTCAGTTATTCCTGTCTCCTGGTTCATGGGATTATGCTTGAGGTGCTCTCCTTTGTGGATATGTGCCCAACAATCCAAGTATGGATCTGTGCTTTATATTGATGCTCTCTCTGCCAGATCTGGTAGCATGCCTTTGCCCAAAATACTTGCTATGACCCCTGCCTATGATGCACAGACTGAGGTCTTCTATTTGATAAGAACAGATGCTAGCTTTGATTTATAAACCCCTGTGATGACTAAGCATAGCATCTTTATGCAGATCTGAGGAAAAAAACCATAACCACTCCACATATGCATCTTTGGCCAAGCTTTTACTAAAAGAGATAGAGGTTCAACCTCTTGATGTGTTGAGGTGGTGGCTGTGGGGATCTGCTGCTTGATATCTTGTGGCTGTCTTGATCAACAGATCTGGTGGATCTTCCCCTTGCTCTGCTTGTTGGTCTGCTCCTCCTGCTCCAGGCTGCTTCCCTCCAGTTCCTGGCCTTCTCTCTTTGTTCCAGCTTGCTCTTGATTAATACAACCCCATCTTGCTTGGCTCTCAGAGGAAGATTGGTGGTGAAATATGGCTGGATCTGAGGTTTTGTGATGAACTGAGGTGTGTTTTGGTGTTGTGCTCTGTAGAGCTCAAGCTGGTGCTCTCTGAGAAAGAATTGGCTGCTGGCTGCAGCTGCTACGACTCTTTGCTCTTATCCTTACTGCTGGTGTGTGCCTGCCTGTGTGAGCTGCCTGCCTGCTTGTGCTCCAGATATTTTCATCTGTTGAAGCTCAGGTTCGGCTGGTTTGGTATTATCCCCATGTGGTTCATTCTTTTGGCTTGTCAAGTGGATTTTGCTGCTGCTGCCCTGCCAGTGATGATCTGAGGCTAAACTGTGGTAAAGAACAGATACTTCACTTAGCCCCTTAACTGTAATCCGATGAGGTGCTTAGCAGTGCATCACACTGCCAACTGAGGATTAACCTAACACTAACCCTCCTGTTTATTTCCATTTGCTATTTTTTTCTTTTTGTTTTGCAGGAAACAGGTTTGAAGGTAAACTAATCTTGAAGAGAAGATAAATACAAGACTTTTAGTTTAGGAAAATAAATGTATTTATATTTTTGTATTTCCTTTTGTTGTTGAAATTATTGTAAAGACAATGTATTATTGTGATTATACAATTAAGTTATTTGTTTTGTTTTAAACTATAACCAAGAGTTGTAAACAAGTGTTTGTAATTATTTGATTTATTATTCACTATTAATTCATTTGTTGGATTATTCAATATAAATATCTGTATTTTCATTTTTGCATTTCATTTGAGTTTAATATTATTTTTATATTTAATAAAGTAAAATTCCCATAGCAAGTAAAATACCTAGAGGTCATGCCGGAATTCATCGAGTTAACCTAAAATGAGCTAAACCCTAAGTCATGAAGGTGATAAGAATCCGATCCCTCTAGGGTTTTAGTTTGCGAAAAATTTATTCGGGTTTTCAGATGCATGCATGCAGATGCACAAACTCCTATTTCTATCCTTCGTTGGATCCTAAATGCTGGGGTATTACAGGGGCCTCCTTCCTGGGCCTTATGACCGATGGGCCTTTGTCCTTTCCCGCACCAGGGAAGTCCACGGTGGCACACCCGAGAGGTGTAACCACGTCAGTAGCCCCCGAGGACCTAGTAGACTTGGAGAGTCTGGTAGGGACTCCGCCGCACTGTATCGTCTTGGTGCGAGTCGTGCCTTTAGCGATTCATTCGTATCCGTGTTTCAGGACGTGTAGTGGTGGATCTCGCACAATAAGCCTGGTACTCTCGACGGATCGGGACCAGTTAAGTGCTCCTGGGCACAAGCATTATTAACGTACATCAAACTCGAGTCCCCAGGCTCGAGCTTGGAGGCTAGTCCCTTCGACTCCAGCCGCTTGGGATCTTACGGAGTCGAATTCAGCCTGAAAGGGTACCCAACATGTCCGGCGGGATTTTTTCTTCACACCTGCTAGTGCGGCATATCTGTTCAAGCTACCACGGCTGCTGCTACTGGGCCTGGCCCTACACTACGGAGTGGAGCATCCGAGGGCCAGCTGTATTTGATTCATCTCGGGTATGTTGCTCGGGTCAGACCGAAGTCGATAACCTTTCGAGTGTTGTACAATCGTGCTTTTATCGAGTGCGCGGTGGCGCTTCTGAGGAGAGTGTTCCCCAAAATTATGCTGAATATAACTAGGGATAATCTTGACCCATTTATTTTACCGTAACTCGAGGGATTTGTTTTGCTCCCGATGGGAGTGAACAGATGCAGATTTGTTCAGTCTGACAGCATATGGGAGTCGATACTTCGTCGAGTAAGACCATGCCGAAGGCAGTCTGTAACTCCTGCATCATGAATGATGTCACGAGCGTGCGTTGCGCTACCGAGGCGTTCTGCTGTTTGGCCTGCCAGAAGTGACAATACGAAACGTCATGTCGGTTTGACTGGTGGGCGCGAAATTTTTGCCACGCCATGATGATGGGCTCCTCGTTTCTCGTGCGTAGTGGGCGACGCAGCCGGCCACGGTTGCCCTCAGCACGCGCCACGTGTGGGGTTGGATGTGCTCCATTTTGCTCGGTGAATATCGGACGACACAGATCGCCCAGTCCAATGGATAAATGGGGGCGCCCCGGCGGTGAAAAAGGCACAATCCCCAATCTCACCACCGAAGTTCACCTTCTCCCCTTGCGTTCTGCCTCTCTGCGTGTAGCCACCAAAGCGTCCATGTCCACCTCAGGCATGAAGAAAGTCTCCGAAAGAAGAGGTCTACCGGCGCCGCCGCCGCCGGCACCGGCACGGCCAGCGGGCTGAAGAAGATTCACGGCGACTGGCAGAGGTCGTCCATGGATGAGCGCCAGCTGGAGGTGCTGCGCCGCGACGGCCTCCTGCCGCCGTTGGAGAAGGTGGCGACACGGGCGCCGGCAACGAGGTGGTCCCTCGTCCCCGCGACGGCGAGCGCGTATGCTTCATCGATTTCGTGAACAAGGGATTCGCCTTCCCTGTTCACGAATTTGTCCGGGGGCTGATGTACGCGTACGGCATCCAGCTCCACGACTTCATGCCCAACGCCATCCTCCACATCAGCTGCTTCATCGTCTTGTGCGAGTGCATCCTCGGCATTCACCCGCACTGGGGGTTGTGGCAGCGGATCTTCAACGTGAAGCGCAACGCCGGCACTCGCGATGTTTACCCCGTCGGGGGTTTCGGCATCCAGTCCCGCGGGGACATCGAGTACTTCGACCTGAAGCAGCTCGAGTCCGCGCAGAACTGGAGGAAAAAGTGGTTCTACGTCACCGACGTCCACCAGCCCGAGCAGAAGTACGGGGTTCCCCCGTTCCGTGCTGGCGTGATCATGACGAAGAAGAACTCCTGGACGCATCGCCCCGATGCCCGAGAGATCAAGGAGTCCGATCCCCTCATGTCTCGGGTGTCGAAGTTGCTGAAGACCGCCGGCAAGGAGGTAAGTGGCGTTCACCTCATCGCCACTTTCATCAGAAGGCGGGTGCACCCGATTCAAGCTCGGGCGCACCCGTTGTTCGAGTTTTCCGGAGCCGCTGACGTGACGCGCACGTCCGCGGAGGAGTTGTCCACGGGCGAGGTCGAGTCTCGCGTTTGCGCACTGACCGTGCTCAAGGTCGGCGAGGCGAACGTCCTTGAATCGCCCGTGGTGCCATTCAGACTCGAGAACCCTGTTCCAGAGGTACGCATTTTGTTCTTGTGTTTCTTTTCTCTGTTTGCTGTGTTTCCAGATGTTTTGATTGCTGAGAGAGAGATTCTTTGTTTTTCTGCTCGAAGGGCTCCTCGACGTTTGTCAGCCTTCCTCCTCTTCCTGAGGAGAAGGGGACTTCTGCGGCTCCTGACTTGCGGGTTGATCCTGATGAGCAGGAAACTTCTGTCTGTTCCGCTGTGTCGGTCGAGGATGCAGAGACTGCGGACAGTGATGACATTCCTCTCATCCGCCGCAAGCGTATCCGCGACGCTGGCTCCAAGGCAGCGGGGAAGTCGAAGCAAGGTCCCGTCGCGGAGGGTTCCAGTTTATCGTCACCTCCTGCTCATGCCGTCAAGGAGGTCCCTCCGGCGCGTGATCCCGTGGAGCCTCCGCTGAAGAAAACTCGTGCTGCTCCGGACTGCTTCGACCCTACCTCTCTGCTGACAGTCCTTAGCTCGTAAGTTTTCAACAGCTGCTTTCCTTTTCTTGTTGGTTAGAGTTTCAATTTGCAATTCTTGGCTTATCGTGTGTTCATCTGCAGGGACTCTTCCTTCGGTGCGACCCTGCCGCCCAATGCGGGCAAACGAACGGACGAGGGCGATAGTGCGGAGGCCCGTCGTGCGGAGGCAACGGCTCCTCCACCTCCGTCTGATCCCGACGTCGCGCCGGCCGCAACTGCGTCGACTCCTGGCGACGCCCTTGTCACCATCGCCAGCGCTCCTCCGCTTGCTTCAGCTGAACATGTAAGTAGTGAGTACTTTTTGTTTGCATCGGGTGTGCGACAACGCTCCTGATGGGAGTAGCCCCCGAGTCTATAGTCAACTAGGAACAGTTGGGTATAGACTCTAAACTGATCTTTCTCCTTTGTTTCTTTGCTTTTTGTCTGTGATTTATCGGGTGCGCGACAGCGCTCCCGATGGGAGTAGCCCCCGAGTCTGTGGGCGACTGAGTTCAGTCGTGTACAGATTCAAGTTCTTCCATTGACTCATTGTTCTTCGTTTGGTGCAGCCTATGGCGCTCGAGCTGTTGGGTATCGGCCGCCGTTTCGCGGCCATGGAGGCGGAGAAAACTCGCCTGGAGCGAGAGTCCGCCAAACTCCGAGGTTTGTCCTTTGTCTTCCGCTGCTTGGGAGTGTTTTTATTGCTATTTGTTTGAACGCTTTTTGCCTGCAGAGTTGTTGGCGTAGTCGCGACGCAAGAAGGAAATCGCCTCGCAGCAGGCTGCTACCCTCAAGGAGCAGCTGGACACCGCCGCGGTCGCGAAGGAGGCGGCAGATGCCCACAAGCAGGCATTAGTGCAGCGCCTCTGCGCGGCGAGCAACTCCTTGTTGGGTCGGTGTTAACTCTGCTTTTCTCTGTTCTTTCTGCTTCCTTTGGTTTTACCGAGTTTCTTTTCTGCTTTTTTCAGGTAACCTTGGCACTGTGGCATGTTCCAGCGCCCAGGCAGCCATCGATGACTTGGACGGCGTAGTTGCTGCTATAGTGGGTGCTGGCCAACAGGCGAGCGGTCTCCTGGGGAAGGCTACCGGCGCGCTGACGAGTTTGTACGGCAGTCTGTTTCCCAAGGGGCAGCCTCCTGCTTCCCTCGGGGAACTGGCTGAGCTGTTTGGCCCTGACGGCTCCACCATTGATGACTTCAAATGCGAGCACACGGTACGTGGCTCGCAGACCACCCTCCTTATGCTGCTGGGGCACAACTTCGAGGGTGACTTCGACAAGGCTGTGTCTGGGCTGCCCCGCGGACCTACTGGTAAGCCGGTGGCTCTTGGCAGTTTTGCCGAACGGTCTCGTGAGTTGGCACAAAAGCTGACTGAAACCTTGGAGAAGTAGGCTGCTAAGCATGCGGAGAAGGCCAAGAAGTCCGCGAGCTCACAGTAGCTGCTTGCGTTTGTATTTTTCATCTTTTGTAGTTTGTCCGTGAAGACGCCTGTGCCCTTTTGTAATGGCTGTGCCAGTTGCAAACTTTATATAAGATTTTACGTTTGTCTTGATGTCTTTGTGCCTTGCGACTTCTTCCAGCCCCCGGGCCTTCTTCAAGAAGGGTGTCTCATACTTGGCTGCTTGGCTTGCTAGCAGGTAAATCCAATGATTGCTGCTCCGACTTCTGATGCCGCGCCACATGTCCATGTGGCCGCGACTGTTGGTTGCTCTTCCAGGAACCGCGACTCTGGGGATTATCGGCTCACAATGCTCCGAGATCGCTGCATTAGGCTTGAGCAAGACCTGCGGGTGGCGCAGGGTGCCTTGGCCGTACTTAAGTCGAAGCAACCTCGCCCCACTGAACGGGAAGCTTTCCTTCTTGTGGAGCTGGAAAAGGCCAACAATGACTTACTGTGTAAGTGGCTTCAAGCCTCCGAGTCTTTTGGTTTCGCACGTTTCCTTAATTGTTTCATCTTTCCTTTGTGTGTAGGTGTGCAACAAGAACCTCGAGTTGAGGCCGGTCGGGTGGATAGTCGGCTTCGCATGTTGTCGAGGCTGTCGGGCATGACACCACCTCATTTTGGTCTGACCCCTCATGAGGTCGGGTGCTGGCTGTTCTTCAGGATCGCGTAAGCCAGGTGACGTCCTTCGCCAGGGCATGTCGTTCTGCATTGGCGCTTATGTACAAGGCGATGTTCCCTCTAGATCCGCAGCCGCAGGATCTTGGGGCTCTTATTGCGCGATTCCGCAATGGCACGGCTGCGCAGAGTTTTATCCGGACGTAGCTTGTCAGTGGTGCGACGTGCGCCTTAGCTTTTGTTCACCGGCTGCACCCGTATCTCGCCCTGAGGGGGATAGAAGAAGTTCCCGACAGGGAAGACGGGGAGCCTACGCCGATGGAAACTCACTATCACGCCGTAGAAGATGTAGCCGTCAAGTTGATTAGGAAATTGGAGCGTGACACCGAGATTTACTCGGACTATGTGGTGTCACGGGTTCCAAAGGACGAACCTGTAGACTGATTTTTTGTTTGTGCAAGCACATTGTATATTTGCAGAAAACTTGTATGCTTGCTCTGTAAAGCTTGGAGTTGCTTTGTATATAGAGTTTGTTTTGTTTTGGCCTTTACTTAGCGCCGCCCCCGAGCGTCGGTGTGCTGCTAAGGCAGAGAATGATTTGTGCTCGAACGGCGTAGCCCCCGAGTATCGGGTGCTACGTCCGGAGCTGGATATGATGTTTGGCCTTTCGGGTATTTATTTTGTGTGCTGTGTGTTGGCTCATATGATAGAGGAACATTGCACTTTATTGCTGGAGACATGGTCTCTAATGTTTACAGAGGTGGCTGACCAGCCTTTCATAGTTGTGCTACGTGTAAAAGCGCCACAGTTGCGCCACGTTCCAGGGGTTGCGGATGAGTTCGCCTGTCTTCGGGTCCTTTAAGCGGTACGCGCCTCCACCGATGACCTTGGCAATGATAAAGGGCTCCCTCCCATGGGGAGGTGAGCTTGTGCACCTTTTTTGTTTGAGCCTGAGTACCAGGTCTCCTTCAACAAACGATCTTGTGCGCAGCCGCTTGCTGTGATAGTTGCGGAGGTTCTGCTGGTAGATAGCCGTTCGGGAGAGTGCGATGTCCCGGGCCTCATCCAGCAAGGTCGACGTCGTCTCCGAGTGCGGCTTCAGCGTCGTCTTTGTCGTACGCGACGATGCGAGGTGCATCGAAGCATATGTCATGTGGCAGGACTGCTTCTGCTCCGTACACCATGAAGAATGGCGTGTACTGCGTCGATCTGTTGGGCGTGGTGCGCAAGCTCCACAGCACCGATGGTAGCTCCTCTACCCAGGCTCTTGCTGCGCGCCTGAGTGGCACCAGGAGGCGCTGATGCATGTAAAATGCATACATGAACTTTGTACTATAATACTTGTATTCCATTCATATTTGCATCATATAAGGGCTATATTACTGTTATTTAATGATTTTTGGTAATTAATAATGATTTCCCCTTTTTATGAAATTAATCCTGCGCAGGCAGAAAACCCCTATTTCTTTCCTTATTTGTTTCAGGGCCTTAACGACGTCATAATGAGCTGAAAATTTACGGGGATCATTATTTTGGAAGGAGGAAGACCTAGGAGCAAAAGAAGCAGGCGAACGGAGGCCGGAGGGCCAGAATAGGTGCACCACGCGGCCCGTGTAGCTGGCTGTGTGGGCCCACCTCTTTTGGGCCTCGTGGCTCCGTTTGCATTGATCCTTCTTCCCGAAGCTTCCTCGTGACCTAAAAACGACTATAAAAATAGTCCCCTAACGTTTTCCAGGAGGAGGCGGCGGAGAAACACAAAACCAGAAACAGAGAGACAGAAGGCTGCCGCTGGAGAAGATCGGAGGGGGGAAACGCCGCCGGAATCACTTCCGGAGGTCTTCTCCATCCCCCTCCGGAGTCTCCATCAACACCACCGTAAAGTCATCACCATCTCCATCAACATCTTCGTGATCCACTTCATCCCCCTCATAGTTTGAGATTGTTTGATCCCTAGCTATTGTCTAAGTGCTATTCTACATGTTTGTGAATTGCTACTTGTCATTGTTTTGTGGTGAGATCATAGTTTCAGATTGTGTTGTATCACTTGTACCACTGAATCATACCATGTCTCGGCGTTGTGAGTAGTTCTCTCATGTTCCTGGGGGTATAGATGAATTGGCAATGATTTTTATATGACATGTGTTGGTATTTTGTCTAGTTTTTATCTTTTATGTGAATCTATGATGGTGTTGTGCGAACGTCGAGTGCACATCACTTCACCTATATGGGCTCATAGGAGAACACCGTAGTGTAATGGAGTGAGGAAGACTTGGGAGGACACGTAAACCTGAGACCGAATCATGAAGTTGCATTATGAGGGTATTAGTATCGGGGACCTTAAAGATTAATGCTATGGTGGGAGTTTATGTCTTAATAACTCTTGTGTAGTCATTTACTTGGCCACATGATCCATCATAAGAGGTTTAGTTTATTTATTTAGCCATTCCTAATTATGGCTCCATCCAAAGAAGATTAAAACTTGACAAAATGTTTACCTTGTTGTTCTAGAAATATTTATGCCATGAAGTCTAATTAGCCCTTGGGAACCCTCTCCACCTATAAGAAACACACACTTGAGCTTGTCCTCTTGCTGCATAGAGGATTGGGCTTGTCCTCTTGCATTTTCAACATTTTACTTTATTGCAAACTCTACACCAAAAACCCAAAAACACTTGCATCATTTAATCATTTTAGTTTGTCTAGTGCATAGATAATAAGGGAAGTGACACTCTTATTTGAGAGGATAAATACTTATACCTTCTACTCCTCGTGGGATCGATACTATACTTACACATCGAAGAATTCAACGATCCCCTATACTTGTGGGTATCAGGCGCTTCTTGATGCCACTGCATACGAGGCCGTTTGCCTTTTCCACCTGCCCGTTAGATTGCGGGTGGGCGACGGAAGCGTAGTTCAGCTTGATGCCCTTCTCCTGGCAAAACTCTTGGAACTCCTCGACTGTGAAGTTTGTTCCGTTATCAGTGATGATGCTGTGAGGCACCCCGAAGCGGAACATGATGGACTTGATGAAGTTGACAGCTGAGGTAGTTGCGCAGTTGGTAACTGGCACGGCCTCTATCCACTTGGTGAATTTATCGACAACCACAAGTAGATGTGTGTGTCCTCCTCGAGAAGACTTGTGTAGTGGCCCGACCATATCGAGTCCCACTGGGCGAAAAGCCACGCCAAAGGTATTGTCTTCAGTTATGACGCCAGTGCATGAGGTCGTGTTGCGAATTTCTGGCAGCCGATACACCGCTTGACGATGTCCTCGGCGTCCTGCGACGCCGTGGGCCAGTAGAATCCAGCATGCAGGGCCTTGGCGACTAAGGCTCTGCTGCTAGCGTGATGTCCACGCGTGCCAGCGTGGATCTCGAGGAGCATGGCCTTGCCGTCCTCTGATGCGATGCACCTCTGGAGGATGCCTGATATGCTGCGCTTGTATAGCTCTCCGCTGATTATTGTGAATGCTTTGGCATGGCGAGTGATACGCCGTGCTTCGACTATGTCCTCTGGAAGCTCCTGCCGTAGCATATATGCCGGGAATGGCTTTGTCCAGATAGGCTTGGCGAGGAATACTTCGACTGAAGGTTCTGCTGCTGCAGATGTATCTTTGCTTGCAGCTTCAGTCCCGGTTGCCGGTGTAGAGGGAGCCGCAGGCTTCGTGACCTTGATAGATCTTTTGTTTATCTTCTCCAGGAAGACACCGGGGGGCACCTTGAGGTTCAATGACCCGATGTTGGCGAGGGTGTCTGCCTCCTCATTGCTTGCTTGCCCAATATGGCGGAGCTGGTAGCCGTCGAAGTTCCCCTCCATGATGTTATACAGGTTCCTGTAAGCTATCATGTTCTCTGTTGTTGCATCACACTCCTTCATGGTCTGTTGCACGACCAGGTTCGAGTCTCCGTATATCATCAGGCGATCAGCGCTGCACTCCTTAGCTATCTTCATCCCATGGATCAGGGCTTCATATTCTGCTTCATTGTTGGATAGCTTCTCGAAGTCCATCTGCAGCACATAACGAAGCTTGTCGCCTTTGGGTGATATGAGGATAACACCTGCTCCTGCGCCTTCGTTCCTCTTGGACCCATCAAAGTACATGGTCCATGAGTTGGACGTATCGGGTAGCGATGGCAACTACATCTCCATCCACTCCGTAGTGAAGTCGGGGAGGACTTGTGCCTTGATTGCTATCGGGTGTTTGTATGTTAGGTCTAGAGGACCCAATTCGATGCTCCATTTGGTGACTCTGCCTGTCGCTTTGGAGTTGTTGAGTACGTCACTTAGTGGAGCCGCGCTCACCACCGTGATGGGGTGCTCTTGGAAGTAGTGTGCCACCTTGCGCGAGGTCATGAATACCCCATACGCCAGCTTCTGATAGTACGGGTATCTCTGCTTCGACTGAGACAACACCTCGCTGAGGTAATATATCGGTCTCTGCACGCCATGAGATTTTCCTTCTTCAGCCCGCTCGACTACCAACACCGTACTGACTACCCTGTTTGTGGCCGCTATATAGAGATACAGTGGATCCTTTTCGCATGGTGCCACCAGGACTGGCGGCGTTGACAGGGTGCGCTTGAGGTCGACGAAGGCGGCTTGGGCTTCTTCGGTCCACTCTAAGCGGTCCGTCTTCTTCATCAGGTGGTACAACGGGAGCGCCTTCTCCCCAAGCATGCTAATGAATCGGCTGAGTACCGCTATCCTTCCAGAGAGCTGCTGCACATCCCTGAGCTTTGACAGCACCGGCATCTTCAGGAGTGCCTGTATTTTCTCCGGGTTTGCTTCGATGCCTCGCGCAGATACGAGGTAGCCTAATAGTTGCCCAGCTGGCACACCAAACACGCACTTAGTAGGGTTCAGCTTTATTTCTTCAGTGCGGCGAATGTTTCGCGGAGGTCGTCAAGGAGTGTGTCTTCCTTCTTGGTCTTGATGACGATGTCGTCAATGTACACCTGGACATTGCGTCCGATCTGCTCCTTGAGGCAGTTCTGCATCATACGCTGGTACGTGGCACCCGTGTTCTTCAGCCCGAAGGGCATCGTTGTGTAATAGTAAACACCAAAGGGTGTGATGAATGCTGTTTTCTCTTCGTCTTCCTTCTTCATCTTGATCTGGTTATAGCCTGAATAGGCGTCAAAGAAGCAGAGGCGCACGCAGCCTGCAGTCGAGTCGACAATTTGGTCGATTCGAGGCAGTGGAAAATGATCTTTTGGACAACACTTGTTTAATGAAGTGAAGTCGGCACACATGCGTAGTATGTCTGTGTTCTTTTTTGGCACCAGGACTGGGTTGGCAACCCAGTCAGACTTCTTGATCTCCCGGATGAAGTTGGCTGCCAGGAGCCTATCGATTTCTTGCCCGATGGCGAGACGCTTCGGCTCCGCAAAGCGGCGCATCGTTTGCTTGATAGGCCTCGCGTTGGGCAGGATCTGGAGGGCGTGCTCGGAGAATTCCCTTGGTATGCCTGGCATGTCGGCTGGACACCAGGCGAAAATCTCCTAGTTCTCACGTAGGAACTCGATGAGCGCGCCTTCCTATGCGGAAGGCAAGCTCGTCGATACGAGGACCGTCTTCTTGGGGTCCGTCGGGTGCACTTGATGCTCCCTTGTGTCATTTGTCGCGTTGAAGGCAGAGCCTGACGCTGATTGCTTGCCCTCGGGAAAGAGGGTGTGGTCGTTGGTGAGTGCCAACTCCTGGACCTGCTGCTGCGCCCCGAACAACTCAGAGATCTTGTTGAACTTACGATCGCACTCGTCGGATCGTTCGAAGTCTCCGTTGACGGTGATCGTCCCGTAAGGTCTCGGCATCTTCAGCTTCAGGTAGGCATAATGCGGCACCGCCATTAACCGTGCGAACACTGGTCGTCCCAGGATGACATGGTACTACGACTTCCAGTCAACGACCTCGAAATCTATCTTCTCCTTCCTGAAGTTGGCTGGCTCGCGAAAGATCAAGTCGAGTGAGATCCTTCCCAAGGGATATACTGGTCTCCCTGGTACTATGACGTGGAAGGTGTTGACAGAAGGCACCAGGTTGGTCGTCAGTATGTTCATTCCACGCAGCGTGTCAGCAACTCATAGCGAAGCAAGGCCTGCCACCATCCATGAACACGCGGCTCATAGCGAAGCCTCCTATCTGCGCATCCAAAACAAGGGCTGAGTGGCCCGGTCGCGGGACTTGAGGTGGATGATCGTCCCTGGTGAATGTTATGCTGGCCTGTGACCAGTTGAGGTACTCTGGTACCGCGGGTGGTGATTTGACGGCAAGGTGGACCTGCCTTGTTATGAGCTTTTGGTCCCGATTTGAGGGACGTCCTTTCTGGATCATGAACATGCGACCCACAGGCTTTGGGTAAGCATCCCCATCAGATCTTGGCTCTTCTATCCGTGGCTGGTACTAGACTGCACCCGCCATATATCCCAGGGGAAATGGTGGAGCGTGCGGCACTCCCACAGTCAATGCCCCAGGTACTGCCTGCCCCTGCTGTTGGTGTTGCAGGAGGAGCTGTGCGTACTGTTCATGGAGGATATGAAACTTCTCACAGTCTTTGAGGAGGTGCTTGGATGTGAGAACACCATTCTCATCTCTGAACATGTGGAACCGTGACGCATCATGAAGCGTTGGGGGAGGTCGTGGAGCTCGACCACCTCGCGACTCTCGTGGCCGCCATTCGCGCTTGACTTCTTTGTTGCCCTTGTAACAGGTTGTTCGACTAGCGCGCTCATAGCGACTGTCGTCACGGTTTCTTTGCTCGTGGCTTTCGGGAAAACCTGCCGCCACGTGTTCCATGCCCTTCGTGTCTTCGTAGACACACGACTTCCTCTTGCGACGGCGGTCGCTATTACGGCGACTCCAAGAACCTTGGTCACCGTTGTTACCAGGTGTGCCGGCGCGCTCATTGCGTATGGAATCTTCGCCGTCCACCCACTCGTTGGCTATATGCATGAGATGGGCGATGGTCTTGGGCTTCACTCGACCAAATGTCTCCCAGAGCTCGACTCGATAGACTCCTCGAGTGAACGCGTATATGGCGTTGTCTTCCGATATCTTCTCCGTTGCGTTGCGGAGGAGAATCCATCGCTGGATGTACTCGCACATCGTCTCATCTTCGCGCTGCTTGCAGGCTCGCAACTCCTCGTATGAGGAAGGTCTCTTGTATGTGCCGATGAAATTGCGGACGAAGTCCTTGCTGAAGTCTTCCCAGCAAGTGTATGCGCCTCTCGGTAGACTCTTGAGCCAGGCTCGAGCCGATCCCGAGAGCATGAGTTGTATGTACTGCACGGCAGTAGACGTCGATCCTCTTTGGCACGTTACTGCCATCAGGTAGTCCTCCAACCAGGCAGACGGTTCTTGCAAGCCATCATACTTGGGGGTTTCCGAGGTTAACCTGAATCCTTTCGGCATTCTAGTCTCCCGGATGCGTCGACTGAAACACAGTGCGCCGCAGGGCTCGAAGTCGTCCTCGGACAGCGAGCTATAGCTTTCCTCCTCGTGAACTACTCGCCTTGAGCGGTTCTTGGTGACTTTGTTATGTGTGATGGCATTGCACGCATCTTCGCTTTTGGTGAGCTGGTAGCGCTCCTCATGCTCGCGATTACCGCGGTTCCGCCGGTCACGGGTGACACGGTTGTCTTGGTCTGGAGCTGCTCGCTCATTGTTACCGCGAGTGACGCGGTTTTCTCGATCGTGAGTGGTACGATCGCCCACTTATCGGGTTCTTGTCTCCCGCCGCGGGCTCGGCTGGTGGCGATTAGCCGTATTCTTGGCAGCTGCTACGGTTGCAGCTGGTTGTGGCTCCTCAGTTGCCAATGTCGTCCCCATTGTACTGAGGAACTTGATTTGTTAGCGATGCAAAGCTGCCTGCGGATCGCTCTCTGGCGGCTGTGTAGCCTACAGGTACGTGGGCACCAACATTAGGACACCGGAGGCAGTCTTGGGGATGGGGATTCCCTGCTCGTCCATGGACATAAAGGATGCCTCCAGATTACTGGTGACGTTGTTCCGATCTGCCTATGGTATCCGCAAGAGCCAAGGCTGTGGTTGGGGATCACGGGATCGACCCGAGGATTGGACGGACAGACCTGCCCGCCGCGTACTCGATATGCTGGCCTGCCGTCTGCGCTCCGCCAACACTGCCCTCGCGCTTTCCAATTTGAGATTCTCCTGCCACAACAGGTACTGATAGCACGCCAGGTCTTCCGGTGTCTAGTTGGCCGCCTCTTGGCCATATGCCATAGCCTGAATTGCTTTTTCACCCATAGCCTGGCAAATGTGGAGCTGGGTCCGCCCGTTCTGCAGAGTGACAACGTACGGGTAATTCGGCTGTCCGCTCCCATTAGGCGGAGCGTTCGCCTCGGCCTCCACATTTGCGGCTGCCGTCCTCGCGGCGGCAGCGGCGGCGGCAACGGCGGCTCCTTCCGTGGACGTTTCCCCGGGTCCTGTTACTCCTCCTCCTGCGGGCACCATCATGTATACCTCGATCGGTGAAGGATATAGCGTCTGATTGTTGGAGTCGTCGCTGAAGGCGGACTCGAAGGATGCCGAGGCTCCGCTGATGGAGTACGCAGGGCTTGACGGGGTTGATGAAGTGTATGGCACGACCGGGGCCTCGGTCGTGCGCGCGAAGTCGACGATTGGTGATGTAGATCGCGATGCTGCGGCCAAAGGCAATGCAGGTTCGTCGAGCGTTTCCTCCGCGAGATCCGCGCAGACTAGCGGGATGTTCACCGATGCAGTCGATGAAGCAGCGGGTGCCTCTGATGCAGAAGAGGGTGCGTCCGTGAGATGGAGCGTGCCCCACTTGTTGACGTAGAAGCACAGCTCGCCAAAGCTCACCTCCACGCCAGCTTGTAGATCCTCGAAAGCCGGTTGCACGGCCGGCGAGTGCGGGTTAAAACCCAGGGAGCCGAAATAGATCGGCTGTTGCAGAACCGACGAGTCGCCGATGGTCGCTGATGAAGTCGCTGAATCCGTAGATCCAGCACCAGTCTTTCCCACAGACGGCGCCAATTGACGTGGGGTTACCATGCCAAATCCCTCGGATGACATCCTCGGGTTGAGAGAATAGGAGGAGAAGGTGGTGGTACTAGTGGATCCGTCGGCTGACAAGCTGGATTTACCCAGGTTCAGGCCCCAGAAGGTAAAAGCCCTACGTCCTGCTTGTCTGGAATTGATGATGAGCTTACAGATCGATTACAATGGCGAGATCGTGAGATGCGATCTCGCTAGGGTTTCTGGTGGTGAGTATGAGCGTACCCTAGGTCGGCGGCCCTCCCAGTCCTTAATTAGTGGGACTGGGTCTCGGGTCCTATAACGACTAGGTTTACATCTGGGCCTGCCGACCTAATATTTCTAAGTCTTTCCTTCGGGGCTTCCTTCCTGGGCCTTATGACCGATGGGCCTTTGTCCTTTCCCGCACCAGGGTAGTCCACGGTGGCACACCCGAAAGGTGTAACCACGTCAATTATTATCATTATCATTATCATCACTACTTGAGGATTTATCCATAAGGCAAAAGATGGTTGATGAAGAAGAACAATTAATTAAAGAACTACACAAGTTCACATCTTGTTTCGTAGAAAATTGAGTTTCCTCTACATTATTAATAATACAAGGATTAGAGGGAACACAAGCATTTTTATCATGGCAACAAGATAAAGCAAGCATATCATCAAGATATTTATCGAAGCAAGTTTTGGATGATATGCAAGGACTATCAACACTAGCATGTATGACATTTATAGTGCTATGAGTGTTTAGGTCCAAAGATGAGGCATTGCAACAAGATAGAGATAAAAGATCATCAACAATGAGCTCACTATCATTATTGCAACACATATCAATACTCACCATCACATTAGTTTGTGGCTTACCACATTTTGGTGAAGTAGACGAAGTTGAGAACTCATCACGCCCGGAGGTGGAGGGAGAACAATCATCCTCAATAGTCATGGACTTGTCGTATTTATCTTGAAGCTTTGTCCACAATTCATGAGCGTTCCGAAGAGGCATGATTGACTCAAAAACTACAACACTCAAAAATTTGCAAAACTCATTAGAAGCTAGAGCATTCTCATCCTCTAAAGTCATACTTTTGTAATCCTTTGGAGGAGAAAAACCTATATCTAAGATACGCTCAATATTGGGTCCAAGACCCATAAGTGACTAAGCATATGAGTTTTCCAAACATTAAAATTTGTGCCATCGAATATAGAAGTGGGATTGTGCACTAATTCTCTAAACGACATCTTTACTCTCTAGGCGGTAAAGCCCAAAAAGATAGTCGAGGCTCTGATACCAATTAAAAGAACAAACGATGTTGCCTAGAGGGGGGGTGAATAGGCGATTAAAACTTTTCCGGTTTAAGGCTTAACAATTACGGAATAAAAATAGGTGTTTAAATTAACAAGACAACAACCTAAATAAACTAGACTCACCTATGTTCACCAACAACTGATGCTAAGCAAGAAAAACAACAAGGTTATAGCAAGATACAAAACTTCAAGCACGAAGGCTATCACAATGTAGAGCTCGGGTATAGAAATAACCGAGGCACGCAGAGACGAGGATGTATTCTCGAGTTCCTCCTTGTTAAGGGAGTACATCTCGTTACAAGGGTGTGAGCTCGCCACAAAAGGCCTACTCAAGATGCCACAAAAGGCCTCACCATATTCTCCGATGAACCTCACCCTAAGGGTTAGGTTCACCTTACACTATCGGAATCCTTCAAGGCGGAATCTGTAGACTTTACAACAATCTTGGGGAACACACCCACAACTCAATCGGGGGCTCCCAAATCTTGCCCGAAGCTTCACAACTCGAAGTCTTCGCGACACCACCAACCGTCTATGGTACACAATGCACTCAAGAGGCACAAGCTCTTGTGAACACAATGCACCCAAGAGTAACAAGCTTCTCGAACTTCAATCCCACGAATCTTCGTGGAGAGCACAACCCGCTTCAACTAATGCAAAAGGAAAGACCACACAAGGTGGTCAAGTCTTCACTCCAAATCCAACCAAAGCAACTAATGCTAGGGAGGGATTTGAGAGGAAGAACAAGGAGAAACACAAAACAATTCCCAAGATCTAGATCCAACGGGTTCCCCTCACTTAGAGGAGATTTAGTTTGGTGGAATAGTGGATCTAGATCTCCTCTCTCTTTTCCTCTAATTTGAGGCAAGAATCATGGAGGGAAGAGGAGGAATCAAGCTCTCAAAAATTGCAACAATGGAGGAGAGAGAGCAAAAAAATGTTGGAGGAAAAATGGGGAAGAAGGCCCCTTAAAAGGGGGCTCCAAAAAGGAGCCGTTGGGGGAAAAAATCGTGCAGGCCCGACAGCCCGGCCTGGGACCGGCCAGCACCCGGCCAGGCCGGCCGGGAACGATCCAGCGAGCGAAGGAGCCAGGGAAGCCGGCCTGCCCCGGCCTGGGCCGGCCTGGCAGCGTGGGAGGCCGGGAGGCCACCCGAGCGCGCCGGCCTGGGCCCGGCCGCGGCCCAGCCTGGCGGGGAGGTGCGAGGCCGGCTGAGGAGCTGAAGCTCCCGGCCTGGGGCCGGCCAAGGCCCAGCCTGGCGGGAAAGGGGAGGCCGGTGGCCTGCCCGACGCTCCCGGCCTGGGGCCGGCCTCGGGCCCGGCCAGGCCGGCTAGGCAGCCTCCATTTTTTCTTTTCCCTATATTCTTTTTCTGTCCAAAAATCCTTCCGAGAGAGAAACGCCATATCTTTCACCCACGAACTCCGTTTTCGATAATCTTGGACTCGTTGGAATCGTCACAACGAGCACTACAAGATTATGCAGACAAAAATGATAGTCGAACAAGATATTATAATAACAAATGGGAACAGTTTAAACCTCTCTCTCGCAAACCGGAAATGCTATATCTTTTGCAAATGAGTCCGAAAGCGGTGAAACCAATTTTGGTGGAAAGAGGACGACAAAAGATTCGCTTCGAAATATTGAAAACAAATAAAGTAGATTTTGCAAATAATTGGAAGAGTGAGACCTTCCACGAGGATGAACCGACAAAATCTCCAATACCGAAAACGCAATAGGGGACGCATATGAAAACCCTTTTTCGGTGACCTTGGCCTTGTCATGACAAGCACGACAAGCACCAAGACCACACCACGATAAGAGCCAAATAAGAACCAATAAAGATGATTGCAAGGATGCAAAGGTTTGTGCTCTCTACGACGATACGAACAAGATACTCGCTCGAGAGCCCCTCTTGATAGTATGGTTATCTATCCTAAAATCCGGTCTCTCAACTAACACCATGATACCGGTAAAATAGAAATCCTATCACGATCATACCTTTGCCTTGCGCATAATCCACTTGTGCTTCGCATGGTGAAAACTCACATATTGTTCCCCCATACATCAATATGGGAGAGGCACTCTTCGGCATATCTTCACATGGCCTTGAGTGTTGATCAACTCGCACTTAGCCTTGATCAACATATAATCTTCTTCCCTTGCCTTGACTCCAAAATATGGAGATCAAGCACTGCATATGGACACACCTACAAGTAGCTCTATACAAACATTAGTCCGTAGAGATTGTCATTAATTACCAAAACCACACATGGGGGCGACCATGCACTTTCAACGTTCACCTGAGATGGATGTCCAATGTCTACTGCCGGAGGAGTGACCAAAGCAGTTCTCTTGTTGTCCGCATCGTAGTGATGATTCCACAAGTCAGGGTGCATCTTGGAAGTAATTTCACATGCAAAGGGCCAAACTTCCACTTACCGAGCCTTGAAGTCCTTCTTTGTAAAGGGAGAACTGTCTTCATGCTGCTCCGACTTCCCCAAGGTTAGCAAGGCCAGCTCCACCACATTTGGGTAATAGCTGTGGGCCAAGGCATGGACTCAGATTGCTGCTCGCCGCAAGGAGGACTGCTTCCATGCCAAGACATACCCCGGATCCCGAGACAACTCCTTTACAAGCTGGTCCGGCTTCAAAGGGCACTGATCTTTGGGATGCAGATACCTAACGATGGCACAAACACCTTCTTGGAGTCCATGGCAATAATCCAGGAGCTCGTTCATTTGGTTGCCGATGGACAACCTTACTTTTGGAGAAGTTGGACCTGACAAAAAAAAATTTGAAACAAATCAGAAGATGGTACTTCAAAGAAAACAGTCAAGCATGCACAAAGGGAGAGAGTTGCTTACCAAATATCCGCTGGGTCATTGCTTTAATGCCCTTGCGGCAGCAGTCCAAGCCAACGTCCAGGTCCTTGATGGCCTTCTCGGCAATCTTTTTGTTATTGGCAGCCTCCTTTTTCAGGTCCTCAAGCTCGGCACAGACTTTTTTCAAGTCCTCCTCAAGCTGGAGGAAAAGTTCTTTCTCAGAGAGGGCAGCCCTAGCGGAAGTAGCCGCCTTGTCCTCAAGATCTTTCATGTTTGTCTTCATTTGAGAGACAATATTCTGCAAGTACAACATCGACAAGTTCAGATCCCAGTTCAAGAGATAGCTCAAAGTCGTCAAAATTAACAACTTGGCGCTTGGGGGCCACAGGGGGTTCTTTTTAAATCACAAGTTAGTTCAGGGAGTTCAATTCTCCAGCAAGTTCAGAGGAAAAAGACTTATGAGTCCCAAGATGTTGAAAACAACAACTCGGCACTTGGGGGCTACATGGGTTCAAATTTAAGTTTATTCTACACACATTACAAGTGGTAGCTCCGAGTTGTCGCAGGCTAACAATTCGGCGCTTGGGGGCTACTCAAGGATCAGATTTTTAAGCATATTAAAGAAGTTGAAATTTACTGTCATCAGCTCCGAGTCGTTGCAGGCTAAAACAACTTGGCGCTTGGTGGCTACAGCATGAAATTCAGTTTTCTAAGCAAGTGGTTGACAGTAAAAGCACCTATCTTAGCCGCAAGCCACCTTAGTTAGGTGCTTGGGGGATACTGCTATAGGGGAAGACATAGTTATAAAGAACAAAGAGAAGAACTTACAGTGTGAGTCATTTTGAGGGTCATCAAGCTTGACAGCTCCTCACCTGGCAGTCTCGCAACCTCTTCATTCAGCTTGGAAGCCTCTTCACATACCTCCATGAAGGACTTGTTCTCCCCGACGTGAAGTCGGCTATAATCAATGACAAGGTTGGAGGAAGGATCTGCAGGTCCCTTGGCGGCTTCAGAAGGAGGTGCCTAGGAAGTGCTCGTTAAGACATATTGAGTTTTAGCTGCTGACTGGGACTTAGCAGCCTAAGGGGTGTTAACCCGAGTCGCCAGCATGGACTCAAGAATCGGAGGAGGAGTTGCAGCGATGGTGACTCCCGCAGAGGCAACTAACGAAGGAGTTTCCTCGTGCTTCTTGACGTAGATATCATAGGAGGAACCTCAGGCTTGCGTACTGAGGTAACAACGGCCGTATTCTTGGCCTTAGTAGCTTTGGAGGGGGAGCCCTAAATTAAAGGTGAAATAAGAAGGAATGTTGGCATGTCAATGAAGTACAGTTAGAGAAGTTGAAAGTAAAAACAAAAGCAAAAGAAGACATACCCTGCATTACTATCAATATCTAGAGATGCCTTAGAGTCGGTGGAAGGCATCTCGAAGCTGGAGTTGTAGGAGTTGGTCGCGGTAGGGGAAGAGGCAGAAGGACACTTGCGCTTACGAGGAATTGAAATCACCAGTGGAGCATCAGCTGGTCCACTGCTTCGCAGCCTCCACACCCTGCGTTGGCTTGTCCCCTTTAGTAATTGGACTTCTAGTTGAGAAAAGGCGTGAGAGTCGCACCTTTGCGAAACCGGTCCGACCCCTCTTCTTGGTGTTCTTTGAAGGAGTTGGGGCCGGGTCCTTATCACTTGACGACTCCCCTGAAGAAGTCGACGTGGCTGTAGGAGGGTCCGAGTTGGAGGGACCCTTACCAGTAACGACAGGAGCTTCAGTTGAAGACTCCTGGTTCTCTTCATCAATGCCATCATTGACATCGGCTCCGGCGGTTTGTTCATTATCGACGGGAACTTCTTCCTCGTTGTCTCCCTCGACTGTGGGAGTTGACGTCCACCAGCTATTAGTTAACTGTGCAAAGTTCAGAAAGAGATAGTCAGACAAAGAAGAAGTTGAAGTGATACAAAAATAAGTTGAGATTGTAAATAGTATGGGACTTAGCGCTGGTGGAGGAGTTGTTACGCAAAAAGGCGAAAGACCAAAGTCCTCTTGGTCCTTGATCATCCTACCAGTTAGCTTCTTTATCAAGCGGTTGATTTCAGTTTTGCTGGCTTGTTTTTCAGACATCCGAAGGTGTCGGTAAGATACCGTGTGTACTCGACAATCAGCTGAGCCCTTGGGTTGAGAGGCTGGATTCTCTAGGTGGTCCAGTATAGCACTAGGTCCATAACTACAAGTCCATGCGCCACAAGGGCGCAAAGTCGGCCCATCAAAGCTTCAACCTTCGGGGCGAGCTTCCTCCGAGCACTCCGCCTTCATAATGGGACTCATCTCCAGGCGGTCGGGAGAGAAGCTGGGTGTAGCGCCCCGACCCCAAAACTATACAGTGAAGCTTTGTGCAACAGGCATAGCTATCCCGTATAGTAGAGAGATCAAGACTGGTGGAACAAACTGGCACATTGCATGACTCTACGACACAAAAATCATATAGCAACTCATATAACGAGAAGAATACAAATATTACACATCAAAAGGTCACAGACCATCAATTCATCAAGCGAAGCGGGTAGTGTTGTCTAACAACAAGAAGCAAATATAGGGCCTAAGAGGCCTACAATAAACATCACCCAAGCCAGCTTGTTCCACGGTCCCCAAGCTGCCACCTGGGAACCCCAGACTAGTAGTCGACGTCAACGAAGAACCCACCTAGCTGCTCGGTGTCTTCCTCCTCTGAAATACAAAAATAATAGAGGCAGCAAAGAGAGACTGAGTACGATGTACTCGCAAGTTTAGTAGGGCGATATAGGCCCAATGACTGACGGAGGCTCTAAGGCTTTATATGTATTTCCTTTGCATAAAGCTAATTTTTCATAAACCGAAACATAAATGACACATGGCATTCGTCTACTCAGAACAGTTTTCGAAAAGGGGTAAGAGATTAACATTTGTCATCCTTGGTTCTCATCGAAACCTTTTGTTACCAACCCACACTCATCTCTACCAAGGCACCCCTCGAATCACCCTCGAGGAAATGAACCTTTGTCACAAGTTGATTATGCAACCTTTAGCTACCATATCAATTAGGTTATCATTATCTATGAGCTAATCCGCCTTTCCCAAGAGTTTGTCCATA
>QRDG01000358.1:0-283637 GCA_012064385.1 Puccinellia tenuiflora
AAAGGGTTTTCTTCCCATTTTCAGAGTAGATCCCCTAGCTCTCTCTCCTCCATTGCCAACATTTTGAGAGCTCGATTCCTCCTAATCCCTCCGATGATTCTTGCCCAAATTTAGGGAAACAAAGAGGAGATCTAGATCCATCTCTCCACCAATCAAAATCTCCTCTAAGTGAGGGGAACTTGTGGGATCTAGATTTTGGAGTTCTTGGTGTTTCTCCTCCGTTCTTCCTCCTAAATCCCTCCGTAGCATTAGTTGCTTCGGTTGGATTTGGGGAGAAGAATTTGACCACTTGGTGTGATCTTCCCCTTTTGCATTTGTTGCATCGGGTTGTGCTCCCCACGGTGATTCGTGGGATTGAAGGTTAGAAGCTTGTTACTCTTGGGTGCATTGTGTTCCCAAGAGCTTTGTGCCTCTTGGGTGCATTGTGTACCCTAGACGGTTTGGAGGTGCCGCGAAGTCTTCGCTTGTGGAGCTTCGGCACGAGTTTGGGAGCCCCCAATTGAGTTGTGGGTGTGTGCCCCAAGAAGAAGTTGTAAAGGGCTCCGGAATCCGCCCGAAGGATTCCGATAGTGGAAGGTCAACCAATCCCTTGGGTGAGGTTCATCGGAGAATAGGGTGAGGCCTTTGTGGCATCTTGAGTAGGCCTTTTGTGGCGAGCTCACACCCCTCCAACGAGACGTACTCCCTTAACAAGGAGGAACTCGGAATAAAACTTCGTCTCCGCGCGCCTCGGTTATTTCTATACCCGAGCTTTTACTTATGCAAATTTACATTGTGATAGCCATCGTGCTTGAAGTCTATATCTTGCTATCACCTTGTTACTTACCTTGTTTAGCATAGGTTGTTGGTGCACTTAGGTAAACCTAGAATTTTAGGTTGTTGGCTTGTTAATTTAAACACCTAGTTTTATTCCGCAATTATCAAGCCCCTAAATAGAAAAAGTTTTAATCGCCTATTCACCCCCCCTCTAGGCGACATCTCGGGCATAGTTGTTCTTTCATATGCTTTGTGCACTTCACTAACCTAAAAATGTGTGTACATGAGGCACACCACCTAATATTGATATTTCAATATTACTAGTTACTATGTGGTATGTCATATTCATGAGAAATTCAAATTCTACAATGTCCATTAATTTCTCTAGATGGTTTTGTTTGTCTCTTGCTTAGATAAAATGAATTATCGCATTATGGGGGAGTAATAAGCTATGTGCATATTACAATCCCACAAAATGTGAACATTCGAGGTTTGCCACTTAGATTTGATATTGTAAATTATCTTATTCCTATGTGGCATGGTTGCTCAAACAAGTTCAAATTTTCCTTTTGGTTACCCTTTGGCTCTTGTTTGTGTGAGTTTGCTTGGTATGGTTTCTCTCTAATATGCATTCCCATATATTATTTGAGAAACCATTTGTTCCATATTATTCTAACCATGGCCTTGCCAGTTGGTTTGAATAGTTGGAACTACTAACCACAACAAACTTTATTAAAATATGGTGTTTTATTTCTTATCTCTTGCCATATGTTTTATCTTGTGAGGATATTCGTTGATACCTCTATCACCGGGAAAATAATTCCAAATGGTCATTGTCCTTGGACAATCCATATTTATGTTTCTGATAGAATATTTTTGATTATCCTTACATTGGCATTGGCTTTTATTTGCCCCATCTCTTGCCAAAATATTTATTTTGACTCCCATTGCCTTCCTTGCCTCTTGCATGGATCCTAATTATCAATTTAGTGTTTAGTGTTGTAATAAAATATGAAGAGTAATGATCCCGTGTGCGTGCATTTTGTATTCAAATGCAAATATCAAAATAATGCATGAATCTTGGGGGAGCATTCCTTTTATTTAGAACACTACCTATCTATCAATATTGATCCTTTCAATGGCATTTGATTTCTATCGTATGTGTTTATGGAAGACAAATCTTTTTCTCTGATGCTGTGTTCCATCATGAAAAGTGTAGAGGGTGTTTGGTTTATTTGGTGTAACCTGCTCTCTCTTGGGAGTCTTGCTTTCTCATTTCTTGTTTTAGTTTATCCTATAGAATGAGAAAATCCTTTGAGCATGTCTCTTTCTTTTATCTTATATGCTCATTGGCCTTGCCTAGGTACCTTCAATTGGTATTAATTTGAATTTAATATCTTCTCCATAGATATTTGTTTCAATTGATATTTATTGTGGGAGTTTTGATACCTTATTGCTTTATTTTACTTTACTTGATTCCGGTCAAGTATTATCCTCTTCTTGGTATCTTCTCTCCTAGTTGGTATCTTATTTTCAATTGGTGTCTTATCGATCATATGTTGTTTTGATTCGATTCCTATTGATATCACACTCTATGTGTTGATGTGTTTTGGAATTAATCATATGTTGATTTGATTTGTCCTCAATCATGTGTTTGGATTTTTATATAATTTGGACAACCTTTTCGTGTCACACATTGGTGTGTCCTCTTGGTTTACTTGGTGTTGTTGTCCAAATTGTATCTCTCTTGGTTCTCGTAAGTCTATGCATGCATATTTAGTAGTATATATATTTTATGGCATGCTAGTCTTTCTTGATCCAATATAAAGGTATGCTCCACCGAATCCTAAATCGGCTAAGATGTGCATGAAATTCAATTTCATATCTATATGCACATATTTATGTGGAGTATATCCTATGTATTGTAGTTCATCTAACTACTATGGTACCAATGAGTTTTGGGAACCATGTTTGCTTGAATTTTGTTTTATGTACAATGGAGATGCATTGGATGCTTGCCTCACTCATAAGGAAGGTGTTCTGACCGTGGTGATTATTGGAGTCAAGCCTGATGATAAACAAACTCTCATCTTCTTCATCGTCAATGTATATCGGTAACAAGTATCTACCTCATGCATACCTTTCTAGTTTCCAACCTTGTGTAGGTTGCCTCTTGGCATGAAAGCTCCTATTTGCAATTGTTGCGGTTGTGGCTTATTTCTTTCACTTGGTATATCTTTGTGATATTTGTGAGGAAAGTGCAAAAACCTTTCTTCAATTGGTATTATTTCTTGGTGATACTTTTGCCTATCTTAAAGCACTTCACTATCTCTTGTTCCCTTAGTGATATGGTGATGCATTTGATGTGTTTTGAAGCTCATTCATATACAATGAGATAAATTTGAGCTATGTGCTATGCTTTTAAGCAATAATCTCTTTTGTATATTCATGACTTCCCTTTTGGATACCATGGTCTCACCTCATCGACCATTTCATATGTGCAAGTTTCTTTGTGGATGTATACTTCAACGATTTGTATACTTAGAAACCTATACATATGAGAGGTCACTTTTTTAATTGGTATCCTATTTCTTTTGAGTCACCTTCTTTATTATCTTTGATTCTTTCATGACTTGAAAAGAAAGTTCTCATGAGTGCTTCTTATTTCTATTTGCATCTTTGCGCACTCAAGTTTTATTAAAGATCTTGACTTCATGCTTATCATGGTGAGCATGTTGATTTTTTGGCTAAATGCTCTCACTAGCTTTTGGCATTTTCAATTGGTTTTAGTTTCCATTTGGTATCCCTAAGCTTGTGAACACACTCCTTTAAAGATCTTCCTTTTATCTCGGTTGGGCCTATCCTATGTTGAATCTTTAAAAATTGGTATCTCCTTATGGCTCAACCATATCTTTGGTGCAAGTGCTATGATTTGCTTTTGCTTTATGCACACTGCACTTGTTGCATGTTCTAGATGATTTTGGGGAAGCAAGGATTCCATATTTGTGCACTCCTCAATAGAGCATGAACATTGGGGAGCTTTTCCATTTTTATTTAGAACTCTCGCTTTGGATCTTTTAGATGCTTTTCTCCTTTGTGGAGATGTCTAGAAGATTTCATCTTTTTGCAATCTTTGGATCCTCAATATAGTTTGATTTCACTCATATCTTGAATAATGCACACTTTATGGAGGAACTCTTAATATTGGTCTTCTAAATTTTTCTTCCCATTTCGGCAATCGATGCCAATGGGAGAGAAGTTTAGAGGGTTTAAGGGAATTTGGGTTTTATGCTTTTGTTGCATTTGCCTTTAATGCGCTTTGCATCCTTGCTTGTTTGTCTTGCAAGGTTGCTTTATTCATTATATAAACCCTCTTAAAAGGGATTGTCATCAATTACCAAAATGGGAGAGATTGAAAGTGCCTGGTTGCCCCCATGTGTTGTTTTGGTAATTAATGACAATCTCTATGCACTAATGTGTGCTTTGAGTTATATTTGCAGTGTTGGTCCGTATGGAATGCTTGAACTCCATATGTTGGAGTCGAGGCTAAATAAGAAGATTATATGTTGATCAACTTGCACTTAGCCTTGATCAACATATAATCTTCTTATTTAGCCTCGACTCCAACATATGGAGTTCAAGCATTCCATACGGACCAACACTGCAAATATAACTCAAAGCACACATTAGTGCATAGAGGTTGTCATTAATTACCAAAACAACACATGGGGGCAACCAGGCACTTTCAATCTCTCCCATTTTGGTAATTGATGACAATCCCTTTTAAGAGGGTTTATATAATGAATAAAGCAACCTTGCAAGACAAACAAGCAAGGATGGCAAAGCGCATTAAAGGCAAATGCAAAAAAGCATAAAACCCAAATTCCCTTAAACCCTCTAAACTTCTCTCCCATTGGCATCGATTGCCGAAATGGAAAAAAATTAGAAGACCAATATAATAAGAGTTCCTCCATAAAGTGTGCATTATTCAAGATATGAGTGAATCAAACTATATTGAGGATCCAAAGATTGCAAAAAGATGAAATCATTCTAGACATCTCCACAAAGGAGAAAAGCAATCTAAAAGATCCAAAGCGAGAGTTCTAAATAAAAATGGAAAAGCTCCCCATGTTCATGCTCTATTGAGGAGTGCACAAATATGGAATCCTTGCTTCCCCAAAATCATCTAGAACATGCAACAAGTGCAAGTGTGCATAAAGCAAAAGCAAATCATAGCACTTGCACCAAAGATATGGTTGAGCCATAAGGAGATACCAATTTTAAAGATTCAACATAGGATAGGCCCAACCGAGATAAAAGGAAGATCTTTAAAGGAGTGTGTTCACAAGCTTAGGGTACCAAATGGAAACTAAAACCAATTGAAAATGCCAAAAGCTAGTGAGAGCATTTAGCCAATAAAAATCAACATGCTCACCATGATAAGCATGAAGTCAAAGATCTTTAATAAAACGTGAGTGCGCAAAGATGCAAATAGAATAAGACAAGCACTCATGAGAACTTTTCTTTTCAAAGTCATGAAAGAATCAAGATAATAAAGAAGGTGACTCAAAAGAAATAGGATACCAATTAAAAAGTGACCTCATATGTATAGGTTTCTAAGTATACAAATCGTTGAAGATATACATCCACAAAGAAACTTGCACATATGAAATGGTCGATGAAGGTGAGACCATGGTATCCAAAAGGGAAGTCATGAATATACAAAAGAGATTATTGCTTAAAAGCATAGCACATAGCTCAAATTTATCTCATTGTATATGAATGAGCTTCAAACACATCAAATGCATCACACATATCACTAAGGGAACAAGAGATAGTGAAGATGCTTTAAGATAGGCAACAAGTATCACCAAGAAATAATACCAATTGAAGAAAAGGTTTTTGCACTTTCCTCACAAATATCACAAAGATATACCAAGTGAAAGAATAAGCCACAACCGCAACAATTGCAAATAGGAGCTTTCATGCCAAGAGGCAACCTACACAAGGTTGGAAACTAGAAAGGTATGCATGAGGTAGATACTTGTTACCGATATACATTGACGATGAAGAAGATGAGAGTTTGTTTATCATCAAGGCTTGACTCCAATAATCACACGGTCAGAACACCTTCCTTATGAGTGAGGCAAGCATCCAATGCATCTCCATTGTACATAAAACAAAATTCAAGCACAACATGGTTCCCAAACTCATTGGGTACCATAGTAGTTAGATGAACTACAATACATAGGAATACTCCACATAAATATGTGCATATAATATGAAATTGAATTTCATGCACATCTTAGCCGATTTAGGATTCGGTGGAGCATACCTTATATATTGGATCAAGAAAGACTAGCATGCCATAAAATATATATACTACTAAATATGCATGCATAGACTTACGAGAACCAAGAGAGATACAATTTGGACAACAAACCAAGTAAACCAAGAGGACACACCAATGTGTGACACGAAAAGGTTGTCCAAATTATATAAAAATCCAAAACACATGATTGAGGACAAATCAAATCAACATATGATTAATTCCAAAACACATCAACACATAGAGTGTGATATCAATAGGAATCGAATCAAAAACACATATGATCGATAAGACACCAATTGAAAATAAGATACCAACTAGGAGAGAAGATACCAAGAAGAGGATAATACTTACCGGAATCAAGTAAAGTAAAATAAAGCAAAGGTATCAAAACTCCCACAATAAATATCAATTGAAACAAATATCTATGGAGAAGATATTAAATTCAAATTAATACCAATTGAAGGTACCTAGGCAAGGCCAATGAGCTATAAGATAAAAGAAAGAGACATGCTCAAAGGATTTTCTCATTCTATAGGATAAACATAAACAAGAAATGAGAAAGCAAGACTCCCAAGAGAGAGCAAGGTTACACCAAATAACCAAACACCCTCTACACTTTTCATGATGGAACACAGCATCAAGAGAAAAAGATTTGTCTTCCATAAACACATACGATAGAAATCAAATGCCAATTGAAAGGATCAAATATTGATAGATAGGATAGTGTTCTAAATAAAAAGGAATGCTCCCCCAAGATTCATGCATTATTTTTGATATTTGCATTTGAATACAAAATGCAGCACACGGGATCATTACTCTTCATATTTATTTACAACACTAAACACTAACAATTGATAATTAGGATCCATGCAAGAGGCAAGGAAGGCAATGGGAGTCAAAATAAATATTTTGGCAAGAGATGGGGCAAATAAAAGCCAATGCCATGTAAGGATAATCAAAAATATTCTATCAGAAACATAAATATGGATTGTCCAAGGACAATGACCATTTGGAATTATTTTCCCGGTGATAGAGGTATCAACGAATATCCTCACAAGATAAAACATATGGCAAGAGATAAGAAATAAAACACCATATTTTAATAAAGTTTGTTGGTAGTTCCAACTATTCAAACCAACTGGCAAGGCCATGGTTAGAATAATATGGAACAAATGGTTTCTCAAATAATATATGGGAATGCATTTTAGAGAGAAACCATACCAAGCAAACTCACACAAACAAGAGCGAAAGGGTAACCAAAAAGGAAAATTTGAATTTGTTTGAGCAAACATGCCACATAGGAATAAGATAATTTACAATATCAAATCTAAGTGGCAAACCTCGAATGTTCACATTTTGTGGATTGTAATATGCACATAGCTTATTACTCCCCCATAATGCGATAATTCATTTTATCTAAGCAAGAGACAAACAAAACCATCTAGAGAAATTAATGGACATTGTAGAATTTGAATTTCTCATGAATATGACATACCACATAGTAACTAGATAATATTGAAATATCAATATTAGGTGGTGCCTCATGTACCACATTTTTAGGTTAGTGAAGTGCACNGATCTGTGGTGGCCTGCTTCTTTCTTCCCCGGCGAGGTGTTGGAGTGAGTTATAGTTCCAGGTCTGCTGGTTGTTATGTAGTTGTCGTGGTGGTGGTCACGGCAGATGCCATAGGAATGGCTTAAGATGTGGGGCCGATGGACGCTGGAGGCACCCGGGGAGGGCTTGCGCATACGAACACGCACACAAAGAACCAACTCACCCACACACACACACAATTTACCCAGGTTCGGGGCTCTCGGAGGAGATAACAACCCCTACTCCTGCCTGCTACTTGATTTAATGTGGATTACAACTGGTTACAAGCTTGCTCCTCGAGCTGTATGCGAAGAACTGCAAGATCTAAGCCTCTGCCGAGTCTCAGAACAACTCTCTGGCTCTCCTCTAGCTCTCAAGGAAAGACGTACTGCTCAGCGTCTAGGCTCAAATGAAGTGTTGCCCGTCCCTCTAAGAGGTACCCTTGGTACTCCTTATAGGGAAACCCAGGATTGCAGTGCAAAACATTGCTACTGACGCCATACCGCTTGGTCTCCGGCCGACACGGGCGTCATCGCACCATGCCCAGACCGTGGCAGCGCCGGTCGCCACGGTCCCCTCGCGTCCAACAGCACGCCCACGCCTTGGCCTAGCGCCACTGTGCCGCGCCGCCCGGGTCAGAGGCACGCCGTCCACTTGCAGCATGCCCCGCCCTTGCTTCACTCCGTGTCTCAAGGAACTCTGTCCCTTGCCCGGGATAACCTTTACCCGGCATAGGCATGCTCGTGCTCTTGACTCGGTTTGTCCTTTCCTCAACTCGATTTTGCCTTCCCTGCACACAAGAGGAACAAGGGAAGACCCGACATACAACTCGCATGATCCGATATACCAATATGTCGGTTTAGTCCTTGACCCGGTCAGCTCCGAGTAAGCCGGGTACAGTTATGTCGGATTCAGTGATCCGGTCAACTCCGAGTCAAACCCTCATATCGGCACCTTGCCCCTATTCGGGGGTTGCCCCCCGACATTAGTCCCCGAAGCTGGCGCGGCCTGCAGCCTCGGATGGCAGGGCCACGGCAGGTTTACCCGAAAAACCAGTATCCTTAATTGATCTCCGACATAACACGTGCCGGCGAAATTCATATGTCGGAAAACACTATGTATCTCAACTTGATTTCTCATCTTATGCCGGATCGTTCCGACTTACAGGGAAAACCCCCTAGCTCCTCCGAGTCGTCGGTTCACCACGTGGCAGAGCATTTCTGCTTGACGCCTTGGCTCTGGTGCACGGATAGACCGTGCCACTGGCACGCACGCCACTTGCGTCACGCCGGGTCGCTTCGGAAACGTGCATACGACAGCACTCAAGTGCAGTCTTGACCACTCCGCCGTGCGTCGCCTCGGGTCTCGCCCGATCACGTGTGCCATCCTTAGACCGTTGGCATTCTGTGCCTCTCGTGTGGCCGATCGGGCGGCGTTAAGCGCAGAGGCAATCGTGGAGGAGATCGTGGGGCCAACAACTCCCCGTCCGTTACGGGATCGTGCACAGCAGATCGCGCACACCACGATCTCCTCAAATCGCCCTTAAATAGCAGGGAGGGGGGCAACCTGTCTTCCCTCCGCTCCATCTCTCTCTTGCCCTCGTTCTCTTCTCCCGCGCGCAGAGCTCAAGCAACGCCGCACGCACCGCGCACATCACCGCCTGTCGTGGGGCTACCTTTCGGGTACCCCACGGTGGTGGTACCTGGGTCACGCCAGAGAGGCCCATGAAGTGTACCGTGTGGCCCAAGTAGCTGGTTAGGCCGGTGATGAGTTTTCCTTACTCTGTAACGTGCAAATCCGCACCGTCCACCCGAGACCTGGCCTGTGATATAAAGGCCAGGAGGGTGCGTCAGTCTAGGTCAAGCAAGCAGCACAGCAAACCCTAGCGAGATTGCATCTCGCCATTGTAGCCCCTCGATAATACCAGACAAGCAGGAGTAGGTCTTTACCTCACCTCGAGGGGCCGAACCTGGGTAAAACTCGCCCCCTGTTAGCCGTCTTAACCACCAACGATTCATACTCTCTCCCCCTCAATCAACCCGGGGTACACAACCTTGGGATTTGCCGAGTCCACTACTCGTCAATTGGCGCCGTCTGTGGGAAAGAACAGATCGTTGGAGTCATGGTTGCGCCGGCCTCATCAGCAATGAAGAACGGCATCAGCGCCAGGGAGTCGATCTACACCGGCTTCCTCGAGTTCGTCCACCACTCGCCGGCGGATCTCCCGGCGTACGCTGAGGTGCAGCAGAGCACGTGGATTACCTTCGGTAGTCTGCGCTATCTGGTGGACAGTCGCGGAACGCTCCGGCCCACGCTGGCCACGTTGCGCGCGACGACGCGCCAGCATCTACATCTACTGCCGGCCTACGGCGATCGTGTCATCGACTACCGCGAAGATCGCGTCCTACTTCGACTGCGTCAGCACCATCTACGACCGCGTCAAAGGCGACTGCGGTGACCACACCCGCGTTTACCAGAAAAATCGCATCTATTGCAACCTTGGCGCGGAACAAGTCTACTCCGACCTTCTTGTCCGCGCCTTGGACGAAGCTAAAATCTACGCCAATTTCGCCTACGCCAACCGCGCCTCTGCGTCGCGGAATTGCCAGTAGCAGTGACCGTGGCACCCGCCACGTTGCTGTGATCTTCGACTCTGAGCATAGCTCGGACGAAGGAAGCAGGACTGGAGCATCAGCCCCACTCGACGGGTTTACCCCGCGCAAGTCTATATGGCCAGCCCAGCACGATCCAACGGCGGAGAACCCGTATACCCGCTGGAGGTGACCATGCCGGACAGGGTGACAAGACTCACCATCACGCGGGAGATGGCGATCCAGGCCATGAAGCACGTGGACGAAGGCACGTTCCTTCACCAGATGAACCCGAGAAGACCAACTGGCGGTCCAATACTTGCTTTGGAAGGAGTCCGAGCGAGTCCGCCAAGAGAAGGCCGATCTGATTCGGCGCAAAGAACTAGCCGACGCGTCGAGTGCCAGGAGGGCAGCACACTCGTTCTTGGCCGGATCGGAGGAAGTCTCGCAAGGAGGACGTCACCGAGCTCGCATGCCACGGGTGCCAGAAGCTGATCGCGTCCACCTCACTCGCAATCTGGAGTCATCATCATGACGGAGGATGCGGACGGAATCCCGTCCCCAAGACACCCGCGTCGGCCCTCATGGCAGTCGAAACCTACCTGCGACTAACACAGCCGCCGGAGGGTGACGCCCATGCTCGCCTCCACAGGCGACAAATTCAATCCCTCAGGGAAGTCGAGGAAGTCTTGGCAAAGTCAGCACCAGCAGAAAGGGTGCACGGAGAATCGAGGCCGCCGCGATCGTGAACCCGCACCACTTGCAGACCCAGCCCCAATTCGACTGCGACAGCCGCAGCCAGGCGAAGATGTCCGCAACGTCGTCGCACAGAGAAGGGTGGATCGCAGTCGACGGCTGCGAGCGGCGAGTGCACAAGCCAACGACTACGACGACGACGACTTCGAGCCACGCGGAGCCGCATGTTTCAGCTTCAACATCCGCGACACGAAGATGCCCAAAGGCTTCAAGCTAACAGCGGAGACACCCAAGTATGACGGGAAGCAAGACCCAAGGGACTGGTTGGAAGGACTACCTCATCGCGTGCAGTTGTCAAGGTGGTACTTCGACTACTGCCATGCAGTACATCCAGTTGATGCTCACGGGATCTGCTCGCGGGTGGCTCAACACTCAGCCCAGGGACGCTTTCAGCACCTGGACGAGTTCAGGAACGCCTTCGTGAAGAGCTTTTCTGGGGACATACGCAAGGCCAACAACCCTCATTGAGCTCCAGGCGTGCAAGCAAGGTCGAGACGAGCCACTCCGTTCGTACAGTCCAGCGGTGGACCTGACTTCGCAACACCATGGACGGAGCCACCTCAGAAGACAGGGTAATGGACGCAGTCATGCACGGCGTTTACCGCCGCGACCTCCGTGAGGAGTTTGGTAGGCTTAGGCCGAGGAACATGATCGAGCTCATGCAGATAGCCAACCAGTGGGCAGATGGAGAAGACTCTGTTCGTGATGCACCACGATCTCCGAGGCAAGAAGCAGGACCTAGCAACTGGCGAGAAGGGCGCCTGAAGAAGAAGCCGCGTTACGTCGGCAACGACTCGATCGAGTTAGTAGCGGCGGGATTCGAAACCCCCCGTGAGAGTGAAAGGCAGTACGACCAGGACGGTGGCAGCGGCTACCACAGAGACGGAAGTCGCAAGCGCGAGTGGCGGAGACGCCCCACTGACTGAAGAAGAAGAGTTAGAGCAACCTTGCAAGCATCACATGTTCAGGGACCCAGAAACAGGCAAGTGGGGATCTCGCCACCTATTTGAAGGATTGCAGAAAGGCGCGTAAGATATACAGGGCGTTTGCGCGAATAGTCCCTCAGAACGGACAGCGTGATAATCAAGCGGCACCCGCGGCACAGCCAGCCGCACCGCTAGCCCTCCAGGCGCCACCTCCTCCTCCAGTCGCCAACCCAGCGCAAGCAGCGCTGGCCTTCTACCCGCAAACAGCAACAACAACCACAGCCACAGCCGCAGGATCCTGCTAACGTGTTCCCGGCAGCACGTGGGCAGATCAACATGATACAGAAGGGACGTCCTTCCAACAGGACCCAGAAAATTATCACCCGCCAAGTCTACCAAGCACTCACCAATCACCCTGCAGTACCCTGATTACCTGAGAGGCTCAGAAACAGCGATCACTTTCTCCAGAGCGGACCACCCTCCGGCGATACCGCGACCCGGGCACGCTGCTCTGGTAGTCGAAGCTCAGATCGGGAGTACACCTTGAAGAAGGTGTTCATGGATGGAGGCAGCGGTATAAATATCATCTTCGCCGACACCCTGAGAAGGATGAACAGGTCAACATCCAACCTAACGCCATCAGCAAATACCTTCCACGGTATTGTACCAGGGCAAGCAGTCACGCCCATGGGAACAGTGACACTCGACGTCATATTCGGCACACCCGAAAACTTCCAGCGAGAGGCGATCGACTTCGAGGTAGTCGACTGGAAGTCACAATATCACGCCATACTGGGTCGTCCGGCCTTCGCCAGATTCATGGCAGTGCCCCATTACGCCTACCTCCTGCTTAAGATGCCGGGACCAAAGGGTGTCATCACGGTGAAAGGCGACTTCGACCGGTCTGACAGCTGCGACCGCGAGTTCAGCAGGATTTCTGAGTTCTTTGGGATGGACGAGCACCTGGAGATGATGGCAGTCGACAACGACAGGACTCTGTTTCCACCACGGAAGAAACCATCCAAGGAATCCGCATTCAACGCAAGCGACGACACAAGGGCCCATCAGGTACACCCGACGGACGCCGACAAGACGGTCAGGGTGTCATCAAGCCTGACTAGCGCATAGGAAAGCGCGCTCGTCGAGTTCCTGCGCGAGAACTGGAAGATGTTCGCCTGGCAACCTTCTGACATGCCAGGTATACCAAGGGAACTCGCCGAGCACTCCTTACGCGTCCGTAAAGACGCTAGACCAGTCAAGCAGACCCTGAGGCGCTTCGCGGGTCCTAAGAGAGATGCTATCAGCAAGGAGATCGACCGGCTGCTTCACGCCGGATTTATTCGGGAAATAAAGGATTCATAGTGGGTAGCAAACCCGGTACTGGTGGAAAAGAAGAAGACGAAGAAACTCCGCATATGCGTTGACTTCACCGCCATCAACAAATGCTGCCCCAAGGATCACTTTCCGCTCCCGCGGATTGATCAGATCGTCGATTCGACTGCAGGCTGTGCACGCCTATCCTTCCTGGATGCCTACTCTGGGTACCAGCAGATCAGGATGAAGGTCGAGGACCAGGAGAAGACGGCGTTCATCACACCACACGGTGTATTCTGTTACCAGATGATGCCCTTCGGGTTGAAGAACGCTGGAGCCACATACCAGCGCATGATGCAGGCCTGCTTGAAGGAGCTCATAGGACAGATCGTCCAGGTCTACGTCGATGACATAGTCGTCACCACCCGCACAGAGGACAGCCTCATCGACGACCTCCGCAAGGTCTTCGACGCGCTTAACGAGTACCAGATCAAGTTAAACCCAGAAAAGTGCGTCTTCGGCGTCCCAGCCGGAGAATTACTGGGGTATCTTGTCTCTGCGAGAGGAATCGAAGCCAACCCTGAGAAGGTGCAGAACATACTCGACATGCCTGCACCGACCAAGCTTCATGAAGTACAACGCCTAGCCGGCAGAGTCGCAGCACTTAGTCGGTTTATTAGTAAGTTGGGAGAAAAGGCCCTGCCCTTCTACCAACTGATGAAAAAGGCAGACAAGTTCGAGTGGACAGAGGAGGCACAAGAAGCATTCGACAAACTGAAGCAGACCCTCACAACCCCTCCAGTGCTGGTGGCACCACATGAGAACGAGCCACTGTACCTATATGTGGCAGCCACGAACAGGGTGGTCAGTACCGTACTCGTAGTCGAGCGGGAGGAAGAAGGAAAGAGTCACCCTATTCAGCGACCTGTGTACTACCTCAGCGAGGTGCTAACTGATTCCAAGCAGCGATACCCGCACTACCAGAAGCTGGCATACGGAGTCTTCATGACGTCCAGGAAGGTGGTCCACTATTTCTCCGAGCACCCGATCACGGTGGTAAGCTCCTCCGCCCTATCCGACATCCTCACTAACCCAGCCGCGATAGGAAGAGTCGCCAAGTGGGTTGTCGAGTTAGGGCCGTGGGGGCTGAAGTACGCACACCCGAAGGCAATCAAGGCCCAGGTCCTCCCAGAGTTCACCACAGAGTGGATAGAAGCACAATTGCCCGACGAGCCCGACTTGTCCAATGCATGGACAATGTATTTTGATGGATCCAAGAAATTCAACTCAGCCGGAGCAGGAGTCGTGCTCATTTTACCTAAAGGCGACAAGCTGAAGTACGTGCTGCAGATGAAGTTCCCAACTCCTTCCAACAATGAAGCAGAGTACGAAGCCCTGATCCACGGCATGCGGATGGCCCAGAACAGCGGCGCCACTCGCCTCATGATCTACGGCGACTCCTATCTGGTTGTGCAGCAAACCATGAAGCAGTGTGATGCCATCGCTGACAACATGATAGCCTACAGGGAGCTGTACAATCAACTGGAAGGCCTCTTCGACGGCTGCGAACTGCGGCACATTGGCCGCGAAAGCAACGAAGAAGCTGACGTCTTGGCCAACCTAGGATCGGATCGAGCTCCGGTGCCACCCGGAGTCTTCCTCGAGTGCATCACACAGCGCTCAATCAAGATCCGGCCCCCGCCAGGACCCTCTACATCGACAAAACACCGCCGACCCGCCAGGCACGGAGAAGGAAGTCATGGAGATAATGCTAGTCGAGCCCACGTGGACAAGCCCATATCTGGCCTACATGCTGCACCAGCGGCTGCCGGAGAACCCAGTCGAAGCCAAGCGCATCGTCCGCCGTTCCAAAGGCTTCACCATCATCAATGGCGAGCTCTACAAGAGAAGCATCTCAGGAGTCCTCCAAAGGTGCATCGATCCAACCGACGGCCAAGCAATCTTACTCGACATACACGCCGGCATATGCGGACACCACGCAAGCAGTCGAGCACTGGTGGCCAAGGCCTTGCGAGCAGGGTTCTACTGGCCACCGCAATGCAAGATGCAGAAGAATTGGTCAAAAAATGCGTTGGCTGTCAGGAGTTGCAAACAAGCCGCATGCACCAGCGTCGGCACTGAAGACAATACCACTCGCGTGGCCCTTCGCGCAATGGGGACTCGACATGGTAGGTCCCTTCAAGAAATCCTCCCCAGGCGGGCACACTCACCTCCTGGTGGCAGTCGACAAGTTCACGAAGTGGATTGAGGCGGTCCCAATCACAAGCTCAACCGCAACCTCAGCGGTCAACTTCATCAGGTCAATCATATTCAGGTTCGGTGTGCCACACGGCATCATCAACGACAACGGGACGAACTTCACAGCCGAAGAATTCAGGGATTTCTGCTCTAAACAAGGTTGTCAAGCTCAGCTACGCATCCGTCTCGCACCCGCAATCCAATGGGCAAGTCGAGAAAGCCAACGGCCTAGTCAGCAAAGGCATCAAGAAGCGCCTGCGAGTACCATTGAAGCGAGCCGCAGGAGCCTGGGTGGAGGAGTTACCAAGCGTGCTGTGGAGCCTACGCACCACGCCAAACAGATCTACCCAGTATACACCATTCTTCATGGTGTATGGTGCCGAAGCAGTCCTGCCCTGCGACATCAAATTTGACGCTCCATGAGTGGTGGCATACGACGAGTCTGATGCTGAAGAAGCACTTGAAGATGATGTGGATGTCCTGGATGAGGCACGCGACATCGCCCTCAGCCGCACAGCCGTGTACCAGCAAGACCTGCGCAACTACCATGGTCGGTGACTGCGGCCTAGAGCATTCGTCCCAGGGGACCTGGTTCTCCGGCTCAAGCAGAAGAAGGTGCACAAACTCGCCTCCCCATGGGAGGGGCCATACATTGTGACGGAGGCAATCGGCAACGGAGCTTACCGCCTGAAGGACTCGAAGACAGGGACAGTCTGCAGCAATCCGTGGAACGTGGCACAGTTACGCCGCTTCTACGCCTGATCAACCCCAGCTTGTAAGCTTCACCTTGTTAAGTAGCAGCAGGTTTCTTACGCACTCTTTCTCTCGCCAGGGTACCTAAGGGGACTGGAAGGGTTTTAACGAGGCGGCCTGTTTGCGAGAATCAATAAAGATATTTGAAGGAAAAGACTTGTCATTTCTTCCTTTGCGAGCAACCAACCTAAATCCTAGGCCGCCACTCGAACCACTCGGAGGCTCGCGCCATACAGGTCTAAGTCTAGCCTAGGCCGCCACTCGAATCACTCGGGGGCTGCGCCACACAGGCATAACTCGAAAATCCTAGGCCGCCACTCGAACCACTCGGGGCTCGCGCCATACAGGTCTAAGTCCAGCCTAGGCCGCCACCCGAATCACTCGGGGGCTGCGCCACACAGGCATAACTCGAAAATCCTAGGCCGCCACTCGAACCACTCGGGGGCTCGCGCCATACAGGTCAAAGTACAGCCTTGGCCGCCACTCGAATCACTCGGGGGCTGCGCCACACAGGCATAACCCGAAAATCCTAGGCCGCCGCTCGAACCACTCGGGGGCTTGCGCCATACAGGTCAAAGTACAGCCTAGGCCGCCACTCGAACCACTCGGGGGCTCGCGCCATACAGGTCAAAGTACAGCCTTGGCCGCCACTCGAATCACTCGGGGGCTGCGCCACACAGGCATACTCGCAAATCCTAGGCCGCCACTCGAACCACTCGGGGGCTCGCGCCATACAGGTCTAAGTCCAGCCTTGGCCGCCACTCGAATCACTCGGGGGCTGCGCCACACAGGCATAACCCGAAAATCCTAGGCCGCCGCTCGAACCACTCGGGGGCTGCGCCATACAGGTCAAAGTACAGCCTTGGCCGCCACTCGAATCACTCGGGGCTGCGCCGCACAGGCATAACTCAAAAACCCTGGTCCGCCACTCGATTCACTCGGGGGCTCGCGCCATACAGGTCTACGAGTGCAAAATCACACAATACTCATCATATGGGCATACATACATGCATATTTATGTTACAAGCTAACATCATACACAAACTGCTATTCTTAGTCGACAAGCTCTTCCTTTGGCGCATCCAGTGGCCCTACACGTCGCTCTGTATGATTCAGGACCTGCTGCATCACCTGACGTGCGGCCTCAAGGGATTCAGCATAATCAACATCTCTAGGCAAGCCATCAAGTATTCTGTCCAAGGGAACGTGAGGTCGATGCAGTCGAACATAGGCAAACGCCGTGTTGGCCCCGGCAACAAGCTGACCGAAGACGACCCCCTTCAACGCCCTACTACTGCGGAACCTATCCAACAGCGCGGGCAACCCAGTCGGCTGCTCATCAAGGGGGAAGAACACTCTGTTGATTTGCCAGAGTGCTTTCCTGCAACCTTCAAGAATGAGCGCAGCCCGCCAGGTGCGATCCAGCATCCGCGCGAGTACACGGCCCTCTTCCTTATGTACCCAGAATTGACGAGCTTCGACCGAGCTACCGGTGGCTTCCACCTCCACGCGCTCGTTCACTCGAGTGTTTTCGGCTTGCCAGTCGGGGTTAACAACTGCAATTCACGGGTCAAGATGCAGAACAACACAAGCATGAAGAAATCAAAGCGAAGCAGCTAGAGTCCAACCTTGCAGCTGTCGACATATCAGATCAATTTGGTCAAGAAGGAACCGTTCGCGCTGATTGAACGGCCCAGCGGAACGCGCCCTGAGGCGTTCAAGCTCCACTCCAGCTATCCGCAGCTTCGACTCAAGTTCAACGATCTTGTTCCTCATATAGTTAAACACCCGCTGGTCGTTCACGCTTCGTGTGGAAGTTGGACCAGCTGGGTGCTGTTGGCGAGCAGGCACAGCAGAAGAGGTACCCTCACCCTCATTCACACAGGTAGCCTCGGCGACTTCAGGAGCAGCATTTTCATCTGGCTGCCAAGTTATGTGGTGTCAAACAGAAGCCGTATTCATTATAGCAAAGACTCGACGAGGTACATTCACATGAAGAAATCAGGAAATGCATTGATAAAAAGACTTCATCAAGTTCACTACAAAAGGCGAATTGAAAGGGAACCCTACTACACAGACTACACTGCAGACTCTGACTGCAAGCGACTCTTCTTGGAGGCTAACTCTGCAGCCCTGGCAAGCTTCTTCTCAAAGGTATCAATTAGCTTAACAGCTAACTGACTCGCTTTCGCCTTGACGCTGTTAGCGACTTGGTCTTGCCATCGGGCTTTCGAGGAAAGTCGCTGACAACTGCCTAGAAGTCGCCTGCAACCTCATGACCAAGCAAAAGCCGGAAAGTGAACTCTGAGCCGCGTACCGTCTGAGCACGCGTGTAGTCCGCTAAGGTGGTCGCCTCGCCTTCAAACGGGGCCGCCAGTCCATCAACATCGGCCGGCAACGCCTGGTTGGGGAAGATGCCCGATGCACACTCGCCAAGGCATCTTTCGACTTCTGCAGCGCCGCTGAAGATTGCTGCAGTGCAGTCGAAGCATACGCATGGGCGCGGTCAACGAAGCCAACAGCCGTCTCCAGGTCGATATTCTCACTGGAAGTATCCTCTGGAGGAGCGCCTCCGCACGGCTCTGAACAACGAAGATGAATACACTTGTGACACATCCGAAGTCAACACAAGACAAAGTAGGCAGTGAACCGAGATACTTACCTCCGATTACATGGGCGAGTCCGAGCAAGCGTTCAACCTGAGTCTTCTCTAGTTCACCCCGGGTTTGCTCACGCTCTTGAGCTGCACCCAGGGACTTCTCCAGCTCGGCGACCCGCCTCGCCAGACTCTCCTTTTCGCCTGTGAATCACCGGATCAAAGTCAAAAACAAAGATAGTCGACACACCTCCTAAATGCACGGGTTGGTACTCACTGTTGGCGCGCTCCAGAGCAATGCGGAGTCGACCCTCCTCCTTCTCCATGCGCACGAAGGACTTGGCTCCCTCCAGCAGCTGGCGACAAAAAGGCTGTGCAAAGGAGCAAAAGTGTCAATCTGCGCCCGACTATCCTAGTCACGCACATCTTCGGGGGCTACTCCCATCGGGAGCGCTGTTCGCGCACCCGACACAAGAATCTGCAAGGTTAAGACAGAGTATACTTACGTGCCCAAGTAGCTCAGCATCCACTGCAGTTGTATCAGCAGCTCTTTCTGGCCCCTTGGAGGTTGACGTCTTCAACGTCAAGGGATTATTGGCCTCAGGCGCCTCTTCGGGTGTCCCGGTGGTTCGCTCCGGGACAGCCGCGGATTGATGTTCCTCTTCTCGAGGTGAAGAGCCATCTCCACCAGTGTGATGGCTGTGTAAAGAAGCAAAACTTCAGAAAAGCGTCCGAGGAGTCGAAAGAAGAACAAAGACAAAAAGGCGTACTCGCAGAGGCTTACCTGCTGACATCTTCATCCTCGCTGCTCATGGGAGGAGATGCCATCCCCCCAAACCCAACGGGCGGCGCTGAATTCAGTGGAGGCACAGACAGCGGATCCACCGGCTCACTCGCATCGGAGGATGAGTCGCGGGCTTCCTTGTCCTCCGCAACCACTACCTTCAAAGGTGACGACCCCGAGGCGGAGTCGACATTCTTTCGTCTTAGCCGCTTCCGCAGCGGCTCTTCGTCTTCATCATCCTCTTCCACTTCCTCAATCGGCGAGTGAGCAGAAGGGAGTTCGTCTTCATCGTCGTCCTGCTCGACGACTGTGGCCTCGTCGTGAGGTCCATTCTCCATCAGCGGAGGAAGGCTCACATAAGCCCTTCGATCCTGACGAGCAGCGAGAACAAAAGCGAGTCAAGAAAAACAGTCGACTAAAGCAAAGCAAATAGAGTTCAAGGTGCTTACCTCAGGTACGGGGTTGTTTGGCCCGTATGGATCGACCGGGCAGTTAACGTTGCACGGATCGGCGGCCCGAAGGCTGGTGATGTTCTTCACCTTACTCGCGATCTGTGCATCATCAAGAGAGGTGTCGACTGCGAGCTCCCACATTGGTTGCTCGCGTCGACGCAGCGGCTGCACCTTCAGCTTGTGGAAAGTCGCGATAAGGTGAATGCCACCTGTCTCGCGTCCGAGCGTCGTCAGCAACCCGCGGAGCAGCGCCAGCAGCGGCTTGGTCGACTCCTTGTCCTCCTTTGACAGAGGGTGCGACCAGGCCTTGGTTCTTCGCAGAGGTCGATCAGCGGCGAACTCGGGAAGGCCTTCTTGGTCCCACTTGATGTAGAACCATTTCTTCCGCCAGTTCTGGACGGAGTCGGATTTCTTCAGCTGGAAGAAGCATGTGTCGCCGCGCAGCTGGATTCCGAAGCCGCCCACGGGGAACGTCTGCTTCGACCGCCCCACCGTCGCACCATGAAGAGCGACTTCCACAAGTTCCAGTTGGGTGCGATCCCCAAAAAGCACTCGCATAACACAATAAACTCGCGATGTTCAATACGCTGTTGGGATTCAGATCATGCATCTGAATCCCATAGGCGTAAAGAAGACCACGAACAAAATCGTGGATGGGGAACCCGAAGCCCCGTGGAAGGAACTCCACGAAGCACACGCGCTCCCCATCGCGAGGAGAGGGGATCACATCCTTACCGGGGGCGCGCGTCGTCGCCGTGCTCGTCGGCGGCAGCAGTCCTTGTTCGCGGAGGGCGTCCAGCTCCGCCGCCTTCACGGACGATTTCCCCCAGTCGCCCTCCAACTTCTTCATGCCGGCGTCGTCGCCGGCGGCGGAGCCTTCCGCTCCCTTCACCCTCTTCTGGCCCATGGTGCTAGCGGAGGAGGGGAGAGTTTCTGGAGAACTGGGCGCAAGGGCAGCAATGGAGGAGCAGAACTCGAGGAGAAAGCAGAGGAGATGGCGGCGAAATGAGGATGGATGAACTGTTCCCCACCGCGGTGAAAATTATATACCGCGGGGTCAGTTCATCCTGGCCGTCCTCCACGACGCGGCAATTCGAGGCAACATCCGGCCGTCCACGTGTCGCGCGGAGATAGCAACCGTCGCCGGCCACGCCGCCCACTACGCGCGGGAATCGAGGCGCCATCATCATACCACGAAAATTTCGCGCCCAACGGTCAGAACAGTCAATACTGACACCGGGACCACTCTGTTACGTCCCATCGGATGCAGAGCACGCCGAAAACGTCAGCCCTGACGTCATCAGCGGAGGCGTATCAAGTAAGCCAACGGGCTGATGGAGCACCCGGACAGTTTTTCGAGTGCAACAAGGAACAGTAAGCTCTGACAGCTGAGTCGACTCGGCAATCCGTTCGAGTGAGACGAGTACATAGTAAGCTTTACAAAGCTGATGACACTCGAATTCATCATTCGAGTGAACTCCAACCAGTAAGCTTTCAGAGCTGAGTTTAAATCGATTCCGTAGGCCATCAAGGCTGAGCACAAAGTAAGTCGAGCAAGGCCAGTTTTGACTTGGGCATTTCGAGTCATCTTTTTACTCCCATCGGGAGCGGGCTTTTCGACTGAAGAAAAATTGAGTTTAACCTCAATTGCAAGCAATTCAGCTTAATCTCGGGGGCTACTCCCATCGGGAGCGCTGTTCGCGCACCCGATGACTAAGGACAACGACAGTCGAAAGCTGGCGAGTCAAGAAGATCATGAAGCGCACTCGATTATTCAAGACAGTAGCAGCCGAAGATTGGCTCGTGAAGGAGTCAGGTGGCGTGCCCGGAGGAAGGAGTCCTTTACTCGACTCTGCGATTCGACTAAGCACTCGGGGGCTACTGTCGTGGGGCTACCTTTCGGGTACCCCACGGTGGTGGTACCTGGGTCACGCCAAGAGAGGCCCATGAAGTGTACCGTGTGGCCCAAGTAGCTGGTTAGGCCGGTGATGATTTTTCCTTACTCTGTAACGTGCAATCCGCACCGTCCACCCGAGACCTGGCCTGTGATATAAAGGCCAGGAGGGTGCGTCATCTAGGTCAAGCAAGCAGCACACAAACCCTAGCGAGATTGCATCTCGCCATTGTAGCCACCTTGATAATACCAGACAAGCAGGAGTAGGTCTTTACCTCACCTCGAGGGGCCGAACCTGGGTAAAACTCGCCCCCTGTTAGCCGTCTTAACCACCAACGTTCATACTCTCTCCCCCTCAATCAACCCGGGGTACACAACCTTGGGATTTGCCGAGTCCACTACTCGTCACCGCCGCTGCTCGCCCCCGCGCACCAACGCCGCCGACGCGCAGCACCGCCGCCGTACGCCGCGACACACCGCGGTAAAATCTCCTCTTCTTCTCTCTTTCTTCCTTTGCGCATTAGCACTTTGAATCTACATGAACTCCTCCATCTTTGTTTCTTTGCTTGCTCTTGTTCTTGCTTTTGTTCTTGTTCTTCACCGCGGCAACGCATCGCGCGCCGCCGGTGACCTCGCAGCCGCTGTTACGGTGTGCCGCCGGCGGGTTAGCCGCCATAGCATTTTCTTCTCTTCTTCTTCTAACACTTGTTTGCATCTTCCCGCATTTTCTTCCCTTTTCCTTTCCGTTTTCATTATGGCACATCTCGCTCACCGCCGGTGAACCTTTTTGCAGATCTCGGTATCCCTCGCCGATATGTCGGACGACGCCGCCCTCGAAGTGATCGACTCGGTCGAAGAAACTACAGTGGAGGGATCCACTCGGGCCTCCTGGGAAGGTTCCGATGTCGGAAGAGCCGAGCTAGATTGGCTAGTCCGGACGCGACGGATCCCGCCCGGCGTAGAGTGCCGAATGCCCGGCACCGAGACAACGCCGAGTCTCAAGGAGGGCGAACATGTCGTCTTCGTCGCGCACTTCGAGCGGGGATTCGGATTGCCCGCCAGCGTGTTCTTCCGAAACTTCCTCGACAGTTTCGGTCTCCAGCCTCACCACTTACCGGCCAATGCCATCACCACCTTATCCTCCTTCGTCTCCTTCACCGAGGGCTATCTCGGTCTCAAGGCCAGCGTCCGCGCATGGTCCAAGTACTTCGGATTCCGGAAGCAGGTCATTCCGAATCCTGCCGACCCGACAGCTCCCAAGATGATGACCCAGTGTGGGGCCGCCACGGTCACACCTCGGCGCGGCTCGATCTTCCCCCGGATCAACGGCTTGGAGTCATGCCGGAAATGGCAGCGCTCCTTTTTCTATGTCAAGAATTCGACCGATGTCGATAAGATCAACTTGCCGAATTTCATCATCGGCCCCCCTACAGCGCAACTCAACTGGGGATACAATCCAACCGACAAAGAGGTCGAGGTCAACCAGATCCATGAAGTCGTGGGACAACTCCGAGCAGAAGGATTGACTGCTGACGATCTGTTGGCGACATTCATTAGCCGCCGGGTCTCACCTCTTCAGCGCCGAGTCCACAAGATTTGCCACATGAGTGGCCCTCTTGATCCGACCCGGATAAGCACGGTCGAGCTGACCAAGGCCCAGATCCGGCAGCGGGTCAAGGCCATAGCCCGGACAAGGATGACGGAGGAGTGGGAGTGGGGAATAGAACCTCACAGCCGGAACAACCTTCCGCCCCAGGTGAATGACTTGCACCGACGTAACTTTTTTGCCGATATAAACCCTCAAGTCGGCTCCCTTTTTATACTTGGCCTTAATCTTTCTCTGTTTCCATCGCTCAGAGATTCGCGCGACAAAAGAAGGAGGACGGACCGAATCCCCCTGCCAAATGGGGTCCGGACCGGGTCGAAGCTGACTCGGAGGACCCGGATAATGAAGACAACATGCCGATCCCTGATGTCGGCTCGGTTCCTGTCACTGGTAAGGCTCGCGTCCGAGATTGGTCGGATGATGATGATGACGACTGTCGGATTCTAGAGGTAGAAGATCCTCTCCCGGTTTCGTTTGCTTACCCGGTGTGCTCGCCCCCAGCTGACGCGGACGACCAGGTGCTCGATGTGGAGCCCCTCGCCACGGGACCCAAGGGCGCAGTTCGGAAACGCCCAGCAGCTGCGTCTGCCGGTGCCGGAACATCCGGCGCTCCCGCGAAGAAGAAGCAGCGGGTGAAGACTGCAGCTAAGCGCCGCGAGCGCCCCGTCACTAAGGGGTAAGATTCCCCTTTCGCCGACATAACCTTATATGCTTCATCGTATTTATTTTTCTCCCTCTGACAATATACTTTGTTGTTTTGCCTTACAGCTCCGCTCCTCTGGAGATTCCCACCGAGCCCACTGACTCGGTTTCCCTCAGGACTCCGACGCCGCCTCGGCCGGATGACACAAGACTGCCGAGTCCGCCACGGACCAGCCCGATAGCGCCTCCAACGGCTCCGGGATCCGGGACCGGAGATGCCGAGTCGGTGGCGACCGACATATCCAAGAATCTCGGGGCCAGCACGTCGGCCCCCGAAACAGAGAAGACTGCGGCACCAGAAGATTCGGCCCATCCGAGTCAGCCGCAGCAAGAAACGCCCCAGCCGCAACAGCAACAGCAACAGCAACAACAACAGCGACAGCAACAGCAACAGCAACAGCAGCAGCAGCAGCAAGAGACAGCGCAGCCGCGACCGCAGCCACAACCCGCTCCGACACAACCGCCACGGCCATCGACATCAACGGCCAAGCCAACACCGCCACCGGCACAGCCGCAGCCGCAGCCACAAACCTCTAGGGCCCCAGTTCCTGCCACTGGGGTAACAGCTGGAAAGGCACCTGTGTCAACGGTGTCGGCTAATTCGGAACGGCAGCTGGTGGTGCCAGCGAGCCGCGGGACACCCCTAGTGTTATTAACCAGTACACATACCACTGACTGGGTGCATGCCCCGGTGCGAACCGACAGCGGCAAAAGCCTGGGCTCCCTCGAGCACTACAACACGGAGTGGAACGCCGCCGACATGGGCGAAGTGAGCTCGAAGCCACCCGCGAGCCAAATCCTCTCAGAACATCCGGTGAATCCGAGTCTGGTTGGCCAAAAGATGGCCGCAGTAAAATCTGCCCTTTTCGCAGCCGACCAAGCAGCCGCGGTAAGCTATGCCGAGTAAATATAACTCGGTTTATTTTTCTTTAATTTATATATTATCCATCCCCAGTCCCCGAGATTCGGGTCGAGTGACTGAAACTCGGCTGAGTAAAGATAACTCGGGCTGAATCTTTATCAATAATATTAATATCTCTTCTTTTCAGATCTGCATGACCAAGCGCACGCATGTGCACCGCAAACTTCTGCTGGCCCACAAAAGCCTCTCCGATAAACACAAGTTGCTGCGAGCCAAGCTGGACCAAGTAGCTGACTCGGCGCTCAAGGCCGAAGGATTGGAGAAACGGATCTCGGAAATCGAGTGTAAGCCACACTTTGCCCTTTCAATTTGCACTTGCATCAATCTGCTCATTCTAACACTTGTTACCTCGGCACAGCCGCACATAAGGAGCGCGAGCTTGCACATCAAGCCGAGCTGAAGAGGGAGCAGGAGGAGGTGCTCCGGCTGAAGGCCGAACTGGAGGAAACTCGGAGTCGAGCCGCCGAGTCGGAAAAGAGCGCTGCCGAGGAAAAGCGGCTCCGAGTCGAGGAAACCCGGAAACTCCAGGAGTCGCTTGCCGAATCCAAGTCTGAGGCTACCTCGGCCGGGAGCGAGCTTCAAACTCTGAAGGCCAAGATCGCACAGTGGCTGGTGGACATCTCCAAGATCAACTCCGAGATGGACAGTGAGCCCTCTTCCCCTCCGCCTTTATTCCTTCTTTCATCTTTCTTCATCTGTAACTTATTTCGGCGCTAGCCATTCCCTACTCAGAACGCTTCCCACACACCAAGGCCGCCGCGGACAAGAGCGCGAACGAGCACCGGTTCGAGAAGATCCGAGGTGGCCCTATCTCGGCCGAGTGGGATATGGATACCCACTTGGTGGCTCTGAAGGCTCGCTTGGTGCCGATGAGATCAATCGGGATGAACCTCCTCACTGCTGCCATCCGAGCATACAACGTTCTCTGGCCCGGGTGCGAGGCCCCTCTGGTTGTCGATGAGCTGGCCACGTGTCTGCTGGCCTCCGAGGCAAGGCTCGATGACTGGCGATCATCCGCCGCCCGAGTCGGAGCGGATGAAGCGTTGATGTACGTGCTGTCCTGGTACGAGGGGCTCGACCTCGACAAGCTCAAGACCTTGCGCGACGGGTCAAAGTGGCTCACCGACCCGGACCATATTCGGCGTCGGCAAGAATTTGCCCATGCTCTCATGCAGTACGCCCCGGTACACTCCTTTGTTGCTGGCGACCGGGTTCCCCAATCCGAGGAGATCCCGGTTGAAGGAGACGAAGGAGAAGACGAAGACGAGGCCGTCGACGAAGAAATCGAAGCCGACACTCCACCCGAGTCGGCCACCGGCACTGCTACTGCGTCTACGACCGAGGAAACCGCAACCGAGACCCCGGCCTCTCCTTCTGCACAAAAAGCCTCGGATGCTGCTGCCTAAACCTTCCAGAAAAAACTCAACTCGTTAAATCCCCGGAATGCCGGGTGCAGATGTAATATATACCTTGCACTTTTTATGGTTGGTACTTGACTTTTCATTTTGCCTGTTTTAACAAGTTTAGCCGTATGCCGGATCACATTGAACCGAGTCCCCGAGTTCAATTTCTTGTTTACTATACTTCTGCCATCTCTGCTCTTGCCTACCATTCTTGGTGTCAGGCAGTCGAGTCACAAAACGACCGTTGTACAGCATACAATACTTAGAAACTTGGGAAAGTAGCCAAGGCCACCCGACATAAGCTTATTAAAAAGGAAACCGAATCGCTCCTGTACCGAGTCCCCGAGTCGGTTTTCTTGTTTACTGCACCTGATAACCTTTGCTCTTGCCTACCTTTATCGGTGTCAGGCAGTCGAGTCACAAGATCACCAGAACACAGCATACAATACTTACAGACATGGTGATACGGTTTTTAGAGCCATTCGACACAAGGAAATAAAAACAAGGATAAACACAGATTTTTTCAACAAGGCAGTCCCCGAGTCTCTTCTCGGGGTGCCGACATTTCATTTCTTGGTTTCGAGATACATACAGTGGGTCCTTAAGAGTAGAAGGGGCGGAGAAGAGCTACATTCCAAGGGCGTTTGGTCTCCTCTCCGGATCGGTCCATCCGGTTCTTCACCTGTTTCTGAGCATCTATAAGATAGTAGGCATCATTGTTCAAAGCTTTGCTTACGATAAACGGTCCCTCCCACGGAGGCGATAACTTGTGCATCCCGGCTGTGCGCTGCACAAGCCTAAGCACGAGGTCTCCTTCTCGAAACTTGCGAGGATTCACCTTCCGACTGTGGTAACGTCGGAGATTCTGCTGATATATTGCTGACTTGGACAATGCCAACTCTCGTGCTTCTTCGAGCAAATCAACATCGTTTTCTCGGGCTTCTCTTGCCTCTGACTCGGTATATAAAGCAACTCTCGGCGAGTCGTGCTCTATGTCGGTTGGCAGAACTGCCTCTGCTCCGTAGACCAGGAAGAAAGGCGTATAGCCGGTAGAGCGATTCGGTGTAGTCCGTAGACTCCACAGTACTGCCGGGATCTCGTCCAGCCAGCACCCCGGAGCACATAACAGTGGCTCGATTAGCCGGGGTTTTATGCCGGATAGGACCAGAGCATTTGATCTTTCCACTTGCCCATTCGACTGCGGATGCGCGACCGACGCCAGGTCGAGTCGAATTCTCTTTTCTTGGCAGAACCGAGCAAAGGCTCCCTCGGCGAAATTTGTGCCGTTATCAGTGATGATGCTGTGCGGGTGCCCATATCTCAGGATAATATCCTTCAAGAACGACACAGCTGTGCGGCCGTCACACTTTCTTATTGGTTTCACCTCGATCCACTTGGTGAACTTGTCCACCATCACCAATATGTGGGTCATGTTACCTCGGGCCGGTTTAAACGGTCCTACCATATCCAAACACCACACCGCAAAGGGCCAAGTGATGGGGATAGTCTTAAGTGCAGACGCCGGCATATGAATCTTGTTTGCAAATCTCTGACATCCTTCACACTTCAGGACTATGTCCTCTGCCTGCTGCAGAGCACTCGGCCAGTAAAACCCATATCGGAATGCTTTGGCCACAATGGCTCGGGAAGAGGCGTGATGACCGCACTCTCCCTGGTGAATATCTCGGAGGATCTTTTCTCCTTCCTCTGATTCGACACACCGCTGAAGCACGGTGGTCACGCTTCTCTTGTATAGCTCTCGGTTGATGATGGTGAATGACTTGGATCGTCTCTGGATTTGCCTGGCCGAGACCTCATTACTCGGTAGGGTGCCGTCCAACATAAATGTCATGATGGGTTGTGCCCATGCCGGTACCGGACGAGTTCCGAGTTCAGGCTCATCGACCTCCATGGCTTCAACCGACATAACGACGCCCGACATAGGCTGACGAGTCTCCGAGTCCTCCCAAAGGATTCCCGAGTTCCGCCAAGCAGCTTTCCAATTTTCCAACTCTGCTCTTGAGTCCGACAGAACATATGCGACATTCATGGAAGTCCCCGGGTCTTGCAGAGCAGTCCCCGGGTCCTGCGGAGCAGTCCCCGGGTTTAGTGGCTTGCTCCCGATGTCAACGTCCATCGGGACGACATCGGATTCCGGATTACCCGGGATGAATATTGAGTCTGACTCGGGTGAAGGCGTAATCGATGGCTTGTGAAGATGCTCCAGAGACACTCCGGGTGGAATGGCCTGTCGGTATGATCCAATCTTGGACAGCATGTCTGCACTTTCATTCTCGGTCCGCCGGATGTGATTGAACTCGCATCCATCAAAGAACCCCGAGATCTTTTGGACATGGAATCGGTACGCCGCCATGTTGGCATCCAGGGCATCCCAGTTGCCCGAGGTTTGCTGAATCACCAAATCCGAGTCACCATAGCAGATTATTCGGCGAATCCCGATTTCCTTGGCCACCTTGAGTCCATGGATCAACGCCTCATACTCGGCTACGTTGTTGGATGCCGCGAAATGAACTTGCAGCACATATTTCAACTGGTCTCGCTTTGGCGAGGTGAGAACCACACCGGCACCCAGGCCTTCTTTTACTTTGGACCCATCAAAGTGCATCCTCCAGTAATTGGAGTCCGGCAGAGATGGTTCATATTCCATTTCGGCCCAGTCCACAAGAAACTCGGCCACCGCTTGAGACTTGATGGTATCTCTTCTCGCGTATTGCGGCGCATACGCCGCCAACTCGATGGCCCACTTGGCTACTCGACCACTTGCATCTCGGTTGCCGATGATTTCCGAGATAGGAGCCGCGCTCACCACGGTTATCTGATGCTCCTGGAAATAATGCTTCAGTTTCTTGGCCGCCAGGTACACACCATAGGTCATTTTCTGGTAGTGTGGGTAATTTTGTTTCGAGGTTGAGAGCACCTCACTCAGGTAATACACCGGTCTCTGCACGGTGGTTCCCCCTTCTTCTCTTTCTACCACCACAACGACACTGACGACTCGGTTAGTGGCTGCAATGTACAGCAACATAGGCTCTCTTGGTAATGGCGAAGCCAATATCGGCGCAGTAGCCAATACCTTTTTCAGCTCATGGAATGCCGAGTCCGCTTGCGGGGTCCAGCTAAATCTATCAGACTTTTTCATTAGTTGGTACAAAGGCAGGGCCTTTTCTTCCAACCGACCTAGAAACCTACTCAGGGAAGCCAGGCAACCCGTAAATTTTTGGACATCTCGGAGGCATCTCGGTAACCTCATATTTTCTGTTGCCCGGATTTTAGTCGGATTTGCCTCAATACCTCGGCTCGACACGAGGAAACCGAGTAACTTGCCGGCCGGCACACCGAATGTACATTTATCCGGATTAAGTTTTAGTCGGAATTTCCGCAGGTTTGCGAATGTTTCTCTGAGATCATCTAACAGAGTATGTTTTTCTTTTGTTTTTATGACTATGTCGTCGACATATACTTGCACGTTTTTTCCTATCTGATCATGCAAACATTTCTGCATACAGCGCTGATAAGTAGCACCGGCATTTCTCAAACCAAAACACATGACACGATAGCAATAAGCCCCGTACGGGGTGATAAAAGCAGTTTTTATTTGATCATCCGGGTTTAACGGGATCTGGTGAAAACCAAAGTAGGCATCCACAAAAGACAACAGCTGACATCCGGCCGTGGAGTCGATCACCTGATCGATCCGGGGCAACGGGAAAGGATCTTTAGGACAAGCCTTGTTCAGGTGGGTGTAGTCGATACACATGCGCCAGACAGTAGGCGCATCCGGTTCTTCCTTCTTTTTCTCCACCAGGACCGGGTTAGCCAACCAGTCCGGGTATTTTACTTCCACGACGGCATTCGACGCGAGTAACTTGGCTAACTCGTCACCCACCGCCTTCCTTCTTTCTTCGGCGAGACGCCGAGTTGGTTGCTTCACAGGCCTAGCATCTGGCCTGACATGCAGAGAGTGCTCAGCCAACTCCCTCGGAACACCCAGCAAGTCCTGACTGGACCATGCAAAGATATCCCGATTCTCACGGAGGAAGTGGATGAGCTCGCTTTCCTATTTGCTGTCCAACCCGGCACCGATGATGACAGTGTGCTCCGGGTTAGACTCGTCGATGCCGACCTTCTTCGATTCCTTCGCCGCCTGGAAGGTTGCAGTTTGCTGCGGGTTAGCCACACTCGGCATACCGAGCTGAGATGCCTGGGCCAGAGCCACCACCTCATGGATTCTCCTTTTCTCGGCGGCGATCACCAGTGACTCGGCCAGGGATGACCCGGCTGAGGCGCACTCCATGGAACGCTTGTAGTCTCCCGAGATGGTGATGACACCATTTGGACCCGGAAGCTTCATCTTCAGATAAGCCACATGGGTGGACGCCATGAACTTGGCGAGTGCCGGCCTGCCGAGTAAGGCGTGATACGGGCTTTCGAGATCCACGACCTCGAACAGCAGACTCTCAGTCCGGCAGTTGTTTTTATCGCCGAAGGCGACATCGACCCAAATCGTGCCCATGGGTGCATGCGAAACACCCGACACAATGCCGTGGAAGGTGGTCTTGCTTGGCTGCATCATATTCTCGGTAATGCCGAGTTTGACCATGGTATCCCGGTACATGATGTTGATGCTGCTCCCGTTATCAACAAGGACCCGTGAAAACCTGACATTGATGCTGGGCCCGACAAATGTCGGATCCAACACTAGAGCGTAACCCCCTGGGTTGGGCATGACCCTTGGATGATCATTAATGCTCCAGCTGATCTCATCCTCGGACCAATACATGAATTTCGGCACTGCCGGCATAACGGCATTTACCTCCATCGCACGCCTGTGCTGACTCTGCTTGTCATTGGGTTCGGTCACAAAGACCATGTAAGTCTGGTGAGCCTCTCGGTACTGATTTTGCCGACTCGGGCCAGCGTTGCTGCCGGGGTAGTTGGAGTTGTTGTTGGTGTTGGCCATGTTGGCCACTTGGTTGACATCTTCCGGCCTTGCTTGGGCGTTCACCGGGATAGCGTTCACACCCGTGAGTGGTGCGGGTCGAGTTGCCGGACCGGTGTTCTCCTGCGGGCGCCTGTTCCGGCTGCAGTTCCGGTTTGAGTGCTGAGCCGGTCTGCTGGGGTGCTTGGTGTGGTAGCTGCAGGGATCATTCGGCATCGTTCCACTGGGGTTAGCCCACCGCCTCTTGTCGTCGTTCCATGGCTTCCTCTCGCCATTCCACGGTCTTCTTTCGCCGTCCCACGGCCTCCTTCCTTCCGAGTTCTGGCCCCACGCTGGACCGTCATTCTTCTGTCTCTGGCTGCTGCCGGCGCCCATCTGATCTTGGTCGATGGCAGCAACCTGGTCTGACCCATACCGGTAATCCGGCCTCTCTTCCCTTCTCTTTCCTCGGTAATCCGAGCGATCACCTCGCCGAACCGATCTGTCTCTGTCGACCGGGGCCAGTAAGGGCTGTGTCGGATCACCCAAAGCATAGCTATCAGCAATCTTGATTGTTTCGGCCAAGGTGGCCGGCATCTCTCTCTGGAGTCTCTGCCAGAGCATGGAGCCATGTCGGCACCCTTGTGCAAACCATGCAATGGCCTGCGACTCGATCACTCCTTCGCAAGAGTTGCGGATCGTGCTCCACCGAGTCAGGTATTCTCGGTCGGTTTCGTCTTCTCTCTGCCGACACATGGACAGCTGCTGAGGGCGATTCGGCCTCTTGTATGTGCTGGAGAAGTTGCTGACGAATGCTTCGGAGAAGTCTAACCAGCAGTCAATACTGTCCTCCTCCAGGTTATTCAGCCAGATCCGGGCTGGTCCTTCAAGCATTTGCGGCACATACCGCACTGCCCATCTGCGACTTCCGCCGGCAATGTGCACAGCGGTGACATAGTCTGTCAGCCAGTCCTCCGGCTTAGTACTGCCGTCATACATCTTGGCACCCTGAGGTAGCTGGAAATTCGGCACGGGTGCCTGCTTCATTATCCGGGGTCCAAAACATGCCGGACCCGGTGGACCCTGCTCCTCCAAGAGCTCGGACAGATAGATTCTGTCAAGCTTGTTCCGGACATCGTGTGCCGGCAACTGGCGAGTTCCCAGCCTTGCGCCGAGTGCACCCTCGGACGCCAAATCTCGGTATCTTGTGTACCCGGCCCGCTCCATGGCCGAGTAACCGTCATCATATCGGTCAGCGGCCGGCTCGGCATACCCGGCACCCGCTTGACGACGAGGTGGAATGGGTACCGGATACCGAGGTGGCTGACCTTGATTTGCCGGGATAACTTGGTTCTCTTCCTGTCTGCCCTGGGCGGGTCCTGACTTTCCCCGACCGGCATTGCCTTGCTCGGCTACTTTCTTTCCGGCATAAGCCGGATCGTACGCTTGTATCTGCTTGTTCTTGCCAGAGTTCACACTCTGGCCCCTGCTCCTGCCGACATACGGCGAGGAGGCTTGTCCCTTGGACACTCCTCCGGCTCCACCATCCGAGTGAAGGAACCGAGATCCCCCCGCATCCGGGTTAGCCTTGCGATAGGCCTCGTTCTGTCGGTTAGCGACAGCCACCAACTCATTGACTCGGTCCTGCTGCCTACTGCGAGCTTCACCGGATAAACCGGCCAACTCGGCTATGGCTGCCTCTGCCGCCCTAAGGTTCTTTCCGGGCGTGCTGTATCTCGGCTTTTCGGCCGACACATGACTAGCAGTTCTAGCAGATCTAGCTCTACCATCTCTAGCTATCTCTGCATTAAGGTCTCTACCTCGGGCACGCACCTCGTCAATGCGACTAACTGGGTTTGCTACTGGAGTAAAACCGTGAGCCGAGTTATACTCACGCATTGATATGTCGAACTCCTGCCTGACTCGGGCCACCTCCTGGGCTTCTCGGAGTATCTCCTGGCGCTGCTGCTCCAACTCCGCCTGAGTCAGAGCAACATCTGCACCCGGTGCGACTGGGGTTGCCAGCTTCTGAATTGCGTCCTGAAGAGGACTCGGCGTCGCCGGCACGCTGGATGTGCTGGCCTGTGCCGCACGGTTCTCCGGTTTCTCCAAGGGCGGACGCCCTGTTCTTGCCGACCTGGTGCCGGGGTCAGCCTCGCCCGCCATGGCTTTGCCGACACCGACGCCCGGGGCAGTCATCATGACTTCCACGCAACTGGCGGGGCGAGCGGTACGCCGGCCGCGAGCTGCGCAGACTGCGGGTGGATCCGCTCCCAGCTGCACCCTTTCGGGGAACCTGCAAGGGACCTCGGTGGCGACGTAGACCGTGAGCGCGCCGAAGTTGATGAGGCATCCGTTCCGGGGCAGTGGCCTGCTGCCGAAGCAACCTGCGTTGTCGCTGATGACGTTGAGGGAGCCGAATCTGTGGACAAGGCCACAGACCACGCGCTCACCCGACGCGATGATAGAGCCCGTCCGGATGAAAACTCCAGCCAGCGCCGCTGCTGGCCCCACGGTGGGCGCCAACTGTCGTGGTGGTGTCACGGCAGATGCCATAGGATGGCTTAAGATGTGGGGCCGATGGACGCTGGAGGCACCCGGGGAGGGCTTGCGCACACGAACACGCACACAAAGAACACAACTCACACACACACACACACACACACACAATTTACCCAGGTTCGGGGCTCTCGTGAGGAGATAACACCCCTACTCCTGCCTGCTACTTGATTTATATGTGGATTACAACTGGTTACAAGCTTGCTCCTCGAGCTGTATGCGAAGAACTGCAAGATCTAAGCCTCTGCCGAGTCTCAGAACAACTCTCTGGCTCTCCTCTAGCTCTCAAGGAAAGACGTACTTGCTCAGCGTCTAGGCTCAAATGAAGTGTTGCCCGTCCCTCTAAGATGTACCCTTGGTACTCCTTATATAGGGAAACCCAGGATTGCAGTGCAAAACATTGCTACTGACGCCATACCACTTGGTCTCCGGCCGACACGGGCGTCATCGCACCATGCCCAGACCGTGGCAGCGCCGGTCGCCACGGTCCCCTCTGCGTCCAACAGCACGCCCACGCCTAGGCCTAGCGCCACTGTGCCGCGCCGCCCGGGTCAGAGGCACGCCGTCCACTTGCAGCACGCCGCCGCCCTTGCTTCACTCCGTGTCTCAAGGAACTCTGTCCCTTGCCCGGGATAACCTTTACCCGGCATAGGCATGCTCCGTGCTCTTGACTCGGTTTGTCCTTTCCTCAACTCGATTTTGCCTTCCCTGCACACAAGAGGAACAAAGGAAGACCCGACATATAACTCGCATGATCCGATATACCAATATGTCGGTTTAGTCTTGACCCGGTCAGCTCCGAGTAAGCCGGTACAGTTATGTCGGATTCAGTGATCCGGTCAACTCCGAGTCAACCCTCATATCGGCACCTTGCCCCTATTCGGGGGTTGCCCCCCGACAGTAGTGATCTTCAGTTCTTCGCTGCTCTGTCTTTCGCCGATCATGGCTTGTTTGGTGTGCATGTGTTGCGTCGTCTGTGTACTCTTCTATGTTAATTTTATGCAGCTTACGTTTCTCAAAAAAAAAAGAAGCTCGATACGGCGACGCCGACGCGCTCGCCAACTTGTGTCGTGTACGTTTGGAATGGAGATGGCGGGATGGATGCGTGGTTGGTCGGAGGAGCCGGCATTGACGCGCAAGGTGGAGCCGAAGGCACTCGAAGTGCACTGCACATCGTTTGATTCTGTGACTTTTCCGCGCGCAGACGCAGATTCCTGGATATACTACGTGAGTTGCCTTTGTGCTTGTGTCAATCGCAGGATTAGTAGGGATACCCGCTAACCAGCTCGGGGATACTAGCACATATATAGGCCTGTCATTTCTTCCGTCGTTCCATTTTTAACGCCGCCCAAGAAGCCAGCCTTCTCGTTTCGCCCAAGCTTTCTGAGATGAGAATATCGCTAACCGTCCATTACCAGTAGCCACCGGTGATTACATTATTTCCGATCGACCACCGAGTAATTGAGCATCTACTACGTCTTGTCGTTCCACGTTTCAAAGATTCTCGCTCCCGTCCCTATGTCTATGTCGATCTTGAGGCACGATCACGTCGTCGTCCTCACCCTAGGCCCTAGCAATCAAGATGCTCCAGCAATTACCAGTCCAATCCGTCTAAATTGTATCCGGCACACGTCCATTGAAGACTCAAATGGGGGTGCCGTACACTTGTCCGACGCTTTTTTTTACGCCTCCCACACCGGCACTCTCCAAACGAAATCCCCAAACATATATTTTTTTAATATTGTAATAAATTTTATTCGATTGAAATAGAAAGTTTGATACAATTTCATTCGATTTCGATACAAATTCGATACAACTTGATTTAATCTAAAACTAATCCTAATTCTACGACAGACTTCGAGACTTTCCCGAGTTCATCCTCGCATATGTCGATTGTGGAGGAGTCCAGACAGAATGTATCTCTGTTCGAGCTCATTCTCACCGGCACTGGTCGAGCTACTGCTCACAGACGAATATATGTCTAGTCAAGTGGCCGTTTCAGGCTCATAACGTCGATATCGATGATCGACGTAGGCCGTGGAGAAACCACTGCGTGACCAGCATCTTGAAAGCTCTCATCCGGTAGGGAATCGATATGTAGTGTGGTGGCGGAGAAAGAGCTGGCTCCTCCTCGTCGGACACCGGCTCGGGCGGCTCGTGGTCGTCGCCGTCGGTGCGGTAGCTGTGGAGGCGGCAGGCGTGCTCGGACCTCACAATGGCGTCCCAGTACGCCGCCGATGCGTTGAAAAGAGGCACATGCCACCGCTCCTCCCCCGTCACCGCGACGGCGATGTCCGCCTGCCACATCGACTGGGTGTACACTCCAGCCTCGTCTGCCCGGTCAGGGGCGGTGCAACCGGGACGTTGTCCAGGTTGACCAGCCAGCCATCTGGCAGGGTACGGTCGGCGGGCAGAGGGAGGTAGTCGCGCACGAGCTGCTCCGCCTCCTCCACCGTTAGCGGACGACGGTCGTCGGCCTGCAGGGGTGGAGGATTCGGAGGTGGTGGTGGTGGCGGCGCCACAGCCCTAGCCGCCGCAATCCGGATCCCTTGGATCCGGCGTAGCTCGTTGCGGCGTTGGCAGCGCACCGACGATATCGCGTCAAGGCGCCGGCGTCGCTCGTGATCCTCCTCCGTGGGCTGGTAACCCGGTACGCGGTGGTGCATCGTAACTGTGCGACTGCAAGGAAAGGAAGAGGGGCGGTGGTGGAGTGTGTGAGTCGAGAGGGCTGTGGTGGCTTTTTAAAGCCGGCCGGTGGAGCGGAGATGTCGTCGCCATTAACGCCAAGACGGCATGCATGCCGCCGCGTGGGCTTTGCGGCGCTGCTACAAGGCGACGCTTCACTGCGCCGCCCGCGTAGCCACTGAAACGTGCGCCGCCTGACGGTCCGTGCAACGATGTGACGACTCGCCTCTGAAACGATGCGGCGCCTGCATCGTTGAATCACTGCCGCATGTCTGCGCTTCGCCGGGTCGTTTCGTATGTATGACGGGCGGGTCATATCTGTCGGAGGCTCGGGGCGGACAGTGTCTGGCACCGCGAAGGCAGCCCCCAAAGTTGGAGGTCCTGTTCGCGGTGCCGGACAGATTTTGGGCCGGACAAAGGTTTACGACCTCCGGTGTGACCTGTTTTTTTTGTCCGACACGTAAAGGAGATTTACGCCCCTTTTCCAACCCCCCTCTCAGCTCATCCTATCCGGGCCACGTCGTGCCCTGTGTCGGTGTAGCATTTTTTTCGGCGCGTACTAGGCGTTCGGCCTCGTGCTGCCCCGCCCACGGCACGGTCCGAGCGGGCTCTCGTCCTCCCCCGACACGGCGCGCCCACCAGGATACAAAACGCGGGGCCACTGCACAGAGCTACCGGGCCACGCGAAGGTGGTCCGAAACTTTCGATGGACCAATCGGACGGGCAACAATCGCTCGCCATGGTTTTCTGCGGCGCCCTCTTTTTTTTTTGAACAAGGGGTGGGCACATACGTGCCCTTATTTCATTAGCTCAGTAGCATAATACAGAGATAATTACAATACCCTGTTTGTTCAAGTTTGCAAAATAACTCAAAACAGGGCAAGTGATGTTGCTATGAGCTAAATTCCTGCATGAGAGTGTAGGGTGCGAATCAACAGATCGCAACGCCTGATGTGCGCAGTTATGAGCTATCCTGTTGGAGTTCCTGGAAATGTGGCAAACTGATGCTTGAAGAGGATGGAGGCAAGCTTTAATTTGTGTCACCAAGGGCCTGATCTCCCATAGCACAGAGGAGTGAGCAATGTTGGGGGCTCGGATTGAGCTAGCCACATTGCTGTTATCTGTGAATAGACCTGCAGAAGCAATGTTCAAATGTGCTGCCATGTCCGCTGCAAGCAGAAGCGCCATACTCTCTGCAATAGGAACTGAAGGAACGTTGTGTGCTGCCGCGAAAACAAAAACATCAGAGCGACCATGATGCTCTGGCCAGGTTGCAAAAACGCCTAACCCAGCTACTGAAGCTCCTCCATTAGCAGCAGCTTTCCAAGCTGCATCGACATATAGCCTTGGCCCTGCAAGAAAACTGTAGTCGTTGTCTCGAAAAGGTTCTGATAATTGCGTCATCTCTTTTTGCAAGTGCCTCGGCTGTGGAGTAATTTCTTGATCCTGCAGCAGAGCATTAGTAGCAATTGCAACTTGATAAGGCTTATTTTGTTTCCTGCCAAATAGATGATCATTCCTTGATTTCCAGATGCACCAAAGGAAAGTGAACACTGTGTTAATTTGTGCATGCGGATGATTGTTCTGCAGCAGATTTTGGATGATGGCAGAAATAGAGTTACAGTTTTGGCCAAGGATGTCAGATCTAATAAACCATGGATCATGAAACCAAGCTGCTCTTGCAAATGGACATAGAAAAAGGATATGTATATCGTCTTCAGTCAGCCCGCACCTTGAACAAAGAGGTGATATGTGCTTCGACCTAGCCGCAGCTTTTGCCCCTGATGGGAGAGCTCGGCACAGAATTCTCCATGCGGACGTCTTGACTCTCGGAATCATTTCTTTGTTCTTCCAGACCGAGTTTAGTAGCTGCTGAGTTAGTTCATCTGGTTTCCTTGGCTTTGGCATGCCTGCATCCTGCAAAAACTGCAAGCAGAGGCGATATCCAGATTTGGAGTTGTATTTCCCATTTGGGGTTAGCTTCCAGCAAAGAATGTCATCATCAGTAGAAGAAATAATGGGAGTAGCCTTGATAATGGTAGCAGCAGAGTGAGAGAAAAGTTGATCTATCAAGGCTTCATTCTATCTGCTAGCATTGTCGATCATGAGATGCTTGACAGAGACAGGATAGGTAAAGGGGGTGGGCTGAATAATTAGATCATTGTAAATGTTTTGCCAATCTGAGTACCAAGGAGTGTTCCAGATCGAGATTTGCCCATTTAGAATTTGATAAAAAGAATTGTTTTGAAGAAGGGGAATAACCTTTAAGACAGCAGACCAGAAGGCAGATTTAGGCACATTCGGTTTAGGTCTCCAAATAGAAGTGTCGTGGAAGTATTTGGATTGCAGAATGTGATAGAGTTGGCTGTTGGGCTGAGAGGCAATTCTCCAAAGGCCTGAAAGAATGAGACTGTAGTTGACGGCCTGCAAATTTCGAATTCCTAGTCCACCTTCCCGCTTTGGCGCGCAAATGTCTTTCCAAGCTTTGAGACAGAGAGCCTTAGTAGGAGAGTCAGTGTTAACTCCAGACCACCAAAAAGTTCTAATAATGGCTGTGATTTTAGCAATAAACTTTTTGGAGAAAATAACATTAGACATGTAGTAAACAGGAATGGAGGAAAACACCGAGTTGATTAATTCAAGTCTAGCAGCATGAGATAGCGAGTTGGCTTTATAAGTACCAAGTTTAGATTTAAATCTATCTAGAACAAAGTTATAAGCCTCAGATCTGTTTTTGGACGGAAGAACCAAAGGATGTCCCAAGTGAATAAAAGTATCATCAATATTGGGGACAGGAAAGATTTGAAGAATTCCGTCTTTGTCAGCAGCAGAAACATGCTTACTAAAAAGTATACCTGATTTGTTCCAGTTCGGCAGCTGTCCCGAGGCTTGGCAAAAAGTATTCAGAATTGTCCTCATCGCTTTTGCTTCTTGAGTGTTAGCTGCACCACAAATTATTAGATCATCGGCAAATAAGAGAGAGTGAATAGGCGGACATGTGGGTCCAAGAACAATTCCATGGAGACTGTTAGCTGCTAGTGCTTCCTGTAAAACAAGAGACAGCTCATTGATAGCAAGGACAAATAGATAAGGCGATAAAGGACATCCTTGTCGAATTCCCCTTTCTGAAACAAATCTCGCAAACGGTTGACCGTTAACAATAACTGAAAAAGTGGGCGAGGAAATGCACGCATGCACCAAATTTATGAAATGACTATGCAGCCCTTTACGTGCTAGAGCCTGAAGAATGAAATTCCATTCTATTCGATCAAAGGCTTTAGCTAAATCAATTTTTAAAAGAAAAGCCTTTTCCTTCCAAGAGGACAATTGAAAAGAGTGTGTGATTTCCTGAGCAATGATGATGTTGTTACTGATACGGCGTCCTTCGATGAAAGCTTGCTGAGAAGGATGTATGTAGTCAGGAAGATGTGGTTTTAGTCTATTGGCTAAACATTTAGCAATAATTTTATAAACCACATTGCAAAGGCTTATAGGCCGGTAATCAGTTGGAACCATAGGAACAAGCTTCTTGGGAATTAGAGCAATGTGAGTGTCATTAATGTGCGAGGGAAGATGGGCAGTAGCAAAAAAAGTGGAAATCAGATTAGTAACATCATCTCCAATCCATTCCCAAGTAGCTATGTAGAATTCAACGTTGAAACCATCTGGTCCCAGAGAAGCGTTCCTTTTCATCTCTTTGAGCACCTCCCAAATTTCTTGCTTTGTAGGAGTAGAGTAAGTGGGATCGTCTGGGAGGGCAGTATTCCCTGCAACGGGATTAATTGTATGCTCTGCACAAGAAGAAGTGAAAATTGATCTAAAGTAGGATAGGAAGGTATTAGCAATCTGATCCGGCATAAAAATGCATGTTGTTGTTTTCATCTTTAATCGAAAGGATGGGGTTCCTTCTCCTGCGCTTAGTAATGGCTCTGTGGAAATAAGCAGTGTTCATGTCTCCATTCTTGACCCAATTTTTCTTGGCTCGCTGCATTTGGTAATCATTTAGTTTAGTGACAGTTTGCTCATACCTCTGCATTAAATTCCCTTCATGCCTGTGGTCTTGCATAGCCAGTGGTTTGGACTGAACCTCTTTTATTTGTTGTTCTAACTCCTGTAGTTCATCCTGCAAAGGTTTCTTTTTCCTGCACCAAACTTTCATATCTCTTGCAAGTTTGTTAATTCGATTGTGAAAAGCCGAGTTGGCTGTGTTTCCCCAGCAAGATTTAGCATAAGCTGGAAAATCTGGTTCTTTTAACCACCAGTTCTCAAATTTGAAGAATTTTTTAGCTTTTCTAGCGGCACCATCAGTGGAACATAAAATAGGCGCAGGATCACTGAAGCAGTAAAACAAAGGCATATTAAAGACATTTTATTTGGGTAGACAGAACACCATGCAGTATTCGCTAAACATCTGTCAAGCCTTTGAAACAAGGGTTTAGAAGAGAAGCGCCTGTTAGTCCAAGTAAAAGCCGAGCCACTGAACCCAAGATCAAACAAACCACAATTTTTTACAAAGGAACAAAAAGCATTCATACGATTACGATTAATATTAGGAGAGCTTTTATCAGTATCGTATAAAAGATCATTCATGTCGCCCATACAAAGGATCGGTAAGTTGCTATTATCATACACAAAATTGGCAACTTGACTCCAGATCAAAGCAGTTTGGTGATGATAAGGGTCACCATAAACACAGACTAACCCAAACTTCTGATTTCTCGATCTATCAGTGGCTAAAGCTAGGATAAGATGAAAAGAGGAGGTATAAACATCAAGGTGGGTATCATCAGACCACATAAGCCACAACCCTCCCGATCTCTTTCGAGAAGGCACAACAAAAGCATTATGTATATTAAAGCGAGTAGCAATATCATCAGAAGTAAATTTGGAAGTTTTTACCTCAGACAAGAAGATTACCTGTGCTCTAGTGGAGACGATCATGTTGGCAAGATGCCACATTTTAGAACTGCCCAAGGTCTTGCCAATGCCTTGGCAGTTCCACCCCATGGTCCTCATGGCGCCCGTGGCAAGCTGAATTTTTAGAACCTTTGCTCGCAGCTGTACCACTCACTGCAATTCTTCTAAGTGAATAGCTCTAGAAATCCTCTGGTTTGTCAAGAAGAGCTCTGGTTTCTACAGAACTGGCAGGAACAAAGCCGAATCTGATCTAGTCTCTAGCCCATGCCACTTGAATCGATGAAGCTTCCACAAAACTTGGAGAACCAGAAGCCCAAAATAATCAGTCAATCCCACTTATTTAGGAGCGGATACCTTGCGTGCGTGCTTGGAGGCCTCCGCTCAGACAGAGCAAGCTAGTTGGTTCAGAATCAGCAAGAAATAGCACTCGTGCTCTTGCCTGCTTGTGGCTGAGCTGCCGAGGGCGTGGCGGATATCTGTGTGCAAAGGAAGCTTGAGGAAGCACCGAAGCTGGAGAAGCACCGATGCAGAGCACCGAAGCCACCGCCGCCACCGCGAGATGAGCTTGAGGAAGCAGAGCACCGAAGCCACCGCCGATCAGCTGGCCGGAAGAGATCGATCTGGGAGAAGGCGGGCTAACGCTCCAGCCAACTTGTGGACAAGAGAAGATCTCTCCTCCCAAGCCACAAGAGAGGAGCAATCAAGAGCAATTTCTGCAGAAATCGGTCAGAATAGGGACTCCGACAAGCAAGAAGCCAAGAATCCGGGATGTGTTGGTTTGTGGCAGATTAATTTGGGGATTTTTGGTTACAGCTTGCAAGGGAAAAGGCTCTTCTAAGGAGGTACAGATCGTGAGGAGCACAGAGGGAGGGAGGAGAACTAGTGAGGGAACTGATGACGGAGGAACATATCGATGAGAAGAGGTTCAGATCAGGGGAAAATCAGGAGAGAATCACTAGGAGGATTGGAGATCGGCATTCCGCCAGATTCGGCATGTCGCCAGTCCAGAAACTTCTTCCCTATTATGTCGGAGATCTGCGGCGTCCTCGCGTTCGTCCGGTGGAGAAAAGGACGAGGGACATTGTGGGCGCCCGGTCCGGGTACGGCCAACAGACTCCGTGTCGCGCATTCAAGTAGAGTGCGTGCACGCTATGTGATGCTAGTAATTGTTTCTTGTTAGTTAAGCTAGCTGTTCTAGTCTAGAGGATACTGTGTGACGCTGTTACCAAAGTGTGCTAAGCAGATTTGTAGATCTGCTAAACCATGATGGTTCTCTTTCATTTCGGGAAGTACTTGCAGTTGAATTAAAAAAAAGGACGTGTCTAGGCGACGCCCGCGTGCCCAATGGGTGGTGCACACACGAATCGATGCATATATAAATATAGAGACATAAAATCAGGGGACAACAGCGAATCCACTACAGGAATGAGCCCAGGTGCCGACGGCCTTTTGCCGTCGACCTAGCACCTTTTGTTGTCGGCGTATGGCCGTCGGCGTAATACCCCGTAGGCATATGCTACGCCGACGGCAAAGCCGTCGGCATAGCTCCCCATACGCCGACGGCTTTACCGTCGGCATAAGTTTTCCAATTATTTTTAATTTTTGATTTTTTTAATTTTTTTATTTTTTTTATTTGTATTTAGAAATTTTTGACTTAGTCACATACTTAATCCTTAATTACACACTTAATTATTATATGTCAAAGTACTTACTCTAGTCAAACTTCCTAGTCGGTCACCCATCTTCCAGCCCGAGCACGCTTAACTTTTGAGTTCCTTCCAACCTAGCTTTCAAATGGGAAATTAGAACTTACTGATATTAGTACCCTATCAATCATATTAACCCCTCGGTTATGATGTTACACTTTTCATTGTTCAATTTTAAAAATTTGTTTGAGTAAAGTAACAATGATTATGTAATAGTATATTTCGAATAAATAACAATAAAATGAATTTTACTTTATTTTTTCCTTTTTACATTTAATATGGAATAATTCATATCTTTAAATCTGTAAATCGAAATTTGACAAATAAAATACCTAAATCTATTAGAAAAATGAGAGGAACTCAAATATTTCATCCATATTATCTTTTGCATCACAAAAACCTTTGGATATAAAAATATATATAGAAATTTCAAACATTTTAAATAATTTCCTGCCGATTTCGCTGGAAGTGGGTCTCGGTTTCGGACTAGGGTTAGACATAACTAATTCAAAAAAAAATCAAAAAAATAGAAAACCTTCACATGGCATCCTTTTATGTGACCTACCACCTGGAAAAAATTATAAACATGAGTTATGGAGGTTTTTATAAAAAAAACCTTCACATAAATGAGTTACGAGGTATAAAGATGTATGGTTTTCGACTGAAATAAGATAGGGTATGACATTTAACATAGCAAAAAATGTCGGAATGAGGCAATATTTGACACACTGGTGTATCTTGGTTGTAGAATAGTATTGACTAAGTGGTTTAGGGTTTTTGTTAAATAAAAAACCCATTTTTCATTTTTTAGTGTCAAAACAGGCTTTTTTGTGAAGCAGTTACCAAAACGGCTCACCGAAAGAGGAACATCCAAATAGATAGAAAATAGTAGACCATCTTATAAGTGCATTTAACCCTGGGTTTCAATATAAAAACATACTTAGGTGTTTCAAACATTTCAGATAAGTTCCTACCGATTTTGCTGGAAGTGGGTCTGATTTGAACTACGAGTGCCGCATAGTTTGGTCATGATTTTTTGTAAAAAATCACTTTTATATCCACAATGTATACTTTCTTTATATCTTTGACGGTTTTTGCTGGATCGAAGTTACGGTTAGGTTTAGGTTTATCGTTAGGGTTTACGGTCTCGGTTTCGGGCTAGGGTTAGACATAACTAATTCAAAAAAAAAAATGGAAAACCTTCACATGGCATCCTTTTATTTGACATACCACCAGGAAAAAAAAAATTAAACATGAGTTATGAAGGTTTTTATAAAAAACCTTCACGGAAATGAGGTACGACCGTACGAGGTATAAAGATGTATGGTTTTCGACTGAAATAAGATAGGGTATGACATTTAACATAGCAAAAAATGGCGGAATGAGGCAATATTTGACACAGTGGTGTATCTTGGTTGTACAATAGTATTGACTAAGGGGTTTAGGGTTTTCGTTGAATAAAAAACCCATTTTTCATTTTTTTTAGTGTCAAAACAGGCTTTTTTTGTGAAGCAGCTACCAAAACGGCTCACCGAAAGAGGAACATCCAAATAGATAGAAAATAGTAGACCATCTTATAAGTGCATTTAACCCTGTGTTTCGATATAAAAACATACTTAGGTGTTTCAAACATTTCAGATAAGTTCCTGCTGATTTCGTTGAAAGTGGATCTGATTTGAGCTACGAGTGTCGCATAGTTTGGTCACGATTTTTTGAAAAAATCACTTTTAGATTTACAACGTATATTTTCTTTAGAGATCTTTAATGGTTTTTGCTGGATCGAAGTTACGGTTAGGTTTAGATTTATCGTTAGGGTTTACGGTCTCGGTTTCGGGCTAGGGTTAGACATAACTAATTCAAAAAAAATCAAAAAAATGGAAAACCTTCACATGGCATAATTTTATTTGACCTACCACCTGGAAAAATTATAAACATGAGTTATGGAGGTTTTTATAAAAAAAACTTCACAGAAATGAGCTACGAGGTATAAAGATGTATGGTTTTCGACTGAAATAAGATAGGGTATGACATTTAACATAGCAAAAAATGTCGGAATGAGGCAATATTTGACACACTGGTGTATCTTGGTTGTAGAATAGTATTGACTAAGGGGTTTAGGGTTTTCGTTGAATAAAAAACCCATTTTCATTTTTAGTGCCAAAACAGGCTTTTTTTTGTGAAGCAGCTATCAAAACGGCTCACCGAAAGAGGAACATCCAAATAGATAGAAACTAGTAGACCACCTTATAAGTGCATTGTTTAAGTGCCAAAAATAATTTCCAAAATATTTTCATAAATATGATTTTCCATTTTTTAAGTGCCAAATATTACTTTTTAAGTAAGGTAGTACCAAAAATATGTTACAAAAAGTCATATGCATGGTGAAAAATATTATATGGATGTCATATTTGGAATCTGATGCATCTAAAATGCATACATGAACTTTGCACTATAATTGTTATATTCCAATCATATTTGCATCATATAAGGGTTATATTACTATTATTTAATGAGTTTTGATAATATATAATGATTTACCCTTATTATGGAATTAATCCTGCGCAGGCAGAAAACCCCTTTTTCTTTCTTTAATTGTTTCAGGACCTTAACGACGTCATAATGAGCTATGAATTTAGGGGGGTCATTATTTTGGAAGGACAAGATTTTGGAGCAAAAGAAGTCAACGAACGGAGGCCGGAGGGCCAAAAGGAAGGGTCCCATGCGGCCCCTGTACCTGGCCGCGTGGGCCTACCCCATCTGGTCCTCGTGGCCCCAATTGCATCGATCCTTCGCCCCTAAACATCCTCATTACCTAAAAACGACTATATAAGAGGTCCCCCGACGTTTTTCCAGAGGAGAGCCACCACACGAGAGAAACAAGAAACAGAGATCAGGAGGCCAAAGATCGGAGGGGGAAAACTCCGGCGGAGCCCTGCTGGAGAGGTCTCCACCTTCTCCATCGACATCTCCACCGTCTCCATGATGAAGAGGGAGTAGTCCACCGCTGGACTATGGGTTTGTGGCAGTAGCATATGTATCTCTCTCTCTCTCTTGAGTTCCATTAGTTAGCACCGTATGAGCTGCCGAACATGATTACGGTCACCGTTGTATTACCATTGTGGTGGATCTTTCTATGAGTTAATATATGTTGAGATTGCAATGTTTGTTTCAGTTATTAAAGTAGATGCATATTATGTACCCCGTTCTTATATCCTTGTTATGATCAAGCATGTTTATGAGAGCGTGTGTGGGGGAACGTGTGCATTAGTTGGAGTAACGGGGGTGGTGAAGTGATAAGTTGACAACTTGATATATCATGATCCATTGGGTGTTTACCTTACTTTGTTGCCTCACTAGGGATAAACCAAAATACCATGTTGAAGGGTAGGAGGAGTGACATGCCTCTACCTAAGACTAGATCCATCATGTGTTTATTTTAACTTCATGTCATTAATCTTAAAGCTATACTCTTATGTTATCTTAATTACTAAGGTGCATGATTTATTTTACATCTTGGTGGAGTATAAGTGAGACTCATAATCTCTATGTTAGGACGTGATGCCCATATAATTAGTAACATGAAAGAACTTGTTTGCAATCTCATATGTTAAGTCTATGTCTACTTGTTTGCCACACTATATTAAAGAGAGAGTGCATGTGTGAAACCATGAACCCCGGTCCATTTTTAATCATAAGAAACACTTTTCCAACCACTTTTAAGTACCTTTTACATTCAGCCATTTTAAAATAAGAAAACACAAAAAAAACTTTTACTTCTTGCATTCACATATAAAAACCCCAAAAATACCATCAATCATCATTGCTATCATCCTTGCATTATTATTCATCGCCATTGCATTTTTATTTGCTGTTTTGCATTCATTATTATCTTAATAACATTCTCACACCTTGTGCTTGACAACCACTTGGTGAGGTTGAGGGCACAAAGCAATTTATTTGTTTGCAGGAAATCTAGAGAAGGGCAAGAAGATAGAACCCACACTACTGATTCCCCGAGAGTTCGATATTAAACCCTCGAGTCACCTTCTTGGGGAAAAACTACCACTTCTACATACTCTGCACTTGGAGGCTCAACCTATCCCTTATATTTATTATTTTCCTTTCAGGGTATCAAGAGGCTTGTTGGCATAGTTGAGGGAGAAGAACACTCTCATCAATTCCGACATCAAGGTTTTTCTGGCGCCGTTGCCGGGGAATCATAGCTGGAAGGGTTTGTCCAAGGATATCACAACAAAGTCAACTTCATCACCAACTTGTGCTAACACCTAAGCTTGGGGAGGTTGCACCTACGTGAGCATCATCTTGTCCATCTTTACCTTCAAGCAAATTATTTTGTTTTGTTTTTGTCTTGCATATCATTTTTAGATTTCAGTTTGCATATTTTATTTTCAGTTTTGCATTTAGTAATTCGGTTTGCATTGTTTTAGTGTCATTTTATTTTCAGTTTTGCATAAAAAATCAAAAACACATAAAAATCTGCTAAAATGGGTGATAGGACTAAGTTGTGTGACTACACAAATACTCCAAATGATCAATTTATTGCTAAACCTATTACCACACCTGAGATACAAGCTGATAGCTATGAAGTAAGTCCTAGTTTGTTGAACTTGATAACTAGGGAGCAATTTGGTGGTAGTGCTGTGGAGGATGCCTCTATGCATCTTCATGATTTTGTTGAAATCTGTGACATGCAAAAATTTAAGAATGTTGAAAGTGATAGTCTAAAATTGAAATTATTTAGTTTCTCACTTAGAGGAAAAGCTAAGGAGTGGCTGCATTCTTTACCTAATGATAGCATTAAAACTTGGAATGATCTGAAAGAAGCTTTTATTAAGAAATATTATCCTCCTGTTAAAATTTTGCAAAATAGAAACAACATTCTATCTTTTAGGCAAAATGAAAATGAACATGTTGCTATGGCTTGGGATAGGATAAAACTTATGCTTAGAACTTGCCCATCACATGGTGTTAATGAATGGACCATACTAGACTCTTTTTATAATGGTCTGAACTACATGTCTAGAAATATACTTGATTCTGCTGCTGGAGGTGCTTTTATGGGAAAAACTATAGTAGAAGCTAAGAACATATTGGAAAGCATTTTGCAAAACTATAGTCAATGGCATACTGATAGAGCACCTAATTCATCTAAGAAAGTAAACTCCATAGAAGAAACTCATGATTTGTCCTCTAAGATGGATACTATTCTTGCTTTGCTTAATAAGCCTAGTATTGAAAATATTCCTTTGCAAGAACTTGTTGGTGGTAATTCTGAAAATATTGATGTCAACTTCATTAGGAACTATGGAAACAATGGCTATGGTAACAACAATTATAATTCTTATAATAAACCTCCATATGTTCCCAACAATCATCCTTTTGTTCCATATCCTAATGCTAATGATAAATGGAAGCCTGTGTCATCTAGTAATGATAATTTTGAGACTAATAAAATTCTTATGGAACAAGTTGCTAGTATAATACCATGATACAAGAGTTGAATAAGTCTGTTGCTTCTATTAGTTCTGATATTAAAAACTTACAGCTCCAAGCTGCAGGACTAGACAAACCCCTTTCAAAACTTGCTGATAATCAAGCCAATTTATTGAGTATGTCTGCTGGAAAACCACAAGCACCACCTGTGGTTGGATTGAATTCTATTAATATTGCTAAAAATGTTCCTCTTACTTTGGAGGAAACTATGAATGAATTGCTAAAATATCCTGAATATCTGTTGCCTTTTATGTCTCATCTCATGGCCTCAAAAGAAGAAGCTAATGAAACTGAATGTGATGAATCTCCTATGTTAATTGAGTTAGAAAGAAAAGTTGAAGAAGTTAAGATGCTAAGTGAAGTTAAAGATCACTTGATTGATTTAGAGAATAGTAGCTTGCATGAATTAATATCTATCTTACAAAAATTTGCAAGTGATCCTTCTATTGATGTTAACAAATCTGGTTTTGGTTCCTATATTGCTAATCATATCTTGAAAGAGAAAGTTGCTAGATACAATCAAGAAGCTATGATACCACCTAAGCTTGGGATGTATGGATCCCCAAGGTGCTAGTAACTATTGGAAAAGAGACACACCATGCCATACTTGATCTAGGATCTAGTGTCTCTGTTTTATCTAAAGAACTATATGAATTACTTGAGTTAAAGAATATTGATAAATGCTCTATTGGACTTGCACTTGCTGATAATACCATTAAACATGCTCTTGGAAAAGTAAGTGATGTTTTGGTAGAATTACATATGACTTTTTTGCCTGTGGATTTTCTAATCATGGATATGGAGAATAAAACCTCTAGTCCTATTATTCTTGGAAGACTTTTTCTTCGTACCACAGGGGCTATCATTGATTCAAAGGAAGGAAATGTGAAGTTTCAGTTTCCACACAAGAAATGCATGGAACACTTCCCAAGGATGAAGGGCACAACTTTTAAGCTCCCTCATGAGCTTCATCTTCGGTAAAACATCAAGTAAGTAAGCCTAGCTATATGGCTATAAAGAAAGCGCTTTACGGGAGGCAACCCGGTTGTTTTTATTTGGATTTTCTTTGTGTCCTCTTGCTGTAACAAGAGATTGTCTTTTTAGTTTAGTTTCTGGAATTTTTAATAAAGTGCCAAGTTTTACCCATTTTTGTTTGAAAAAAGTTGCTATTTCTAATCGGGAATTTTATTCCTGCATGGAGTCTGTGCACGGTTTGATTTTTCATTCTTAGTCTGTAACTCTGAATGAGCTAAAATTTTTACTGTAATTGTAACTTTTCATCCTCTGTATGCCTGAATTTTTTCAGATTGTTTCGACAAGTTTAACTAGGACAGAAAAATACGTTTTGCTGCTGCTGTTTTTCTGGACGGATTCTGTCCCATATTGTTTTATGCATAATTTGAACTTTTGAGTTGATCCAATTGTTTATGAGTAGGCATACAACATTATACACTCTCTGGTCATTCATATGAAAATTTAATCCATGGATTATATGCAGCAAGAAACTTGTTTATTTATCTCTACTAATATCACCCCACAGAAAAAAATGGGAGAAATTGTGTTTTGAAGTTTTTTCACAGGGATTGGAGGAGATGCCCCATGAGTTATCCAAGGATGGTGAAGACCATAAGCTTGGGGATGTGAACATCCCCACTGAACCCAAAACACTCTCGGTTTGCACACGTCTAACTTCTGTTTTTCTATCGATGCACTTAATCGCATAAACTTGGAGCGTCTTTTTGTTTAGTTTTGCTTTGATTTTTATTTTGTGAGACCACCACACTATCTTATATATGGGTATGCTACTGGAATTATGGGTTGAAATATCTTGCATGCTTTTATTGAATTGGGAAAAGGAATGTCTAAGTTGATTTTTAATGACACATATAGTTACATGATTCATGAGCTTCCTTATGAGTAATAATTTGCAAATGCTTATCATGAGCTATCTTTTATTCATGTTTTGATGCTGCATGTTATTTCACTTTGTTTGACATGAATTAGTTAGTTCTATTTACACTCATGCATGCATCTATGGTCATCTTTCTCCCTTTTGCTAGCCCAAAAATTTCAACAAGTAAAAAAAACTTGTTTCCAATACCTTCAACCCAAGTTTTTTCTAGTGAGTCCACCATATCTACCTATTAGCTTTATGCTACTCCAAGTATGTTTATCATGTTGTTTTGTGTTATCTATGCCTCTAAATGAAAATGATGATGTTATTTATTGTAATGGGAAAAGTTGGTTAAAAAGCTCTCGCGAACTTGATGCACAATTTACTTTTATTGCATTCAATAAAGATGAACCATTGTGATTAATATATGAAGATAGTGGCTTGATACAAGTTTAAGGTTGGGAGTTAGCCCATATGTGCTGTCACATGCAAAGCTTTCAACATGTTTTATCATTTGTTTAGTTGATATCATGTACTTTTGTCTATGGATGCCTATCATGACGAAATAAATGTGGGAATAGAGTTAAGTTTAAATGAGTTTGTATAAATGGTTAGAGAGAAACCTGGGCCGCTAATCTAAGCCATGCATCATTCATGGTGGAAATTTACTTACATGCTATTTTGAACTCTCTGGGATACGCCCTATAATAAAAAGCTATAGCAAGTGGTAAATAAAAAGGGTGTTGAGATTGTTCATTATGTTTGTTTGTCTTGTTGTTTTGATATGGGCTTGATCCATATCATGGGACAAGAGGTACCCCAGACGAGACTCTTGATGATACCATTATTACTTACAATGATAGATAATTTAAACTTGCTTTGTTTCCCAAGTTGAGTAATCATGGTGTAGGTACTTGTATTCAAGGGGCATGAGACATCTAACCTTTACTTTATCAAGGCCACTACTCATATTTGCTTTCACATTCAACTTTAATCATTCAAGATGCTATGATAGGGGAATGAGAGCTTGACACCAAGTATTACCATTGCATTCAATAACTTAAGAAGAATAGTTTGGAGGATAGATGAAACTCATACATGCTTTACCTTTACTTAATTATATATCTTTTCCAAAGTGTCCACCTTTTATATTCAGATTTTCTACACTCTATGGACCTCAAGTATGCAAAAGTAAGAATGTCCATAGTACTATCTTTTTATGTTGCACTTTGTGAACTATCATTGATCATCTTTGCATTGAATACTTGATATCACTTTATAAATTGTTTGCACATTGCTACTTCTTTGAAATAATGAATCATTTGACTTTATGTAGCAGTAGCAATCATCTTTTATATCCATGTTTTTATTATATTGCAAAGTTCATGTTAGTTTTATCACTTTCATACTCGAGGACGAGCATCATATAAGGGTTATATTACTGTTATTTAATGATTTTTGATAATATATAATGATTTACCCTTTTTATGGAATTAATCCTGCGCAGGCAGAAAACCCCTTTTTCTTTCTTTAATTGTTTCAGGACCTTAACGACGTCATAATGAGCTATAAATTTAGGGGGGTCATTATTTTGGAAGGACAAGATTTTGGAGCAAAAGAAGTCAACGAACGGAGGCCGGAGGGCCAAAAGGGAGGGTCCCATGCGGCCCCAGTACCTGGCCGCGTGGGCCTACCCCATCTGGTCCTCGTGGCCCCAATTGCATCGATCCTTCGCCCCTAAGCATCCTCATGACCTAAAAACGACTATATAAGAGGTCCCCCGACGTTTTTCCAGAGGAGAGCCGCCACACGAGAGAAACAAGAAACAGAGATCAGGAGGCCGAAGATCGGAGGGGGAAAACTCCGGCGGAGCCCTGCCGGAGAGGTCTCCACCTTCTCCATCGACATCTCCACCGTCTCCATGATGAAGAGGGAGTAGTCCACCGCTGGACTATGGGTTTGTGGCAGTAGCATATGTATCTCTCTCTCTCTCTCTTGAGTTCCATTAGTTAGCACCGTATGAGCTGCCGAACATGATTACGGTCACCGTTGTATTACCATTGTGGTGGATCTTTCTATGAGTTAATATATGTTGAGATTGCAATGTTTGTTTCAGTTATGAAAGTAGATGCATATTATGTACCCCGTTCTTATATCCTTGTTATGATCAAGCATGTTTATGAGAGCGTGTGTGGGGGAACGTGTGCATTAGTTGGAGTAACGGGGGTGGTGAAGTGATAAGTTGACAACTTGATATATCATGATCCATTGGGTGTTTACCTTACTTTGTTGCCTCACTAGGGATAAACCAAAATACCATGTTGAAGGGTAGGAGGAGTGTCATGCCTCTACCTAAGACTAAATCCATCATGTGTTTATTTTAACTTCATGTCATTAATCTTAAAGCTATACTCTGATGTTATCTTAATTACTAAGGTGCATGATTTATTTCACATCTTGGTGGAGTATAAGTGAGACTCATAATCTCTATGTTAGGACGTGATGCCCATATAATGAGTAACATGAAAGAACTTGTTTGCAATCTCATATGTTAAGTCTATGTCTACTTGTTTGCCACACTATATTAAAGAGAGAGTGCATGTGTGAAACCATGAACCCCGGTCCATTTTTAATCATAAGAAACACTTTTCCAACCACTTTCAAGCATCTTTTATATTCAGCCATTTTAAAATCAGAAAACACAAAAACACTTTTACGTCTTGCATTCACATATAAAAACCCCAAAAATACCATCAATCATCATTGCTATCATCCTTCCATTTTTATTCATCACCATTGCATTTTTATTTGCTGTTTTGCATTCACTATTATCTTAATAACATTCTCACACCTTGTGCTTGACAACCACTTGGTGAGTTTGAGGGCACAAAGCAATTTATTTGTTTGCAGGAAATCTAGAGAAGGACAAGAAGATAAAACCCACACTACTGATTCCCCAAGAGTTCGATATTAAACCCTCGAGTCACCTTTTTGGGGAAAAACTACCACTTCTACGTACTCTGCACTTGGAGGCTCAACCTATCCCTTATATTTATTATTTTCCTTTCAGGGTATCAAGAGGCTTGTTGGCATAGTTGAGGGAGAAGAACACTCTCATCAATTCCGACATCAGAATCCTCTCATTTTCTAATCGATCTAGACATTTTATTTGTTAAATTTCGATTTACGGATTTAAAGATATGAATTATTTCATATTAAATGAAAAATAGAAAAAAATCATGTCTATGCCGACGGCTTTGCCGTCGGCGTTGCCCTATGAACCTATGCCGACGGCTTTGCCGTCGGCACAACCATTCTACGCCGACGGCAAACGTGTGCCGACGGCCACCTCTACCGGCTGGCCCGCCAGGAAGCTACACCGACGACCCCGACAAATTGCCGTCGGCGTAGCAGGCGGCCGTCGGCTCTTGACCTCATTCCTGTAGTGATCAAAGATGATATGTTAGCATGTATGTGCTTCGAATTAATACAGATTGATCTCTTCCTCTAATTACTATAATTAATGACCAGCTAATTAGGCAAAATGTCCCCATTAATTGTACTTAATGCCCGCTAATTAGCCAAAAAACATTGAATTTGATGAATTTGGACTAAACTGTTGCAGATATGCAAGTTATGGGACTACTAGTGCACAATTTGAAAGAAGTGGAACTAAATTGCTCCCACCGTGCAATTTGTGGGATGAAAAGTACATATACCTCCACTGAAAAGTGCAGCATGAGACAAAAATCAAGCAGGCAAAGACAAAACGGACTAGGGTGCATTCAGCACCGTTCCTTTTTTAGCACCACCAAATCCGTTACTTGCTTTAGTTTCCGTTTTCAGTAGTGTTTATTAAAAGGATAGATTTTCCCTGGCTGGGCATCAACATATTTTGGTTACTACTTGCATCAAACAGAAACAAAAGGACATGGCAGGTTTTTGCCCATTATTTCGCAAAAAAAAAAAGGTTTTTGTTTGCCCATTGAAACCGCAGTGGAATGCACTGGCCAGTTCCACCGCAGAATTGGCAGAATCCTAAACGGAGGGTCGCTTAGTTGGACATTTGAATGTGTTCGGCCTCTTTCGTTAAAATGATTTCATACGATTTTTGTAGATGACTCTGTTTCCGTTGGGAAAAATTCTATAAGGCTTGCTTGGGTCGTACGATACTAAATCGTGGCGTTTTCTTTCTATGTTCGTTCTGATGGAATTCCATAGGAAATCTTTCTTTGAGTCCAATGTTTTGAAACTTTTTTCTTCTTTTGTTCAACATGACAACTATCCCACACCTAATATTTAATCAAAATTCACACGTCTTTCCTACTAGTAGCGTGCACGTGCAACGCACGTAACCAACCATTGCAAACAATGACCATATATGACCAAATGGGAACTACATAGGCTATGATGCAAAGGCTGAAAAATATTTAGACGTATTACAAGTAAGAAAACTTTGCTAGAAGTACAATGGGTAGTTATTAGCTTACAAAATCAATAAGTCTGATCCACATACTATATTACTATGTCAATTCTAGGACACATAAGTCAAATGATACTCTAACCTTGTTTGTCAACATGCAACTACTGTTCATCTCAAGCAAATAAAGCATTTACAACTGGTGCAGGCTGGTAAAAAAACGTTGTCAGTGGCTCGTCCTTGGTGATTTAACAGTGAAGCTCTTTCTATAGTTCGCTTCTCATATGCTTTGTTCAAGTCCTGAATATATTTGCAGGACAAGTGATGACCTACAAAATACTTGTAAAAAACATTGAATATGTTAGTCATGTCAGCATGCATTAATGGAAATACGAAAGTGGTGTTACTATCAGCTGCATAGAGGCTCTAAAATAACATTCAGCATTAGGAATCAGCAAAATGAATAATCATATTGTTCAACTTCAAGCTCACAAGCTATCCTTACATTTACTGATCTATTTATAAGTGTTATAAAGTAAGAATGAGAAAATTTCCTGGGTGAATCAGCAACCAACGGTCATTTAGTTAGGCCAGCATGAAGTAACACAGACCTATGATTTGAAAACAAAATTACATGGTGTGCAACATGAGGAAGAAAAGCATCACTGGCTCCCACCCCAAGAACGCTTGGCCTATACATAACAGACAAAGCTCCATCGGAACAATGCATGAATGCAAGTGTCTCTGCCAACACAAGTCGAATCAAATATGTTAACAGAAAAATGCTAAAACAACTGTACAATTTCATCCAAATATAAAATTGCATTTGGATATATTCCAATTTTTGGTGATGAAATTTCTAACGTAAAATATAACAGAAAATAAAAGTTCAGGATTTCAAAGACCACACCCCAGCCTCTACTGCCATCAGAATATAAGAAGGCACAATTGATGCTCAGTTTGAGGTTGTGACCTGGACTACAATTTACACACAGGTTGTTGAGTTTTGGGCGATGATACTCAAAATCAATACATAAACAGATCACGGTATGGCACAGGAGGTGTTCAGGAATTCTTGCTCACAAAAGTGTAGAATGAAGACGCCCTATGTGTTACATAACTCAAATGGAGATGCTTTAGCAATCATCTGCACTCTAATATTTTTGAAACAATTCCCTCCAGACCTACGTGGATTCCTTTTACCTGAGAAACATATGAGCCCCCATCCTCACTCCTTCTGAGATCCAAAAGACAAAAAAAGCCAATATTAATTAGCATAGTAAAATATTACATCTTAGCTGGGAAAGATTTGACACTACTGTATGTCAACCACCCAAATACATGAGGTACCTTGTAGCCCGGCTGACAGAGCCTTGTCAACACAATGGAGTTTGTGGTATGACTTCACTGCCTAAGAATGAGAAAAGGTCATGATGGATGAATCAGCAACCAACAGTCCTTTAGTTAGGGCAGCATGAAGTAACACAGACCTATGATTTAAAAAAATTACATGGTGTGCAACATGAGGAAGAAAAGCATCGCTGGCTCCCACCCCAAGCAAGGTGGCCTATGCATAACAGACATAGCTCCATCGGAACAATGCAAGTGTCTCTGCCAACACAAGTTGAATCAAATATGTAAACAGAAAAATGCTAAAACCACAGTACAATTTAATCCAAATATAAAATAGCATTTGGATATATTCCAAGTTTTGGTGAGATATTTTCCAAGTTTTGGTTAGGAAATTTCTAACGTAAAATATAACAGGAGTGGCACTCACCTAAGCGAAATCTCTCTCTGTAAAGACATTCTTCAGCTTCACATCTCTGACTGAACATAAATTTAACACAGCCATCATCGTACTTTCTTGCAAACAAATACGTTTTTTAGGAGCTTTGCTGCTAAAATCTCCTCGAAGCCATAAAAGGTGGGAGAAAACCATTTCCCAAGTGATTTTGCCGTTTCTGTTGGCATTACCCTGTAAAAGAATAGAGAAACATTACAAATTAGTTACTATAAAAATTGTGGAACTGCAAGAAAGAAAAGAAATCAGCCAACTCTATGCATTTTTTTAACGAATCTTTACTCACAGCTGTTGACACTTGTCCCATGAATGGGTATCCATCAGCCTTTTGTCTAAAGAATCCTTAGCTAGCAGGAGCTTTCCTTCTTTCTCTCCTGATTTATGAAACCTTTGCCGATGATGTACCATAGTGAAACTGCAGGATATTGAGCATGTCAGTTATCAATTAAGTTCTAGCAAAATTGCAAGGCATTTATGCAAAAGCACATGAGAGCAATTGTTTTTAATTACCTCTGTAATAGGTCTGCCATGCTGGAGAGCTGCATCACACTTTTCCTCTTCCAACACTAACGTGATGAACATTTAGCCCACCAGGAAGTGGCAGCTCGTACTCCTTCAAATCATCTTGCTGAACATTTTTTATATTGGCACCCATGGAGCAGAACAGGAACATCCATAGCACAAACCGATACAATGGTCGTTGTGTCGGATTCTAATAGCCAGTGGGACTGTCACCTGACTCCTTCCTTGAGACCATTGCATCAAAGACATTGCGCGCATCTCCGAATTTGCAAACACTGGTCCAGTTCAAATACATCACCAACAGCTCTGTAACATTGCCGAGTCCTGGTAATGGCAGTCTCTCAAACAGTGTAGCATTTGCGCGAGATAGAAGAGACAGTAAAGGCAACACATAGGCACGGCAAGTCTGCAGAGGCTGCGGCGAGAAATTGTCCCCAACAAGTCAATACTGTACGAACCTGAGCACAAAGAAATCGGCTCGCCTGAATGATTCGGAAGCGCCACACCATCTCTGGCATTCCGGCAGGCTGCCGAGCAGAAGACGGCCTGTCTCCTAGGCGTAGCAGTTGGTGGACGGTAGCCGGGACCGGAACGCTAGCTGGACGGGGTAGCCGAGCTGCGCCTTGACACTCAGCAAGGCAGTGCGCTCAGGTAGGCTCGATGGAGCATAGTCCGGTCACGCATCGGCCAGGACGAAGCCTTCCTCCGGCGAGGATGCACCAGATCGATCGATTTGAGGCGGAGGCAATCAGAGATGGGGATTCAGCCGCGAGAGGGCCTGCAGCTCAGGGGCAGGGAGGTTCCGCCGATGACGATTTGGGCAGATGTCGCGCTGGAGCCTTCAGCCACGGGGAATTCCGTATCCAGCGAAGCGTGGCGGCGTCATGGCCTCCCGCCACGAATCTTCATCGTCTGCTAGGTTTAGGGTCGGGTTCTCGAGAGCGTTCGCACGGGGTGGACTTTCGTCCGCTGGCAGAGTTTCGTCTGCCGTGCAAATTGCTAAACGTACACCTGAAGAGGTTTCACTTTGTTATTGACGGTTAGATCTAATTAAATAGGGTTGATCGTGTGGTGGTAATCAGTATGTGCCGTTCTGTATACGTTTGGGAGGTGCGCCAAGGAAAGAATATGTTCGCTTGTTTAATAGTAGTAGAGATGGTGCAACCAGACAACATCAACCGATGGGTCCTTGTGTCCTGCTGGGCTTCCGGTCCGTTAGCGCAGGTGAGGTGCTAACAGAAACTATACGTGCTGGCAGCATAAGATGAAGGAAATGATGCATTACCATCCTCGTAAAGAAATCATGGTCCAGCCCGGCCACCACGGGCTTATTCAGAGTAGCTGCAGTGCAACAGGGATGTGTCAATGGCGGATCTGATCTGGCACGGCCGAACTAGCCCGTAAACAAGCTCGATACAGCTCACATCTGCGCGTTCACCAACTTGCCTCGTAATGGTTTGTTCGCTCCGTTGCCGGTGTCGCGCGCCGTGTGGGTTTTGGAATGGAGAGAGCTAGCATTGACGCGCGAAGTGCACCGCGGATCGTTTGATACTGGAGTGACTTTCCCGGCTACAGATTTCTAGATATACGATGAGTAGTCCTTGTGTTTGTGTCAGCGCAGGATTAGCCGGGATGCTCGCCAAACCAGCTCGGAGCTAGGTCATAGCCACATAGGTCTGCCATTTTCTCCGTAGAAACTAAAAAGAATAGACCACTACAAAGTGCAGAACCTACCCGGGAGTACGGCAATTTCGCATGGCTCGAGAGTTGAGCGGGAGGTGGCTGAGGAAGTCAGGATCGTGTAGATCTAGTTCAGCTCTGATACATGTGAATTGTATAGATTGGAACCGCGCATCTGAATGATGTCAGGGGAGCTCTATATATACTCCCTCCGTCCAAAAATAAGTGTCTTAAATTTGCTTAAAAGTGGATGTATCTAGACATGTTTTATGTATAGATACATCCACTTTTTGTCAAACTTGAGACACTTATTTTTGGACGGAGAGAGTAATCACTAATATGGTGGTTGTAACAGAATACGAAAACCCTAGCTGCCTCCACAATATACTCGACGGCTAGCATACGGTAGCATCGAAATGGTTAGTTAGTTAGTTAGGATACTAACTTGATGTACAAGACTCTCCTAACCTACATTTTCTGACACACCTGATCTCCGCATTACAATTCTCATTAAGAAAATCATGGTCTAGTAGCCAGGCCACGGGCTTGTTCAGAGTAGCTGCAGTGCAGCAACGATGCCAATGGGCGGCGAATCTGAGATCTGGTCACCGAAAGGAACCAAGGGTGTTTTCTCGTGCTATTTTTACATGGTTTTGTTTGCCAGTGTCGCGCGCCGTGTGGGTTTGGAATGAAGGGGCGGGGGATCGATTGATGCGTGGTTGGTCGCGCGAGCCGGCATTGACACGCTAAGTGGCCGGAGCCGATCCAAGGATGACAATGGTTAGGTTATGGGTAGGGCAGAACAATATTATACTCATACCTATATAGTATATAGGTATAAAATTTTACCCATATCCTTACCCGCGGGGATGAAAGCATACTCATATCTATACCCTACGGGTACTCATACCCATTAGATATCCGTTGGGTAGATCAAATAGTACATAAATTGTTTACGTTTTCACATTCGTTGGTAGTATATTTGACAAAAAAAAATAATTATCTCAACTCAATAATAGGTGGATGAATATATGACACTTATCTAACTTCGAAAATTACAATCTCATGGTCATATCTAGTAAGTCAACCGAGTAGCGTACATATGTCAGTATAAATGGGTAGGATATGAGTATACCCATGGTGTACTCATATCCTACCCATGACTTGGCGAATAAGATATGAGTACTGTTAGAGAAATAGCACTTGTTGTATTACCAGGGGCCAAAGGCCACATATATAGTACAGGTACAGGCAAATATACAGAAAGCCCCCTAACAGGTGGGGAAACTACAATATACACATATATACTCTAACACCCCCCCTCAAACTCATGGTGGATCCACAACACTGAGTTTGGAGAGTAAAAAGTCATGCTGCGCTCGGGTCTGTGCCTTTGTAAAGAAATCCGCCAACTGCAAATCTGAAGGCACATAATGAAGCGCAACAACCTGATCCTGTACCTGAGCACGTGTATAAAAAGCATCAACACCAATATGCTTGGTCAGCTCATGCTTGACCGGATCACGTGCAATACTGATAGCACCTGTACTGTCACACAAAAGAGGAGTGGGTGTCGTAACAGAGACCCCAAAATCTGCAAGCAACCACCGTAACCAGGTCACCTCAGCAATCAACGAAGCCATAGCCCGCAGCTCAGCCTCAACACTCGAACGGGAAACCGCTACCTGTTTCTTCGTCTTCCAAGCAACAAGCGAACCACCAAGAAACACACAGTAAGCAGAAAGTGAACGACGATCCGTAGGATCACTCGCCCACGTAGCATCCGAGTAACACTGGAGCTGGAGAGAGCTGGAACTAGGAAAGAAAAGACGACGAGTAATCGTGCCACGAAGATAACGAAGAACACGGAGGAGATGACTATAGTGAACGGTGGTAGGAGCTGAGACAAACTGACTCAGAATATGAACAGGATAAGAGATATCCGGGCGAGTGACAGCAAGGTAAACAAGACTCCCAACAAGATGACGATAACGTGTGGGATCAGAAAGAGGATCACCATCAGTAGGACGAAGCTTAACATTAAGCTCCATAGGAGTCTCAACAGTACGGTCATCACTAAGATCAGCCCGAGAAAGAAGATCCTGAATATACTTTTCCTGGGAGATAAAGAAGCCATCGGCTGTAGAAGAAACCTCAATCCCAAGAAAGTAGCGAAGAGGACCAAGATCAGACATGAGAAACTGCTCACGTAGACGAGCCTTAACAAAGGCAATGTGCTCAGGGTCATCACCGGTGATGATCATGTCATCAACATAGAGAAGCAGCAAGGTCCGACACCGAGGAGAGGTGTAGACAAACAGGGCAGGATCATGAGCACTGGGAGAGAAGCCTGCGGCGATAACCACTGAGGAGAAGCGCTCAAACCAGGCACGAGGGGCCTGTTTGAGGCCATATAGAGATCGTCGAAGACGACAAACCATCCCATCAGGAACAGAATACCCAGGAGGAGGCTGCATATAAACCTCCTCACTCAACTCGCCATTAAGAAAAGCATTCTGAACATCAAGCTGGGACACAGACCAGCGACGAACAGAAGCAACAGCAAGAAGAGTACGAACAGTGGTCATATGAGCCACAGGGGCAAAAGTCTCGTCATAGTCACGGCCGTGCTCCTGCTGAAAGCCACGAGCCACAAGACGCGCTTTATAGCGCTCGAGAGATCCATCAGAGCGGGTCTTAATTTTATAGACCCACTTACACGTGATAGGACGAACACCAGAAGGGGGAGAAACAAGATCCCAGGTGCCAGTGCGCTCAAGCGCGGCGATCTCCTCAGCCATGGCAAGCTGCCATTCAGGATGACGCTCAGCATCCCGATAAGAAGTCGGCTCGGAGAGAACAGAAAGACCATACTTACTAGGAGAATAACGGTCAGGAGGACGACGCTGACGAACAGGCCGTGAATGGGAAGACTCATCGGCGGAAGACGACTCATCAGAAGAAGAGGAAGAAGGAATAGGAGAAGGAGGAGCCGAAGCCGGAGAACGAGGAGTACTAGGCGGAGAAGAGGATGGCGCCGAAGATGGAGGAGACGCACAAGAACTAGGAGGTGGAGAAGAGACAGCAGGAGGTGAATCAGGAAAAAGGAGAAAAGAGATATCATCCACCGGGTAAGTGCCAGAGGTGTGGCGAGGATAGAAGGAGCGCGTCTCATCAAACGTGACATCACGGGAGATGCGCATCCGACGACCAACAGGGTCCCAACAGCGGTAGCCCTTATGCTCATCACTGTATCCAAGAAAAACACACTCAACAGACTGAGCGGTCAGTTTGGTGCGTTCGCGAGGAGGAAGAAGAACATAGCAAGCGCAACCAAATAAACGAAGAGCCGAGTAGTCTGGAGAGGTACCAGAAAGACGCTCGAGAGGAATGCCACCTTGAAGGGCAGCAGACGGCTGAATGTTAATGAGGTAAGTCGACGTAGCAACAGCCTCAGCCCAGAAATGCGGCGGAAGAGAAGAAGCAATCATTATAGCACGGGTAGTCTCAAGAATATGACGATGTTTACGCTCGGCGACACCATTTTGAGCATGGGCACCGGGACACGAGAACTGGGCAAGGGTGCCCTGCTCAGCAAGGACACCACGCAGGTGCTGGGAGATATACTCTCCTGCAGAATCAGCACGAAACACACGAATAGGAGAGGAATACTGAGTACGAACCATGGCCACAAAGCGCTGATAAATAGCAAGCACCTCACTGCGAGAGCGCATAAAAAATAACCAGGTGTACCGTGAAAAATCATCAATGAACAAAATATAGTATCGATGGCCCCCTTTAGAAGCAAAGGGTGCCGGACCCCAAACATCTGAATGAACTAAATCAAAAGGTCGCTGAGATACAGACGCACTAGTAGGATAGGGAAGCTGAATCTGTTTGCCTAACCTACAACCCTGACACGAATGTAAAGACACATCTCCTGAGACAGACCCCAGAAGACCACGACGAACTAATGACGATAAACGGGAGCCACAAAGATGACCCAGCCGATGATGCCACTGCTGAAAAGAGCCAGTGACAGAAGCAGCAACCGCAGAAGGACTGGCTGATGAAGAGTCAGCGGAAGGAACGCGAAGCCAGTCTAACTCCCATAGCCTCGGGGACTCAAGGCTGCGAGGGCCAGCTCCAACCAGGGCCTGTGTACGACGGTCCTGAACAGCACAAGAATCAGCATCAAGAATGACGCGACAACCAGAATCAGTAAGCTGACTAGCAGAAAACAGGTTCATCTTAAGACTAGGAACATGAGAAACATCAGGAACAGAAAAAGAGGAAGTAGAAAGGGTGCCTTGACTAGAAACAGGAAGAGAGGTACCATCAGCCGTGATAACACGGACAGGAGAAATAAGAGAGCGAATAGCAGAAAGAATAGAAGACGCAGAAGTCATATGAAAAGAAGCTCCAGAATCCAGATACCACGGGGATGACGTACCTGACTGTGTAGAAGGTGGTGGTCGCACGGTGCCCGAAGAGCTAGTCACAGAACCAGCAGTACCCGTCGAGGAAGAGCCTGTAGCAGCGAGCAGACTACGAAGACCTCGGATAATGTCCTGATCAGACAGTGCAGCAGCAGAAGATCCTGACAATCCAGCCTGGGCAACAGCAGAAGATCCTGAAGAACCAGCCTGCCGACGAGCAAGGAACTGCTGACGTAAGCTGGGATCCCTCTTCCAGCAGCCCGAGATATCATGACCTGGCCTGTTACAGTAGGCGCAGGGAGGACGAGAAGACGCACGGGGCTGCTGAGGCTGACTCTGGGCCGGAGGAGGAGAGAGTATCGGCGGACCTGGAGACCGCAACGAGACTGGCGGCACAGAAGGACCACGAGCAGACGGCACAGGAGGACCACGAGCAGCAAGTACAGAGGGAACCTCAAGAAGACCAGCACCACGAAGACGAGTCTCCTCAGCCCGAAGCTCAGCTAGTACCTGAGAGAGCGGAACACGACCACGGGCAAGCAGCTGGGCACGGCGCGGCTCAAACTCCTTGCGGAGCCGCGACAAGAACTCATAGACACGCTGAAACTCCAGATCTGCGCGCACAGTCAGACAGCAGGGACAGGTGCCACACACAGCAGTACGAAGAGAATCAAGCTGACGCCATATAGCAGCACTCTGAGTGTAGAAGTCATCAATAGTGGAATCGCCCTGCTGAAGATCATGCTCCTGACGAACCACGGACAGGTAAAGAGCATCGCCAGACGGCTGATAGCGCTGACGAAGAAAAGTCCACTGAGCAGCAGCAGTGGGAAGACCCATGAACTCAGCAGCATACTGAGGCAGAACACTGGAAGTGAGAACAGCAGCAGCACGAGCATCCTCATCTATCCACTGAGCGTAGTCAGACAGATCCAGCCGGTACGTCGCAACAGCAGTAGAATGCTCCTCGACCTTCCCTTTATAATCAGCCAGAGCAGTGTCATAAGCACGCTGGGCTGCATCCTTAGCCTCCTGAGTAGCATCGGAAGCAAGGGCAACAGGCGGCGGCGCAACGGGTGCCAGAGGAGCAACGGGGCGCGGCGGACAAGAGACCTCGCCAGAAAGCACACCCCAAAGACGAAGACCGCGCATATGGACGCGCATGAAGGCAGCGAAATCAGGGTAATTCGCGCCATAAAAAATCACCGGGCAGCGAGGAATCGCAACATAGCCCGACGAGGAAGACATTGTACCTGTTTTTTTTTTTCTCTTTTTTTTTTTTTTTTTTTTTTTTTTTTTCGAATCAAAAAGGGGGCACCCGAGCAAAACTCACGGAGAGCCGGCTAACAGATCGAACCGAGCAGACGCTGGACTCGAGGAGGCCGGTCAACGGGGAAGAGGCGTGGCGGCGGGGGAGAGGCGTGGCGGCGGAGGTCGACCACGGACTCGAGGGCGGGCCGGCCGGAGGGAAGCAGACCGACGCGGGGCGAGGTGGCCGGAGGCGAGCTCGGACCGGAGACGCGGGCGACGGCGATGCGGAGCGGGCGCGGCGTCGGGCGCGGCCAGCAGAGCGGGAGGAGGCCGGCGGCGCGGTCACGGGAGAGGAGGAGCTCGCGGGGAGAGAGAGGTGGAGGGCGTGGTGGATGGGGAGGCGCGCGGTGGGTGGCGGCAGTGGAAGGCCGCGACGGGGAGAAGGCCGCGACGGGGAGCAAGGGGGCGGGACGGGGAGCGCGGATGCGGTGGATGGACGGGGAGCGCGGATGCGGTGGGTGGACGAGGAGATGCAGCGGGACGGGGAGATGCGGCGGGACGGTGAGGCGCGCGGTGGGTGGCGGCGGGACGGGGAGATGCGGGAGCAGGAGGCCGGGCGCACGGGAGCAGGAGGCCGGGCGCGAGGGCAAGGAAGCAAGGAAGAGGCGGCGGCGGCGACCGGACGCGGCGGCGAGATGCCGAGGCGGGCGGCGGCGGCTGCTGCGAGAGGAGAAAGAAACCCTACGGCTCTGATACCATGTTAGAGAAATAGCACTTGTTGTATTACCAGGGGCCAAAGGCCACATATATAGTACAGGTACAGGCAAATATACAGAAAGCCCCCTAACAGGTGGGGAAACTACAATATACACATATATACTCTAACATGTTGTGAAATGTGTTAAGTATATTATACCACCACTTACTATCAGATCGGTCTTTTGGGATAGTTGGTTGGTAGAGGTATCTAACATGGTATCAGAGCCTAAGGTCTCAGGTTCGAGTCCTACCCCCGGCGTTTTTCTCCCAATTATTTCTCCGCTCGAAAGAGGGCTGGAGGGGAGCTTTTAGCCACCGATGTTCCGGTGTGCTCTTCTTCTATTCACGTGTTGACTTTCTCTTCTCCCGTCACACGTGAGAGGGGGTGTTGTGAAATGTGTTAAGTATATTATACCACCACTTACTATCAGATCGGTCTTTTGGGATAGTTGGTTGGTAGAGGTATCTAACAAGTACTACCATAGATATAAAAATATGACTATACCTTCCCCATACGGATACGGTACCCACGGGTACCCGTACCCATGAGTAAAACTGCCATCCTTATTTGACACTGTAACTTTTCCGGGCGCATGCGCAGATTCCTGGCTATACTACGTGAGGAGGAGCCTTTGTTTGTGTTTGTGTCAGCGCAGGATTAGCCGGCTCGCTAACCAGCTCGGGGCAAGGACATACATAGGCCTGTCATTTTCTCCGGCGCAAGAATGTCGAGTAGGAGTACTACAGTGCAGAACCTATCACCCGGCCGTGTCCATAATTCTTGTACCAGACTGACACCGGCGTGTAAAAAGTCAAACTGGTGCAAATTACAATATTGTCAGGTGCTAGTGCTACTCCTGATCTGGGAAAGTGATTAACGTAAGGAATTAGCAGAGTACAGCGCCGGTAACTCTTGTTTCATATGTACGCTAGGTTAAGCACTCCTCGATGATCGAGTGTTGTTGACGCCTTCGTAGTTAACACAGTAGCGACCGGAGATTTTATTTGACACCGAGTAATTTAGCATCTACTCCACGTCTTGTCGTTCCGCGTTTCCAAAGATTCGCTCCCGTAGGTCCCCATGTCGATCTTTTTTTTTTTTTTTTTTTGCGAAACACAGTACAACACAGGCGCTCACAACACGCGCATACACTCACCCCTATGAACGCACACACGCACACCCTACCCCTATGAGCACCTCCGAAATACTGAGCCGGCGGGTCAGGTCTTGAGATTGACGAAGTCACCACGGGCGCCTCGCTATCGACGGGAACGTCGCCTCCCACTGAAGAATATTCCGCCAAATATGAGAAACACCAGTATCAAACCTGGGGTTTGAACTCTGGTGGGCTGGGGGTACAACCACCCACCTAACCATCCAACCAAGGGTTGGTTCTCGTCCCCATGTCGATCTTGAGACACGATCACTTCCTCGCCACCGCCCTAGGCCCTAGTAGGCTAGTAGCAAAGATACTCCAGCGATTATCAGTCCAATCAAGCCATTTTCGATCCGGGCCACGTCGTGTCGTGGTTGGGTCTAGCGTTTTCTGGAAAAAGTCTATTTTAAACCTTAAACTCTCATTTGGACGGATTGAATCTTGAAGTCCAAATCCCTTTCGTTTGTACCCTAAATTACGAATCCCGGTCTAAATTAAACCATGTAGCTGTTTGGTGCACCGGGATAAAAGGAAATCCCGATCGAGAGTATCCACTGGCTCACTGACTAAACGGCCCCACGTGTCATAATCATCTCCCCCATATAAAAAAGCAGCGAGGAGCTAGATGTTGACCTGGTTGGAGGCAACTACGCGCTCCGTGACCTCGCGCTCGCCTCCCGCGCTCGCTACCGCTGTCGGCCTCCCGCTCGCCGTCGTGGCCGCCTCGCGTGCTCGCTGTCGCATCTGGCCTTGCATGTCCTGCCCGTTCGCATCCACCGGGCTCGTGCTCTCCACCAGCGTCGCCCAGCGTACTTGCTAATGTCAAGATCGTGCTCGCCGACGTCGTATCGCGCACTCGCAGCTACCGGGCTCATGCTCACGGCGCCGCCATCACGACCGCCTCACACGCTCACTGCTGCCAACCTCGTGCTCGCCGTGGCCGTCTCGCGAGCTTGCTGCTGCTGTCGGCCTCACGCTCGACGTCATGGCTGTCTCGCGCACTCGTTGTTGTCGGGCTAGTGCTCACCGCCGCCGTCTCGCGCACTCGCAGCTGCTAGCCTCGTGCTTGCCGCCATCATCTGGACTTTGACGACCGAGTGCAAATTTTCTATTTTTGTCTGAAAAATCAATCCAAGGTTTAATTTGCATAGTTTGAGATACGAACGACAGGGATTTCAACTTCAGAGTTCAATCCGTCCGACCTTTATAAGTTTATAAGCTTGAAAATAGACTTTTTCCGCCTCGTGCTGCATCCTATCCTATCCTCCGGTCCGGTCGCTATCTCCGAGCGGGCTCTCGTCCGACACGGCGCGCCCACCCGTGTTATCACCATGAGGATAAAACATGGCGCGCCAGAGCTACCGGGCCCGCGGATGGTGCGTGCGATGGGCCGATCTAACGGCCAACGATCGCTCGTCGCGGTTTTCTGCGGCACCCTCGTGTTCGTCCGGCCGAGAAAAGGACGTGGGACATTGTGGGAGTCCGGGTATGGCCAACAGACTTGGTGTCGCGCGTTCAAGTACAGTGCGTGCACGCTAGTAATTGTTCCTTGTTAGTTAAGCTGTTCTAGTTTAGAGGATACAGTGTGACGCTGTTACCAAAGTGCGCTAAGCAGATTTGTAGATCTGCTAAACCATGATGCATGGTTCCCTTTCATTTCGGGAAGTAGCTGAAAGTACTTGCAGTTGAAATTTTTTTAAAAAAATTACTCGGGTGAAAACCACATGGAGGCGTGAAAAAGCAAAGATTTCGACCATCCCTATCACGTGGGGGAGAGTAATGAAGGGCTACAGAGGCCCACTGGAAAGTGCAGCACCAGCATGAGCCAAAAATCAAGCAGGCAAGACAAACCGAGGTGCATTACTACCGTTCCTTTTTTAGAACTACCAAATTTGTTGCATGCTTCGGTTTCCGTTTTTTCTTTGAACCAAGGCAAAAACTTTGCCTTATACATTAATAAAGAAGAGGGTGTCCGGTTTATTAGCGGAAAAACCGGACGAAAACCATACAACAAACACAACCACCATAGGGAGGAGCTCACACAACCACAGAGAGAAACAACTAGCATAAGCAACAACCAAAGCAACAAACCTCCCTCTACCTAGACCAACCGTAAACTGACGAGAACACTAGGACGACGCAACTGCCGAGTCTTTTCTTGACATTCCCCTCCTTCTGCCCTTTATAGCGACGTTCTTGAGAGATTTCTCCACCTTCCTGATTACGTCATCTGAATCTTTCCCAGTCAAGACGCAAGCAATGTCCTTGCCGTATCCAGGGCTAGTCGACTCTAAACACGCGATCAAGCCGCAAAGCTTCTTGGCGAAAAGGACCCCCGAGCTAGGAGGCACCGTTCCCCCACTACCCACGGAGGGCGACAGGGCCACCTCCAAAGCCTCAAACGAGCACAACTCCATCGGAAGTGAAGGGGTCGTTGCATAGAAAACAAAAAAATTCCTACGTAACAAGCGGAAGAAACCCCAAGAATCTAGATCTATTAGATGACGGTAGCGAAGATGAGATCCAATCTCTTACCCTCGAAGAACGAACAAAGCTTTTTGTCGATGCAGGGGTTGGTCTGTCGACCCCCACAACTAGACTCATCTAGTCGCGAGGAGATGTATTATCCACGCGATCCAATCCGATGGAGCACCGCACGAGCAGCGCCTCCGCGGTATCCACACGTACAGCTCGATGTAGATCTCCGCCTTCTTGATCCCGCAAGCAAGGTGGAGATGGCTAGATGGATCTCGGCACCACGACGGTTGTGGTGGCGTTGATGATGTAGATCTCCACGAGCATGGCTTCGCCTAAGCCATGGCACGAGGAGAAGGACAAGGAGATGGTGCAGCAGCCCTACGGCTAGGGGTGGTGCAGCAGCTTTAGTGGAGAAGATGGCGGCAGCCCTACGGGAGAGGTGGCGCCAAGGGGAAGTGGAGGGGTGCGGCTAGGGGCAGCAAGGGGAGGGCGGCGGCTAGGGCATCCAATCGCCTCTCCCTTGGCCCCACCCCACCTTATATAGGTGGAGGCCAAGGGGAGGGGTGCGCCGGCCGTAGGGGTGCCTTACCCCCCAAGGCTCCTCCCTTTCCTTAAAGGGGGATGCGGCCAAGGGGGGAGGCTTGGCCCTCAAGCCTACACCAATTAGGGTTGGCCTCCATCAAACCCTAGCCCGCATGGGCTTTTAGGGCATTGGTGCGGCTGGCCCATTAGGCCACCGCACCACCCTTTTATTCCATGTGGGCCCCATACTCCTATGGGCCCCACTTCTAGACTCCTCTAGAACCTTCTAGAACTTTCCGGTACTCTACCGTAAAATTCCCGAACCTTTTCGATACCTCCGGAAACCACTTTCCTTATATGAATCTTATTCTCCGGACTCTTCCGGAACTCCTCGTGACGTCCGGGATCCTATCCGAGACTCTGAATCACCATTCGTTCATACCGTCAAAATATCTCATCGATAACCCTAGCTACATCGGAGCGTTAAGTGTGTGACCCTACGGGTTCGAGAACATGCAGACATGATCAGATCAATAATCAATAGCGGGACCGGGATGCCCATATTGACTCCCACATATTCAACGAAGTTCTTTATCGATTGAACCACGATGCCGGCGATTCTTAATCTCATATACGATTCTGTTTGTCTCACCGATATTCAACTTGCCCGAGATTCGATCGTCGATATCTCCATATCTAGTTTCATCTCGTTGCCTCGTCCATAATATAGGATCACCGTGATTACCACTTAATCATATGGTTGCAACCTTTCTGATGCTATATTACCGAGAGGGCCTAGAGATATCTTTTCCGTCACAAGGAAGGACAAATCCCACTCTTGATTCATGTCACCCAACAAATACCATCGGAGATACCTGAAAGCCACCTTTATAATCACCCAGTTACGAAGTGACGTTTGATGTCCACAAAGTATTCCTCCGGTAAACGGGAGTGACATAATCTCATGGTCTAAGGAAACTATACTTGGCATACTAAAAGTGTTGGCAATAAAACTGTGTGACACGATCAATTGCAACTCTTTATTATTTGGGTCTTGTCCATCACATCATTCTCCTAATGACGTGACTCCGTTATCAAGTAACTATAACAAGTCCATGGTTAGGAAACTCTAACCATCTCTTGACTAACGAACTAGTCCGGTAGAGGCTCACTAGGGACATCTGGTTATTTATATTCCACACATGTATTATGTTTCCGGTTAATACAATTATAGCATGGAGAATAAACTATTATCATAAACATGAATATGCTAATAAACCATTTTATTATTGCCTCTAGGGCATATTCCCAACAGTCTCTCACTTGCACTATAGTCAATAATCTAGTTTACATTTTCTCGATCCAACACTCAAGGAGTCTCAGTGCTGATCATGTTTGCTCGTGGAAGAGGTTCTGTCCTTGATCTATACTATACAGTTCTTTATGTTCTTTGCAAAACATTAACGTCACCTAATTTGACATTACTTTATCATCACATGATAAACCTCATATCATCACATGATAAACCTTATCATCATATGACGAATATAATATTTTTGGTTAAGAGTGAGACTTTCGTTTCCCTTTTATGGATACATGACGTATGATCAGTCAAAAGAACATTCACATAGCATGTGCACCCGGAACTCACTCAATCTTGAAACAAAATTTCTCAAACCAAAATATTATATCTTTTAATCCTTGAATTAATCATATACTCCTATATGTTGTAGACTCAACAAATCGACAGTGCAATACATGTCACTTCGATATTTCCGATCATGCTTTCGCTGCGCTTCTGCTATTATGAGATCCCCAATCTAGTTTGGTTTTATGACTTCAACCAAGTCTACCACTCTCTAGATTCAATTTATCTCATCTCCATGTTAAAATGACTCCTCATTTAACATGTTCTTCTAACCAAGAACTTGGGTCACATATCGTCAAATACAAACACATGGTTCTTATATGTTTAGACCTATGAACCATTCATAGCGAATACCAACATATCCTCCAACCATCAATTTTGTACTGAGTTATCAACTCAATGTTTCACCTATTTCTCACAAGCAGATGAACCTTTCTTCTCTTGTTTTATTTTGAACCCCTTCAAAATCTTACTTAGTTTAAACATCCTGACATAATGCTTTATCAAACATATCTATCCTCCATAGATACATCCATCTCCATGGATATTTGACGTTCAAACTAACTTCATAAGTTATACGTTGGTTCCTGACTCATTTACAACATTTATGAAATCTCCATTTCACACAAACAAGATGTTGTAAACTCCCACTCAAATATACACCATACACATATTAAATTGTGAAACCACTTTGGCTCCCACTCAGAAATATGTTATCCTTATATTTGACCATGACTTAACTAGCTCCCACTCAAACATATGTCTCCACATATTTTGATTATGGAAAATAGTTTCTGCTCTAACTTAATATATGTCACCACATATGTTAATTAGATCCCACTCAGTTTCTTATGCACTTTCTCGATATTTTGGACTCCTCCAAAATTCTTAATTAACTATTAATATCGAGAACTCATATACGAAACACTAGTACTTTGCTAGCATCTATCCACTTGACTTTAAGCACAACTACACCATGTAGTTTACAACATTGAATATGTTAAAGAGCTTTACCTCTTGTGCTTTTGTCCAGTAAGTTTTATTTATTTCCTACAAACCCTTTTGAAGAATAAATTTGTGAAACAACGCTTTCACAAAATCAAGTAACAATTACTTCGTGATTCAAACTTAATATAGGATGACTCTCAGACATTTTCGTATTTAAGGCTTCTATCTCTTTGTAGTTTTGTAGGTAGGTCTTGTTTCTTAAACATGACAAGTAAATCATGAATATTATTTTGTAACCTGACAAAATACAATATTCTCGAATCCTACTTCTTTTATATAAACTTAACTTGAAATTTAATGATCACTATCATTAATTTCTCTTTTAAATATCAAGTCTAAACCATTAATGCACTTTTCAAAATGTGCCACTTGATAATTAAAAGCAAGATCAACCATCTTGATTTAAGTCTCTTTATTCCATCAATCCTTTTTATCAATGAAACTCTTTTCACGATAAACCACTAAAACTTTTAGCACAACCAACAAATTGATTTGCTCCTTTTAGTCTCATATTGTGGAATCTTATTCATAGTCACACTTATGAATATACTACAACATTATTCGCAATAGGCTCTAATTATCTCATAACCATTGAAACCTCCTTTTCTCATAACTCATATGAAAAATATATGAGAATCATACATAGACCCTTATTTCTAAACGAAGTGTTATCAAATAAATCTAAATGTTACAAATAAACCCTAATAAGGAAAACCCCTTTTATTTTATCAGAACACACACTAGTAGGAAATACCCTATCAGTGGCGCACGGATTTGGAATTCTGTGGCGCACCAGCCGCGCACGGCCGTTGCGCCACTGAATCTCCGCCACTAAATTTGTTTTCTGTGGCGCACCCCGCTCGTGCACCACAGAAAAGATTTGTGGCGCACCACGAAACCATGCGCCACAGATGCTTGTTTTCAGTTTTTTTTAAAAAGCTGGCAGCCACGACCCGCAGGTCCGGCGGCGGCCCCCGGCCCCGGGGAACGACGGCGAGCGGGCGAGGTTCGGGGTGCGGCGGCGGGCGACGTCGGAGGGCACCGTGGTCACACAGCGGCGGAGGGGACCGTGGTCACGCGGCGGAGGGGACCGTGGTCACGCGGCGGAGGGGACCGTGGTCACGCGACGGTGGGCACGCTTGTTGGGGTCAGAGAGTGTGGTGTAGGCGGCGTGCACGAATATGAATTCGTTGCTGGATGCGGCGGGGTGCGGGGAGACGTCCGGGTGGACGGCACGCGCCAGGCGGCGGTACGCGGCCTTGATCTCCCGGTAGCTGGCGCTGGCGTGGACGCCGAGGATGTCGTAGAAGGTGGAGTAGGCTCCGCGGTCTGGTGAGGAGACGTCGAAGGAGGTGGCCGTGGCCGTGGCGGAGGTGGAGAAGGAGGCGCCGGAGCGAGCGAACAGGGGAGCTGAGAGGAGCGGCGCCGCCGCCGCCTGCGGGACCGGCGAGGGAGGCGGCGAAGGGGAGAACGAGGCGGGGCCGCGGGGGAAGGAGACGGAGCGGGAGAGAAGAAGGCGGGTCATGGCGGAGCAAGCACTTTGGATCTGGTGGTGTCCAGCTTCTTCAGATGCGTACAAGAGAGAGATGATAAGGGAAGGAGAGGGATAAGGGAAACGAGTGGGTGCGCGCATGCTGCCGGGAGAGGATTCTGTGGCGCACGTGGTAGGGTGCGCCACAGAAATGTTGTTTTCTGTGGCGCACGTCACTGGGTGCGCCACAGAAAGCAGCATTTCTGTGGCGCACGGGGGATGGTGCGCCACAGAAATATGACTTTCTGTGGCGCACGGGTGATGGTGCGCCACAGAATGTCATATTTCTGTGGCGCACCAGCCCCGTGCGTCACAGAAAGCAGCATTTCTGTGGCGCACGTTGTTTCGGTGCGCCACAGAATTGCAAAATTTTGTGGCGCACCCAAAAACGTGCGCCACAGAAATAATTTCTGTGGCGCACGGCAAATAGGTGCGCCACTAAAAGGGTTTCCACCTATAGCCTGTTTCCTAGTAGTGACATGATATCTAATATAATGTGATTACAATATTTAGGGCGCATCAAAACGTCTTTTGAATAAAATCTAAATATTGCAATTTGCGAAAACACTTTTCACAAGTCTTCATACTAAAACAATAGCTTAAATATTTTGTCTCTTTTGATCAAATCGAAAAGACTCAATTTTCTCGTTAATTTAACATCCTTAACTCTAGAATTTTATTTGATCTCATCAAATATCATAACTTGAATAAATACATCTATTTACTCATATCATTTATGATGGAGCGCACAAAATAATGACATCTAACATTTGCTGAAAATACAACCAACACTTGTGTTTATTTTCGGCAACTCATGGCACTCTTCCAAAGGGTGGCATCTTATTCACGTTACTTCAAAAATAAGCGCATGTGTTAAACATCAAAATGTTCTTCACAATACTTAGCATGAATAAATAAAATGTCATTATTGAGTTTTAGATATTTTAGTATGTTTCATATTTATAAATGTTCAACCAAATTATCATCTAGATTACAATAAGAATAATACACTCATAATCGAAACTTGTGATTTCCAAAAAGAATTACTCATGAAAATAGAACAACCATTGTCTTTAACATGAATAACCGTCTCACATAAGTAAGACACACTAATCAATATCACACTTAATTCGATCACAAAACTTATTCAAATCCTCTAATCAAAATGATAAATGTGGAGACAGATCGTTGCCAGCATCAACTCCTTGATTGCCACCATTCCGCAACGTCTTACTAGATCCTTTATGCAAATCTCAAGTAGCAGGTTCTGTTTTCATAAAAACAGAATGAGTATCAAATACTTTTGAAACCACCACAATTGCAAGTTGGACTTAAACACTTATAACTTGTATATCAATATATACTTTCTGCATTGTGAACTTCTCTTGCTATGGGTTCCACTTTGACATGACGCAGCCGAGACACAAACTCATGGAAAGTGATCAAATCCTTTCCTATGACATTGTCTCCAGCATAATTCTTGAAGCTGGGGAGAAGCTAGCGTAGCACCCCATCTATCGCAAAATCGTCATTCATCTCGTAGTTCCAAACAATCACTAGACGATGATGTATCTCTTGCATTATCCTCAGGTGTTGTTCCAGGCAAGTGTTTTCCCCATCTTGAGTGAAAGAAAACCGTTCAGACATTCGAACCTTACAATTCTAACTTGTGCTGAAAACCTATTTTTCAGCTCACCAACAATCTCCATCGCAGTCAAGTCCTTGAATTGTCTACTTAGGTCAGAATTCATGAAGGTGCACATCATCCACTTGACTTTCAAGTAGGTGGTTCAAAAACACTCCATGTACTCTTCATAGCTTGCAGAAATATTTGGGCATTCTTCTAATGGTTTATCTAACACGTAGAGCTCAGTATTGGTGTGTAGGACTTCTCTAAGACACAGGTACACTCAACAAAATTTGACCCATCGAGACGCAGTTCTTTAGCAATGAACAGACTACCGTAGTCGTGAAGGGGTCGTTGCATAGAAAACAAAAAATTTCCTACGCAACAGGCGGAATAAACCCCAAGGATCTAGATCTACTAGACGAAGGTAGCGAAGATGAGATCCAATCTCTTACCCTTGAAGATCAACAAACGCGTTTTGTCGGTGCAGGGGTTGGCTAGTCGATCCCCGCAACTAGACTCATCTAGTCGCGAGGAGATGTATTTCCTCGAAGTCCAATTCGATGAAGTGCCACAAGGGGTAGCACCTCCGCGGTATCCACACGTACGGCTCGATGTAGATCTCCGCCTTCTTGATCCCGCAAGCAAGGTGGAGATGGCTAGATGGATCTCGGCACCACGACGGTTGTGGTGGCGTTGATGATGATGATCTCCACGAGCATGGCTTCGCCAAGCCAAGCAAGAGGAGAGGGAGAGGAGGAGGTGCAGCAGCAGCCCTACATCTAGGGGTGGTGCGGCAAGGCCATGGAGGTGGTGGTGGCGGCAGCCCTCCGGGGAGAGAGGTGGCGCCATGGGAGAGGTGAAGGAGGCGGCGGCTAGGGCACCAAGGGAGGGGTGCGGCTAAGGCAGCCAAGGGTGTGCCGCACCCCCTCCCCTCTCCTCCTTATATAGTGGGGCGGCTAGGGTTTGGGGAGGGCTGGCCGGCCCCCCCTTTTCCTTGGCCCCCAAGTTGGGGCGCCCCCCCACTTGGGCCCCTTGGCCTTTGCTTGGCCGGCTAGGCCCATGTGGGCTTTAGGGTGGTGCGCACCCCACATGGTTGCTGCACCCCCTTTGGCCCATGTGGGTCCATACGATATGGGCTCCACTTCTAGACTCTTCTAGAACCTTCCGGAACCTTCCGGTACCCCGCTGAAATATTCCGGAACTTTTCCGATAACTCCGGAAACCACTTTCCTTATATGAATCTTATTCTCCGGACCACTCTGGAACTCCTCGTGACGTCCGGGATCCTATCCGAGACTCCGAATCACTATTCGTTCATTTCATCAATTATCTCATCACTAAACCCTAGCTACATTGGAGCGTTAAGTGTGTGACCCTACGGGTTCGAGAACATGCAGACATGATCATATCAATAATCAACAGCGGGACCGGGATGCCCATATTGACTCCTACATATTCAACGAAGTTCCTTATCGATTGAACCGCGATGCCGGAGATTCTTAATCTCATATACGATTCCCTTTGTCTCACCGATATTTAATTTGCCCGAGATTTGATCGTCGATATCTCCATATCTAGTTCTATCTCGTTTACCTGGCAAATTCTCTTTACTCGTCCATAATATAGGATCACCGTGATTACCACTTAATCACATGGTTGCAACCTTTCTGATGCTATATTACCGAGAGGGCCCAGAGATATCTTTTCCGTCACAAGGAAGGACAAATCCCAGTCTTGATTCATGTCACCCAACAAATACCATCGGAGATACCTGAAAGCCACCTTTATAATCACCCAGTTACGAAGTGACGTTTGATGTCCACAAAGTACTCCTCCGGTAAACGGGAGTGACATAATCTCATGGTCTAAGGAAACTATACTTGGCATACTAAAAGTGTTGGCAATAAAACTGTTGTGACACGATCAATTGCAACTCTTTATTATTTGGGTCTTGTCCATCACATCATTACTCCTAATGATATGACTCCTTTATCAAGTGACTATAACAAGTCCATGGTTAGGAAACTCTAACCATCTCTTGACTAACGAACTAGTCCGGTAGAGGCTTACTAGGGACACCTGTTTGTTTATATTCCACACATGTATTATGTTTCCAATTAATACAATTATAGCATGGATAATAAACTATTATCATAAACATGAATATGCTAATAAACCATTTTATTATTGCCTCTAGGGCATATTCCCAACAGTCTCCCACTTGCACTAGAGTCAATAATCTAGTTTACATTTTCTCGATCCAACACTCATGGTGTCTAACACTCATGGAGTCTCAGTGCTGATCATGTTTGCTTGTGGAAGAGGTTCTGTCCGTGTTCTGTACTATACAGTTCTTTATGTTCTTTGCAAAACGTCAACGTCACCTAATTTGACATTACTTTATCATCTCATGATAAACCTATTATCATCACATGATAATTCACATCATCACATGATGAATATAATATATTTGGTTAGAGAGTGAGATTTTCGTTTCCCATTATGCCTACATGACGTATGATCAGTCAAGAGAACTTTCACATAGCATGTGCACCCGGAACTCACTCAGTCTTGAAACAAAATTTCTCAAACCATAATATTATATCTTTTAATCCTTGAATTAATCATATACTTGTAACGCCCCGACCCCGGAATTATACAGAGAGGCTATGTAGTCAACACAACCATCAATGTATAAAACAAAGATCGAGACTTGTGGAACAGAACTGGCACAAAGCATGACTCTACGACACAAAACATTTATATCGCAACTCATATAACGAGGAGAATACAAATATTACAAGGCAAAAGGATCACAGATCCTACAATTCAACAAGCGGAAGCGAAGTAGCGTTGTCTAGTACAACAAGAAGCAAATTATGGCCTAAGAGGCCTACAGATAAACATCACCCAAGCCAGCTTGTTCCACGGTCCCAAGCTGCCACCTGGGAACCCCAGACTAGTAGTCGACGTCAACGAAGAACCCACCTAACTGCTCGGTGTCGTCCTCCTCTGAAATACAAAATCATAAAGGCAGCAAAGAGAGACTGAGTACGATGTACTCGCAAGTTTAGTAGGGCGATATAGGCCCAATGACTGACGGAGGCTCTAAAGCTGTTTATGTATTTCCTTTGCATAAAGCTAATTTTAATAAACCGAAATATAAAATGACACATGGCATTCGTCTACTCAGAATATTTTGATAAAGGGGTAAGAGGGTAACATTTTCATCTTCGGTTCTCGGCGAACCTACTTGCAACCATCACCACTCATCTCACACAAAGGCACTCCCTCGACTCACCCTCGAGGAAATGAACCTTTATCTCCTGTTTGTTATGCAACCTCTAGCTGCCATATCAATTAGGTTAAAAGTTATCTATGGTCTCGTATATCCGTTCCCAAGTCGTCCATAACCGCGGACACGGCTTTTCGAAAAGATTAACCCTGCAGGGGTGTACTATTTGAAGTCGCCAGGTTTCCGCAGGAACCCCAGCTCCTTATCCATTGGTACCGTCCGGCTCACCTAGTTGGCCCTCTTCCGGGGAAGACCGGCGAGCGGGCGCGATTAGACCTTTACAGGGCATGAGACTTACTCAAGGGCCATCAGTGGCGGAAGGACAGGTTCAGCGCTCCCAGCGCCCTGCCCCACCGTCACATCCTACACACCACCATCCTCATTTCCTTTTTCCACCAACACCACACACGCGCAAATGGAAAATAGCAAACTAGAGGACCCTTGACAAGCCCCTCACAAATTATTCGGTCATAGGGGGTTCCATATGCCCCCACCTCCGGAAGCACGCTCAATCTTGGTTCTAGAGACAAGAACTCGCACCTAGGGGCTAGAGTGAGGCAAAGCACCATTCCCGATGGCCACTCACCCAAGCCATCTTAGCATTTTAATATAAGCATCACAATTACCCACCATGCCCGAGTCATTCCATCAGCATCAATAATTATGGAATTCAACAACGGACAAACTAGTATTTCAACTAAGCATTTCTAAGCATGTCTAAGCATAGCTAAGCATATGAATACAACAAATAATTCTATCTTCATATCGGCCAACACTTCAACCCTAGGTTTCATAGGTAGGGATACATGTGATTGGTTCGGGGAAGAGACATGCATTCATAGGATTCTATACACTTACACAAAGAGATATTTGAACCGCATGCAATATTATGGTGGATAAAATAATTTGATAAAAACATTGGATGCTAGATGCCAAGAAGGTTAGGTTATCTCTTGCCTTGCTGCCCTGGCGCGGAGTACTGGTCGTCGGGGTAGTTATCGGTAACCTCGACTCCGGAATCTATCGATACCCCAAAGAAAATACCAAGCACACATAAATCACACGAACACAAGATGCAATGCTCAATCACATGACGACATGTCAAATTGATGCCAAAGTAACATTATATAAATTAAAAGCAAAATTAAATGAGGAGCCAAATAATTAGTGCAATTATTTGGAAGCAACCCCATATTTATCTTAATGGCCACATTCCTTATCAAATATTAATTTATTCGAGAGGTGGCTCAATTATGCATGAACATGACATGAATGGATAGGTTTCGTTCTTCCGATCATTTTGGTATTTTATTTGTAATTTTTGAAGTACCGAAGAATAAATGACAACTTAATTAAATAAGTCAATTTAATTCATTTAATCAAATTATGAATAACATCAAGTAAAAGTTTGTGATCATGATGTGATAAGTGCATGGGTTGATAGCCTTTGGCATGTGGATCACTTTGATATTTAATTCATAATTTTTGGACAAATATTCAATAAGTTATGAATTTCCAAATTTGGGTATTAAATAACCCATTCTAGAAATTCTTAAATAACCAAAATGAATTAATTCCAAAAAGGGATTACAATGATTCCAAGGGGTAGAGGTTGTTCTTCTGAACATGTGGAAACTTTATTTGTCGAATTTGAAGCATTATTTGAAAAGATACGAATTATTTAAACTTCAAATCATTTTCTGAAATTCCCAGAATTTACTGTGCAGGCCGGCCTGTGACTCGGCCCAGGCCGGTGTGCAAGCCGGGCCAGTGGCCGAGGCCGCCGGCCTCAGAGCCGGCCCAAACCGGTTGGCAGGCCGGGGACCTATCCGAGACTGCCGGCCTAACGGCCGGCCCAGACCGGGTGGGAGGCCGGGGAGGCATCGGAGGCAACCGGCCTCGATGCCAGCCCAGGCCGGTTTCCTGGCCGGCGTGTAGAGCACGCGCGCGTGCGGCACACGACGGGGAGCGGCCGGCGACGAAAAATCGGCGGCGAGGAGAGGAAGAAGGGAGCGGGAAAAAGGCCGAAGCGGATGAGAGACTCACCCTGAGCACTCGGGCGTGGTCGACGACGGCCCGGAGGGGCGGGGACGGCCGGAATCGGGGCCGGCGGTGACCCGGCCGTGGCGGGAAGGTCGGGGATGCGGGCGTCGATTCGTCCCGCCCCAGACCAATTCCTTGCAGCAGGAGGGAGAGGAGGGAACGGTGCACCTCTCAGCAGCTTCCTCTTCACGTGGGGAGGAGCCCAGCGTCGGCGGCGTCGAGCTCGACCACGGCGGCGGTGACAGAGAAGCTCTGGTGGGGGAGAGAGAGCGAGACGAGGGGGGCAGGGGGAAAAGGTCAGGGGGCAGGTGGGGGTCCTCGTCCACCATCTCACTCGGCCAGGAGAGGGTGGGCGGCGGCATGGGCGCGGCCAGCTCGGAGGCATGGCGCCAGGGCGCCATTGTCCACGGTGGAGGGAGGGGGAAAAGAAAAATTACGAAGAGGTCCCTGGAAATTTTGAAAAGCTCGCAAACAAGCCCAGCAGCAGCCTTCAAACATTTAAACAAAATACCAGGACATTTTCTAAAAACCCAGAAAAATTCATAGAGACTAGAATTACCCTTTTGAACCACCACAAAAATTTGTGAGGTCAAATAAATTATTTTGCCCAAAATTTGTTCATAGCCTTTAGTTAGGGTAAATTGGGGCAATTTCCAAAATGCATTAAAAAGGGGCATTTATACAAAATCCAAAAATATTGAAATTATTCATGGAGACCCTAGCAATAATAATGGAGCTTCCCATGATTTTAGTTTGAATTTTTGGAAAGCCTAACTTGGTTCCAAAAGTGTAGTTTGAAAATAAGCCAAATTGAATTCTCATATTTAGTTCCCATTTGACAAAACTTGGGATTTGAGAATTTAGGATAGAGGCAAAATGTGGAACTTCCAAAACCAGTTGAGAGTCCAAGGATGGTTGGTAGACAAGTTGAGTACACATTTGGTTGGAGGTCTTGGGAAGGTTGGCTTCCCATTACAATTGATTTCCAAAACAAGGTGCATTTGTTAGAAATGACAAGTTCACATGCATGCCATGATGCAAAGGATGCAAAGCAAAAGTGGAAAAATTCTTCGTATTTTTCATTACCAAGTTTGGGCTGTTACAAATCTACCCCCCTTACAGGAATCTCGTCCCGAGATTCTAGGCTTGAGTGAAGAAGGCGGGGTATTCCTGACGAAGACTAGTTTCTCGCTCCCATGTGGCTTCTTCCTCGGAATGGTTGGACCATTGAACTTTGAGAAACTTGATGGTCTTGTTGCGGGTTTTCCTCTCCGCTTCATCCAAGATGCGAATAGGATGCTCGCGGTAGGTCAAATCCGCCTGAATGTCCAATGCCTCATGATCAACCCCACGGATGGGATCCTTGAAGCAACGGCGGAGTTGTGAGACATGAAAAACATCATGGACATCCGGGAAATTTGAAGGCAACTCAAGTTGATAGGAGAGATCTCCTCGCTTGGCTAGGACGGTGAAAGGGCCAACATAGCGAGGTGCCAATTTGCCCTTGATTCCGAAGCGACGAACGCCACGGAGGGGAGAGACTCGAAGGTAGGCCTTGTCACCAATTTCATAGTGGACCTCTTGATGGTGCTTGTCATAATAGCTTTTCTGACGAGATTGAGCGGCTTTGAGGTTGTCTCGAATGACACGGACTTTCTCTTCGGCTTCATTGATCACATCAGGACCGAAGAGTGACCTCTCCCCGGTTTCAGACCAATTGAGAGGAGTCCGGCACTTTCTCCCATATAGGACCTCGAAGGGAGCCATTTGCAAGCTGGCTTGATAGCTATTGTTGTAGGAGAACTCAGCGAGAGGGAGGTATTTTTCCCAACTCTTGCCGAAAGAGATGACGCAAGCCCGAAGCATGTCCTCAAGAACTTGATTCACCCTTTCAGTTTGACCGTCAGTTTGAGGATGGTAAGCAGTGCTCAGGTTCACACGGGTTCCCAAAGCACTTTGGAAACTCTGCCAGAATTTGGATACAAAAAGACTTCCCCGGTCCGATATGATGCTTATCGGAACACCATGGAGAGGGAAGATCCGGGCAAGATACAACTCGGCTAGTTGCTTGGCAGTGATATCCTCGCGAACGGGGAGGAAGTGGGCGACTTTGGATAGACGATCAATGACTACCCAAATGGCATCATTACCCCTTTGTGATCGTGGAAAACCGGTAATGAAATCCATACCAATTTCATCCCATTTCCATTCAGGAATGGCTATGGGGCGAAGAGTTCCAGCTGGCCTTTGATGTTCAGCCTTCACTCGGCGACAGACATCGCATTCGGCAACATATTTGGCAATCTCCCGCTTCATACGGGTCCACCAGAATTTAGGACGAAGGTCTTGGTACATCTTGGTGCTACCGGGATGGATAGATATGGGAGACTCATGTGCCTCTTGGAGAATTAACCCCTTGGTATTTCCACTCTTGGGCACCACAAGACGTCCTTCGAAATAGACAACACCGGAGTCATCGATAGAGAAACACTTGGCCTTTCCACTTGCGACGTTCTCCTTAATCTTGAGGATGCCCGCATCATTTTGCTGGGCGGCCTTGATTTCATCATCAAGAGTGGATTTGATCTCGAGGTTAGCCAGAAAACCAGAAGGGACAATTTCCAGATTCAACCTAGCGAACTCCTCATGAAGAGAAGGTTGGGCCTTTTCAACCATCACGGTGTTGCAATAGGCTTTGCGGCTTAGAGCATCCGCCACGACATTTGCCTTGCCGGGCTGATAGTTGAGGGTCACATCATAGTCCTTTATCAATTCCAGCCATCTCCTCTGCCTCAGGTTCAGATCCGGCTGGGTGAATAGATACTTCAGACTTTGATGGTCGGAGTAGATCTCGCAACGGTTGCCCAAGAGGTAGGGCCTCCATTGCTTCAGAGCATGTACCACGGCGGCAAGCTCTAGATCATGTGTTGGATAGTTTTGCTCGTGTGGTTTGAGTTGACGGGAAGCATAGGCGACCACATGGCCCTCTTGCATCAAGACACATCCCAAGCCTTGGAGAGATGCATCGCAATAGACGACAAAGTCCTTGGCGGTATCGGGAAGGACCAGCACCGGAGTGGTAGTGAGCTTGACCTTGAGGGTTTGGAAACTCTCTTCGGCCTTGTCTGACCACACAAATTGTTTGCCCTTCTTGAGTAGCTCAGTCAGCGCTTTGGCTATTTTAGAAAAGCCCTCGATAAATCGGCGGTAATAACCCGCCAATCCAAGGAAGCTTCGGATATCTTTGACGGATTTGGGAGTTGGCCAATCCAGGATGGCCTGAATCTTGTCTGGTATCACCGCTACTCCGGCAGCTGACACCACATGTCCGAGAAAGATGAGCTCCTTCAGCCAAAACTCACATTTAGAGAACTTGGCATATAGGCGGTGATCACGGAGCTTGGTCAAAACGAGTCGAAGATGCTCAGCATGTTCGTCTTCGGTCTTGGAGTATACAAGGATGTCATCGATGTAGATGATGACGAACTTGTCGAGATACTCGTGGAAGATGGAGTTCATTAGCCTCATGAACGTAGCCGGAGCATTTGTGAGGCCGAAGGACATGACGGTGTACTCATATAACCCATACCGGGTAGTGAAGGCTGTCTTCGGAATATCCTCCTTTCGGATTTTTATTTGATGGTAACCTGACCTCAGATCCATCTTGGAGAACACCGTGGCCCCAGCTAATTGATCGAACAGGTCGGTTATTCGAGGAATGGGATACTTGTTCTTGATGGTCACCGCATTGAGAGGGCGGTAGTCAACGACCAGTCGAGGAACATTTGTATCCCTCTTCTTGACAAAGATAACCGGGCAGCCCCAAGGTGAGCTACTCGGTCGGATGAATTCTTTTTCCAGCAGCTCGTCAAGTTGCTTCTTTAATTCAGCTAGCTCTTCCGTTGGCATACGGTAGGGCGTCTTGGAAACTGGGGCGGTTCCCGGAACCAACTCAATCACAAACTCCACGCTGCGATCAGGTGGCATGCCGGGCAATTCCTCCGGAAAGACATCGGGGAAATCACACACCACCTCTACTTCATGCATTTCAGGCGGGGTGATTCCTTCCAGGAAATATAGACTGATCTCCGGTGAAAGAGGAGTAGCTGCAGAAGGAATTGCAGAAGTTGGGGACCAATAACGCACTTCCCCATAACTTGGGTGGAACACTGTGACAGTCTTGGCCGCACAATCCAGGTTGGCCTGATATTTCACTAGCCAATCCATGCCCAGAATAACATCGATACCCTCTGACCTCAGGGCTATCAATGAGAACGGAAAAGGGACTGACCCTATGGCTATTTGAACATCGGGGGATATCCAATTGGTACGCCAACTAGAGCCTGGAGTCTTGACCACTAACGGGGAATCCATCATCACAAACGGTATTTGATGATTGTGTGCATATGATATGGATATGAACGAATGCGAAGCTCCAGAATCAAATAATACTGAAGCTGGATAGGTGTTGATTCGAAGCGTACCCATGAGAACTCCGGGGTCCTCCTCAACGCCTTCAGCCGAGACGTGGTTCAGGCGGCCACGGCTGACGGTGGTAGCCTTGGCGGCTGGGGTAGAGGGTGCTGGTGCAGGTGCTGAGGTAGCCGGTGCCTTCTGGGGACACTCTCTGGAGTAGTGCCCCGGCTGGCCACAAGCGAAGCAAGTGACTCCCGGTGGTGCAGGCAGTCGAGGTCGAAAACCGCCTCCAGCCGCACCCAAAGTCGAAGTAGCGGGGCGAGGCGGAGGTGGCAGGTACCCGGTGGGCTTCGGCGCGAAGGACGCCTTTGGCACGGCGCTGAAAGGCACGAATACCTTGCGCTTCTTGCCCCCCGATGAGGAGGAGCTCTGGTGGTCGGTGGAAACGGGCCTCTTAGAAGCCTCTAGCTCCTTCCTACCTTGCTCCATGGTGAGAGCCTGGTTGTAGAGCTCTTGGTAGGAGGTGAACTTGAAGGGCAGGAGCTCGTATCGGAGACGAGGTGCGAGCCCCTTGCGGAAGAGGTATTGCTTGTCCTCATCATTCGTCACGTCCCGAGGGGCGTAACGGGAGAGGTGGTTGAACTCCCGTCCATAGGACTGGACTGTCCATGCGTCCCTGGGTTAGGTCCAGGAACTCCCGCCTCTTGAGCTCGAGGATGGGCTTGGGGATGTACGCCGCACGGAAAGCGGCGCGGAACTCCGCCCAAGTGACAACATGGCCCGCGGCAACCATGGCCACGTGGCTCTCCCACCAGGAGCCGGCGGCTCCTTCCAGAAGGTAGGTGGCGAAGTTGACATGTTCTACCGCCGGAACGTGAAGAGCGGCGAACTTGTGCTCGATAGCCCGAAGCCAATCATCCGCATCAAGCGGCTCCTTAGCCTCGGAGAAAGTGGGAGGTTGGGACCGCAAGAACTGGTTGAGAGTGGTGCAGTCCGTGTTCCTCCTGGCCCCTTGCTGGACCAGCTGCTCGAGCAACCGCTCATTGCGCAGACGGTTTTGCTCGATAGCCATCATCACCTCCGCCATTGTGGGTGGCGGCGGTGGGTCAGGGCTGCTATGTTCCCCACGACGGGTAGGAGCCATTCTGAAGAATTGGAACAACGACAAGTTAGTAACCAATTCTGACAGTTAAGATAGATCATTGGTTGCTCCCAAATATAGATATTTAAGAAGCAATAAACACCAAAGACAGATTTAGGCAACCACGGTGACATCACGTCATCGTGGCGATATCACACGGATTTAACGGACTCGAGGCATAACTGGACGGTAAGAACCCCAACCCCGAGAACCTAAACATCGACACCAAGCACAAAACAAATAGAGGTAAGAATCAGAGTAGAGCGAGTTGGATGAGAAGCAAAAAGAATCCTAAGAAGGTTTTCACAACTCATTTTTAGGTTGAAAATAATTTTCACTAGACTCGACATCGACCAAAAGAAAGGGTTTCCTACAGGCAGTCCTGCTCTGATACCAACTTGTAACGCCCCGACCCCGGAATTATACAGAGAGGCTATGTAGTCAACACAACCATCAATGTATAAAACAAAGATCGAGACTTGTGAAACAGAACTGGCACAAAGCATGACTCTACGACACAAAACATTTATATCGCAACTCATATAACGAGGAGAATACAAATATTACAAGGCAAAAGGATCACAGATCCTACAATTCAACAAGCGAAAGCGAAGTAGCGTTGTCTAGTACAACAAGAAGCAAATTATGGCCTAAGAGGCCTACAGATAAACATCACCCAAGCCAGCTTGTTCCACGGTCCCAAGCTGCCACCTGGGAACCCCAGACTAGTAGTCGACGTCAACGAAGAACCCACCTAACTGCTCGGTGTCGTCCTCCTCTGAAATACAAAATCATAAAGGCAGCAAAGAGAGACTGAGTACGATGTACTCGCAAGTTTAGTAGGGCGATATAGGCCCAATGACTGACGGAGGCTCTAAAGCTGTTTATGTATTTCCTTTGCATAAAGCTAATTTTAATAAACCGAAATATAAAATGACACATGGCATTCGTCTACTCAGAATATTTTGATAAAGGGGTAAGAGGGTAACATTTTCATCTTCGGTTCTCGGCGAACCTACTTGCAACCATCACCACTCATCTCACACAAAGGCACTCCCTCGACTCACCCTCGAGGAAATGAACCTTTATCTCCTGTTTGTTATGCAACCTCTAGCTGCCATATCAATTAGGTTAAAAGTTATCTATGGTCTCGTATATCCGTTCCCAAGTCGTCCATAACCGCGGACACGGCTTTTCGAAAAGATTAACCCTGCAGGGGTGTACTATTTGAAGTCGCCAGGTTTCCGCAGGAACCCCAGCTCCTTATCCATTGGTACCGTCCGGCTCACCTAGTTGGCCCTCTTCCGGGGAAGACCGGCGAGCGGGCGCGATTAGACCTTTACAGGGCATGAGACTTACTCAAGGGCCATCAGTGGCGGAAGGACAGGTTCAGCGCTCCCAGCGCCCTGCCCCACCGTCACATCCTACACACCACCATCCTCATTTCCTTTTTTTTTCCACCAACACCACACACGCGCAAATGGAAAATAGCAAACTAGAGGACCCTTGACAAGCCCCTCACAAATTATTCGGTCATAGGGGGTTCCATATGCCCCCACCTCCGGAAGCACGCTCAATCTTGGTTCTAGAGACAAGAACTCGCACCTAGGGGCTAGAGTGAGGCAAAGCACCATCCCCGATGGCCACTCACCCAAGCCATCTTAGCATTTTAATATAAGCATCACAATTACCCACCATGCCCGAGTCATTCCATCAGCATCAATAATTATGGAATTCAACAACGGACAAACTAGTATTTCAACTAAGCATTTCTAAGCATGTCTAAGCATAGCTAAGCATATGAATACAACAAATAATTCTATCTTCATATCGGCCAACACTTCAACCCTAGGTTTCATAGGTAGGGATACATGTGATTGGTTCGGGGAAGAGACATGCATTCATAGGATTCTATACACTTACACAAAGAGATATTTGAACCGCATGCAATATTATGGTGGATAAAATAATTTGATAAAAACATTGGATGCTAGATGCCAAGAAGGTTAGGTTATCTCTTGCCTTGCTGCCCTGGTTGGATGCATGTAAAATAATTTCACTCAAACAAGATGTTGTAAACTCCCACTCAAATATACACCATACACATATTAAATTGTGAAACCACTTTGGCTCCCACTCAGAAATATGTTATCATTTATATTTGACCATGATTTAACTAGCTCCCACTCAAACATATGTCACCACATATTTTGATCTTGGAAAATAGTTTCTGCTCTAACTTAATATATGTCACCACATATCTTAATTAGATCACACTCGTGTATTTTCTCGATATTTTGGACACCTCCAAAATTCTTAATTAACTATTAATATCGAGAACTCTTCATACGAAACGCTAGTACTTTACTAGCTTTAAGTTTTATTTATTCTCTACAAAACACCTTTTGAGGAATAAATATGTGAAACATCACTTTCACAAAATCAAGCAACAATTACTTTGTGATTTAAACTCAACATAGGATGACTCTTAGTCATTTTCGTATTTAAGGTTTCTATTTCTTCTTTGTAGTTTCGTAGGTATGTCTTGTTTCTCAAACATGACAAGTAAATCATGAATATTATTTTGTAACCTGACAAAATTTTATATTCTTGAATCCTACTTTTGTTTAGACAAGCTAAACCGAAATTCAATGATCACCATCATCAATTCCTTTATGTGTCAAGTTTTAACCAACATAGCACTTTACATATGTGCCACTTGATACATAAACAAGCAAGGTTTTAGCTTTTCCATTCCATCAATTCTTTTATCAATGAAACCTTTTCACGATAAATCCACTAAAACATTTAACACAATCAACAATTGATTTGTCCCTTTTAGTCTCTCATTGTGGAATCTCTATCCATAGTCACATATGAATATACTACAAACTTTATTTGCAATAGTTTCTAATTATCTCATAATTAATGAAACCAATGTTTCACATAACTCATATGCGAAATGCAAATCATTAAATAGATCCTTATTTCTAAACAGAGTGTTTATCAAATAAATCTAAATGCTATTATCAAACCCCCGAAATAAAACCCTTCTTTGAGACCACACAATATCAAATAGTGTGTGATTACAATATCTTAGGACATATCAAACGCCTTTGAAATATTGTAATTTGTGATAACACTTCTCACAAGTCCGCATACTAACATATAACTCAAATATTTTGTCTCTTTTGATCAAATCATAAAGACTCAATTTTCTTGTTAACTTAATATCCTAAACTCCAGAATTTTATTTGATCTCATCAAATATCATAACTCGAATAAATACACCTATTTACTCATATCACTTATGATGGAGCGCACAAAATAATGACATCTCACATTTGCTGAAAATACAACCAACACTTGTGTTTATCTTCGGCAACTCATGACACACTTCCAAAGGGTGGCATTTTTAGTCATACTCCTTCAACAAGTCGCATTGATAAAACATCAAAATGTTTATTCAATCTTTAGCACGACTAAAACAATTGTCATTATTAAGTTTTGGATATTTTAGTATGTCTTTTATTTTATAAATGTTCAACCAATTTATCATCTAGATTATAATAAGAATAATACACTTATAATCGAAACTTGTGATTTCCAAAAAGGATCACTCATGAAAATAGAACAACCATTGTCTTTAACATGAATAATCGTCTCACATAAGCAAGACACACTAATCAAAATCACACTTAATTCGATTACAAAACTTATTCAAACCCTCTAATCCAAACGATAAATGTAGAGACAGATCGTTGCAGCATCAACTCCTTGATTGCCACCATTCTGCAACGTCTTCCCATATCCTTTATGCAAATCTCAAGCAGCAGGTTCTGTTTTCATAAAACAGAATGAGTATCAAATACTTATTGAAACCGCCACAATTGCAATTTGGACTTAAACACTTATAACATGTATATCAATATATACTTTCTGCCTTGTCAACTTCTCTTGCTATGGGTTCCACTTTGACATGACGCAGCCGAGACACAAACTCACAGAAAGTGATCAAATCCCTTCCTATGACATAGTCTCCGACATAATTCTTGAAGTTAGGGAGAAACTAGCGTATCAACCCATCTATCGCGAAACCGTCATTTCATCTCGTGGTTCCAAACAAGCACTAGACGATGATGTATCTCATGCATTATCCTCAGGTGTTGTTCCAAGCAAGTGTTCTCTTCCATCTTGAGTGAAAGAAAACCGTTCAGACATTCAAACCTTACAATTCTAACTTGTGCTGAAAAACTATTTTTCAGCTCATCCACAATCTCCATTGCAATCAAGTTCTTGAATTGTCTTCTTAGGTCAGAATTCATGAAGGTGCACATCATCCACTTGACTTTCAAGTAGGTGGTTCAAAACCACTCCATGTACTCTTCATCGCTTGCAGAAATATTTAGGTTTATTTCCTATTGGTTTTTCTAACACGTAGAGCTCATCATTGGTGTGTAGGACTTCTTTCAGGACGCAGGTACTACTCAACAAATTTGACCCATCGAGACGCAGTTTTTCAGCAACGAACAGACTACCGTAGTTGTCGTGGTGGCTAGCACGGCATATCCATCGGAGATGGAAAAGTTTGTGAGGCAAGGCGGCGATGGCGTTCCGGCGGGATTGGGCACAAACACGGCAAGAACACACACGATGTACCCAGGTTCGGGGCCCTCCTGTGGAGGTAACACCCCTACGTCCTGCATGTCTGATGTATATCATGGCATAGATCTCGGGCTACATGGTTGCTCCTTGAGCTGTGTTTTTCTCTCTCTAACTAGAGGAGGAAGAAGGGGTAGGTGGGGATGAGAAGAGCCTCCACCTCCCAAATAAGCATCTAGGGTTTCCTCTCAAGGTTTTTTTTCTCAAGGGCTCCCTGGTGCACCTTATAAAGGGGATGCCCAGGGGACAAAGGGGTGGCCCATGAGGCCCAGCTAGTACTAATCAGGGCAGCCTGCAGCCGGCAGCCGGCAGCCTGCAGCCGGCAGCCTGCAGCCGGCAGCCTCCAGCCGGCAGCCGGCAGCCGGCAGCCTCCAGCCGGACTGGGCAGCCTGCAGCCTGCAGACTCTAGGCAGCCAATAGCCTGCAAACCGTCCGCTTGATCTTCACGGTTTTGCTTCTCTTGTTCTCTTGTCGAGTCGTGAACTTTGATATACCCGGGGGTCATTCCCCCGACACTAGCCCCCGAGATCGTGGAGTCTTGCTAGCTTGCTGGGAAGACTTCGCGATCTTATCCTTGTCTTGATTGTTGTGGATGAAATGCTGAAGTCGGAGCTGGAGCCGGCTGAAAATGGAGCCGGAACCGGAGCTAGCTGAAGTTGGAGTCCACAGCCGGACGGAGCCTGCAGCCGGACGAAGTTGAAGCCTGCAGCCGGACGGAGTCTGCAGCCGGACGAAGTTGAAGCCTGCAGCCGGACGGAGTCTGCAGCCGGACGAAGTTGAAGCCTGCAGCCGGACGGAGTCTGCAGCCGGACGAAGTTGAAGGCGGATGAAAATCCTTAAAGCCAGAGTAAAGTCCTGAAGCCGGATGAAAATCCTTAAAGCCAGAGTAAGTCCTGAAGCCGGATGAAAATCCATAAAGCCAGAGTAAAGTCCTGAAGCCGGATGAAAATCCTTAAAGCCAGAGTAAAGTCCTGAAGCCGGATGAAAATCCTTAAAGTCAGAGTAAAGTCCTGAAGCCGGATTAAAGTTGTGATGGAGTCCTCCGGGTCGGCATATGCGCAGGACCCGGGAATGCGATGCCGGCTGACGGCGTGGCGGCCCGCGAGTCCGTGACTCGGGGTGATAGTCCTCCGGGTCGGCGTATGCGCAGGACCCGGGAATGTAATGCCGGCTAACGGCGTGGCAGCCCGCGAGTCCGTGACTCGGGGTGATAGTCCTCCGGGTCGGCGTACGCGCAGGACCCGGGAATGTAATGCCGGCTAACGGCGTGGCAGCCCGCGAGTCCGTGACTCGGGGTGATAGTCCTCCGGGTCGGCGTATGCGCAGGACCCGGGAATGTAATGCCGGCTAACGGCGTGGCAGCCCCCGAGTCCGTGACTCGGGGTGATAGTCCTCCGGGTCGGCGTATGCGCAGGACCCGGGAATGTAATGCCGGCTAACGGCGTGGCAGCCCCCGAGTCCGTGACTCGGGGTGATAGTCCTCCGGGTCGGCGTATGCGCAGGACCCGGGAATGTAATGCCGGCTAACGGCATGGCAGCCCCCGAGTCCGTGACTCGGGGTGATAGTCCTCCGGGTCGGCGTATGCGCAGGACCTGGGAATGTAATGCCGGCTAACGGCGTGGCAGCCCCCGAGTCCGTGACTCGGGGTGATAGTCCTCCGGGTCGGCGTATGCGCAGGACCCGGGAATGTAATGCCGGCTAACGGCGTGGCAGCCCCCGAGTCCGTGACTCGGGGTGATAGTCCTCCGGGTCGGCGTATGCGCAGGACCCGGGAATGTAATGCCGGCTAACGGCGTGGCAGCCCCCGAGTCCGTGACTCGGGGTGATAGTCCTCCGGGTCGGCGTATGCGCAGGACCCGGGCATAAGATGCCGGCTAACGGCGTGGCAGCCCCCGAGTCCGTGACTCGGGGTGATAGTCCTCCGGGTCGGCGTATGCGCAGGACCCGAGAATGTAATGCCGGCTAACGGCGTGGCAGCCCCCGAGTCCGTGACTCGGGGTGATAGTCCTCCGGGTCGGCGTATGCGCAGGACCCGGGCATGTAATGCCGGCTAACGGCGTGGCAGCCCCCGAGCACCCAGCTGCGGATGGAGCCGGTCGAAGGGGTAGTCAGCTGGAGGAGCCGGTTGGCTTGGGGACCCACTAGCCCCCGAAGCTGTCGAGGTCGTTCGGCGTCAGCGGGAGGATCTCGGCAGGTTCATGCAAAAAACAGTCATCCAAGAGACGAAGTTAGTCATTAGATCTCACTATGGAAAATTTATGCTATTTGAAATTTTTGGTGAATTTCTATGCCGACTCGCTTCGGTCCGAGCCCTTCTGATCCTTCATGTGGAGGCGACCTCCAGCTTGTTCTCCTCGCATCTCCGTTGTTTTCCGTAGTCCTAGAGGAGATGCAGAAGAGGTGCTGCCGCCAGGAGCAGCTGGACGGGCCAGGAGCAGCCGGTTTGCTTGCTTGCGGCCTGGCAGCATAATGTAGTCGAAGTCGGACGTGGTGCAGCCAATCTGGTTCCAGCCGTCCAGGCAACCAAATGAAAACGTCCGAGTCTGGGCCCTGCCGGCTCGGATGCTGCCGGATTGGCAACCAAATGGTCGGGTTGGCTCTAGTCGGCCTCTTCTTTTTTCTCTTCTCTTCATTTTCGAGCCGGCTTTATATTTTCTTTTCTTTTTCGGCCAGCTTGGCTTCCCCTTTTTTTTTCTTTTAGCCGGCCTGGCCGGCTCCTCATATTATCATGTTTTTTTTTTCTTCAAGCCGGCCTCCTATTTTCTTCTGTCGAGCTGGCCCGTTTCCCTCCGCCTAGGCAGCCGGCCGATGGAGGGATCGGCGCGCAGGGGCGTTGGAGCCGGAGGCGGCCAGTGGGTGGAGGCGGAGCCGGCGAGCGCAGTGCCCGGGCGGACGAAGCCGGAGGCAGGGCGGAGCAACCGACGCGGACGCGGGGAGGCGAAACCGGCGACGGGGCTGAGGCGGAGCTGGACGCGGCCGGGGCGATCGGAGGGCGGCCGGAGGTGGAGGATGCGTAGCCGGCCGGGGCGAAGTCGGAACGGAGGCGACCGGGGCGGAGCAGTTGGAGACGGCCAGCGGCGACCGGGGCGGAGCAGTCGTATCCGGCCTCGGCCAGCTGCGCACGCGGGAGTCGGCCCATGCAGATGCAAACGACCGGTGCAGAGCCGGGCGAGGGCGGGCGCAGCGGAGGTGGAGGATGCGCAGCCGGCCGGTGCAGAGCCGGGCGAGGAAGGTGGAGGTCGGGCGAGCCGGAGGTGGAGGATGCGCAGCCGGCCGGTTGCTGCCATCAAGGCGCGGCAGCGAAGCTAAGCGGAGCCGGCCAACGCAGGCGTGGCGAGGCCGGGAGGAGGCCTGATGCGGGGGGCGCGGCCGGCGGCCGGGTAACCGGCGGAGGCGGGCGCGGATCCGGCCAGGGGCGGAGCCGGTCGGCTGGATGCGGGCGACGGGCACGAGAGCGTGCGGGCCGAGGCGGAGATAGGGCCGGCCACGGCCGCGGGGGCGCGAGAAGTTGGAGGCGGCCGGAGCCGGGACAGAGTGGCCGGAACCGGACTCGGCCGGCCGGGCGGAGCTGGAGCCGCGAGCAGACGCGGTCGGGCTCAGGGAGTTGCCGGGCGCCGGAACGGCACGGGCGGAGCCGGCCGGTGGAGGAGATGACGCCGGGCGCAGGCAAGCGGCCGTGCAGGCTCGACGACGCGCAGGGGAGGTGTGTCGCGGAGGACTTGGCGACGCGGGCGCACGTCCAGGCGCGGGGAAGATGAGTTCGCGCGGGAGGAGGCCGGATGCGGAGGTGTTGGAGCTCGGCCGCAGAAGAGCTTGGCGACGGGTGCGCGGGCACGCGCGGGCACGGAGGTGACCAGGGCGCGGGAGAACTTGACGTCGCGGGGGAGACGACCCTGGAGTTGATTCGCTGCTGCTTGACGCGTTGGTGGCGTGGATGATGCCGATCTGCTGCTGCTTCGCGTGCTGGTGGTGCGGATGGTGTCGATCTGGTGCAGCTGGATCGACCGAGTCAACCGTAGTCACGCCTTCCTAGATCTAGATCGGGGGAAACGCCAGCGCCCGGGCGTGCAGGCACGGCTGGACGAAGATGCAAACGCGGCCATGGAGCCGCGACGTTGCCAACCCAGAAGAGAGTTCGGTGAAGATCTTGATGCGATGACGATGGTGATGAAGAGGGGTCCCGCCGAGAACGAGATCCGCTCGCCGCTTGCCCCACGGTGGGCGCCAAATGTCGTGGTGGTTAGCACGGCATATCCATCGGAGATGGAAAAGTTTGTGAGGCAAGGCGGCGATGGCGTTCCGGCGGGATTGGGCACAAACACGGCAAGAACACACGCGATGTACCCAGGTTCGGGGCCCTCCTGTGGAGGTAACACCCCTACGTCCTGCATGTCTGATGTATATCATGGCATAGATCTCGGGCTACATGGTTGCTCCTCGAGCTGTGTTTTTCTCTCTCTCTAACTAGAGGAGGAAGAAGGGGTAGGTGGGGATGAGAAGAGCCTCCACCTCCCAAATAAGCATCTAGGGTTTCCTCTCAAGGTTTTTTTTCTCAAGGGCTCCCTGGTGCACCTTATAAAGGGGATGCCCAGGGGACAAAGGGGTGGCCCATGAGGCCCAGCTAGTACTAATCAGGGCAGCCTGCAGCCGGCAGCCTGCAGCCTGCAGCCGGACGGGCAGCTTGCAGCCTGCAGCCGGCAGCCTCCAGCCGGCAGCCTCCAGCCGGCAGCCGGCAGCCTCCAGCCGGACTGGGCAGCCTGCAGCCTGCAGACTCTAGGCAGCCAATAGCCTGCAAACCGTCCGCTTGATCTTCACGGTTTTGCTTCTCTTGTTCTCTTGTCGAGTCATGAACTTTGATATACCCGGGGGTCATTCCCCCGACAGTAGTCGACCATGATCTACAAGGATTTTCGCAAAGACATCTGGACTTTTGTTTATGATAATTTTAGTTCATCTTAATGAACTCCCACTAAACTCAACATCTCTCTCGTTGTTTAGTGACACACGATCCAAATCCACTACACCACAACCGATCATCACGTGAGATGATGTAGCTTCAAAGGTGAACATCACCATGTTGATCATATCATCCATATGACTCGTGTTTAGCCTTTCGGCTCTTGTGTTCCGAGGCCATGTCTGTACATGCTAGGCTCGTCAAGGAAACCGTAGTATTTCCGCGTATGTAAATCTGGCTTACACTGTCGGAGATTGTCCCCAGGAACTAGGGGTGTCTCCAAGGTATCGTGTAAGGGGCTGAACACGGAGTCAAACAATCCACAACGTGCTCCGGCGACGGTGCTCGTCAGGCTCGCTGCGGACGACACTGCAAATATTGACACAAGGTATTACCCAGGTTCAGGGCCCTCTTGTGGAGGTAAAACCCCTACGTCCTGCTATGGTGTATTGCACTGCTTGGAGAGTTTACAGTACAAGGAGAGAGCTTGTCGAGCTCAAGGTGGCTAACAATGGCTACTTGCTAGTCTTTAGATCTAGGGTTTTTGAGCAGGCTCCTAGACTCCAAAAACCGAACCCTTTGCTTGGGCGTGATCCTCCTCCTTTTATAGGCGCCCTGGGCCTCTTCTGCCCAAACATTTGGGCGGGAAGGGCTACCACATGGCGACGAAGGAAGAGGCGCGGTGCACCGTAAAGGTGAGGTCTACCATAAAGGTAAAGATCGTGGACGCGGTACACGGCAGGGGAACGGCGTCACCAAAGCTGAAAAGGGGCACCGACCAGCTGGACGGCGAGCTGGCGCTTGCCGAGGTGGGAGGTGACCCACAGTGACGTCGCCCTTGGAGCGTAGCTGCAGACTGTTCCCTTGTCACCAAAGAGGCAATACTCGTTGTCCGCTTTGCTCGCCTCCGCTTTGTTGACTGCTTTATACATGGAAACGGCAACTGCGGCGTCGTCGTCACCGCGCGTAGGCACGCGCGTCACTCTGCACATGGCGCAGAGCCCATGTGCTCTCTGCCGCGGGGGCAGAAGTGGCTTCACGAGGAAAGCGCTTCGCGAGGCGAGAAGCCTCGCCAAGCCCTTCAGCTTGGTCCTTAGTAGAATTGCGGGCGGCGTCGGAGACGCCTTGTCGAAGAGCGATCCCTCGCCAAGGGAAAGAACCCTTGGCGAGGAGAAGAACCCTTCGCGAGGAGAGAAATCCTCGCGAAGCTCGCCAGGCTTGGAGAGCCTGGTCCTTAGCGAAAATCATCCAAAGAATCTTGCGGGCCCTGGCAGGCCGGCCCGTGGTACCCTGGTTTCCACTGTGCCGACAGTAGCCCCCGGGCCCGCGATGGGCACGCCGAGGCCCATGGACGAAGGCGAAGCGTCGAGGGGCTAAAGATGCCTGGCAGGGCCGCGACATGTGTCACGCAGCGGTTGCGCCCGCGGCCACGACCTCCTCGGCTCCAACGAGCGACGTGGTGGGGCCCGCCACGACTCGAGTGCTGGTCAATAAAGCCTGGGCGCGCAGGCGGCGCCCATTACTTCTCCCGTAACTCCTCCGCACACTTCTCCCCACGCCTCCAATCTCTACAGAGAGCTCCAATCTCCAGAGCACTCTTCTTCCTCTCCGGTGACCAATGGCGCCCAAGAGAGCAGCCGCCGACTTGAAAGGCAAGGCCACCGTGCAGGCGAGCTCGTCGGCAGCGATGGCGCGGGCGGGCACGTCCGCGGCGATGGCGCGTGCCGCTGCTCTCGAGGGAGCACTGCCGAAGACGCGTGTCACCGCCGCAACGATAGCGACGGTGCGCCACCTGGCGGCGGCGAAAACCAACGAGCATGGCGCCACCGAACTGAGGCCGGCCGGTAGCAGGCTCACCGACACCTTCTACCCCATCTTTCTTCATACTCTCTACGCCGGCCTGGTACCACCATTCTCTGATTTCCTCCTGGCGATCTTGGAGACGTACCAGATCCAACTCCTTCATCTTCATCCCAACTCCATCCTCATCCTTGCCATCTTCGCCCACTTCTGCGAGGCCTACGTCGGCATCCGCCCCTCGGTGGCGCTCTTCCGCAGTTTCTATTCTCTTCGGAATTCCGCCAGTGGCGAGCGGCTTGGGTGCGTCTCCTTCCGCATCGTCGATGCCAGGAGCGACAACTACATCCCCATCGCCTGGAATGGCGAGGACGCCGTCACCAAGGTGACGAAAAAGGTCGACAAGTTCCGCGAGAAGTGGCTCTTTGTCGACGCCAAGGCCACACACCCTCTCCTGGAGGTGCCCGAGGGGCCGCCGAGGAAGTGGGCGCGCTGGGCGAGCGCGGACTTCAGGGGCTCGAAACTTGACGCAGTGTACGAGTACATCCGTCAGACCCGCGAGGCAGGGCTCACCGGCCAGATGGTGGCGAAGGACTTCACCAGGCGCCGCATCGCTCCCCTCCAACAGCACGCCGAGCCGGTGTGGCGATACGACGGCAAGGACGATGCAATGCGGCTAAGCAGGGACGGCTTCGAGCCTGAGGTGCTCCGCCAGATTATGAGCATTCTCTTCACATCGCCGGAGATCCCGTCCGCCAAGAAAGAGGCGGCCAAGCCGCTCATTGTCTTCGCCGAGGAGAGCATAGAGGAGCAGCGCTCGCATATGCCCACGTTCGACGAGTGGGGAATCGTGCCCGCGGGGCACAGCGGGCCTCGCCCTAACCCGTGGGCGGCGGAGCCGGAGTACGTGGATGAGGCTCCTGAGGCTGAGGAGGCCGAGTCCACCGAGGAGGAGGCCTCGAGAAGCGAGGACCCCCTTGGCGAGGACGAGGCTTCAAGGGGCGCTGACCCCGTCGGCGAGGGCGCCGGATCCTCGAGGAGCGCCCACGCCGAGGTGGACCTCCAGGTGCTTTCCTCCGGCGACGAGGAGGACGCCTTCCGCATCGTCCGCTCCCAGCGTGCCGAGGAGGGGGAGGAGACGAGCGGTGGCGGGAGAGGGCGTTGCGAGCCCCGCTCCAAGGCCGTCCACGACAGGAGGGCCGCAACCGCGGGAGGCATCCCTCGCGCGGAGACAGGGGCGGCCCGGGAGGAGGCCGGAGCAAGCCTCACCCAACCTCCCAAGGCGAAGAAAAGGGTGTGGGTGATGGCCGGCGAGTAAGCCCTCGACTTCTCCTTCTTCCTCAATATTTCACTTTAAGAATTCCCCCCTTTGAAGGATTTTCGACTTGTCTTCCTTTCAGGCAGCCCGCGGAGCCAAAGAGGAGGCGGCTCGGCGAGGTTGGAGAGACCACCAGCGTTGCCGCGGAGACGCCCGCGGCGGGCGAGCCGCAGCAGGCAGGTGTTCCTCCCGCGGTCGAGCACCGCGCGGGGACGGTGGCGGCCGAGGAGAGCGTGGTGTCGCCGATTCGGGCGGCGACTCCTCCAGCGGCGGAGCACCGCGTGGAGGAGGAGACCGCAGAGGCGGTGCCGTCGCCAACCAGGGCGGCGACTCCTCCAGTCCAGCAGGAGACGGAGGAGGAAACCGTGGACGAGGACATCGTCATGGAGCCGCCTCCAGAGGAGGAGGACTCCTCGAGAGGGGCTGACGCGCCCGAGGCCGCGGCGGACGCGGCCGTTGCAGAGGGGGCCGGAGGCGCCCCTGCGGAGCAGGAGGCAGAGACACCTCTGGAGCCCCCAAGCGACGGGGCCACGGGCGAGGAGATGCCCAGCCCCCTGAGGGCTCCCGATGCGGGCGGCGAGGACGGCGCCCCCACAAGCCCCCACGCCGCGGCGGGGGCCGCTACAAGCTCGGGGCAGGATGCCCTTCTCGCCTCGACAAGCATCGAGGGAACTGCACCTAGCAGCAGCGTGGGAGTCTCCTTGGCGCTGCAAGCGCCGCATCGCCAAGCGGCCTATCGCCGGATCGTCCTCAACCGGGCGCGGCGAGCGCTCGACGGGCTGGAGGAGCAACTCGCTAAGGAAGAAGACATCCTGGCGGAGGAAAGGGCAAGGCTTGGCGACGCCTGGATTCTTCTCCACGAGAGGGTGGAGATGTGTCGCCGGCAAGACGCGTCGGCAAAGGCGGCTCGCGAGGAAGCGATCCGCTTCGCCAAAGAGACCCGCGACAGCGTCAAGCGGGAGGCGCAGGAGGTGATGGAGGAGCTCGACGCCGCCAGGGAAGCACTTGAGCCGGAAACCACCTCCAAGCATGACGAGCTGGCGGCCGCGAAGCAGAAACTCGCCGCCGACTCTGAGGCCGCCAAGGCCAGCCTGAACGAGCTCCGCGAGCAACTGGACGCCCGCGAGGGGCAGCTGGCGCCTCGTGAGGTCGAGCTGAAACGGCGCGAGGAAGAGCTCGCCCTCCAGGAGAAGGAACTGCAGTGGCGCGAGGAGCAGATCCAGCTGCTCGCGAAGGACCAGGCCACCCGCGAGGGGCAGCTGGAGGAGCGTGAAGGTCGGGTGGCCACCGACGAGGCCAACCTTGCGGCGGAGCACAAGAGGCTCCAAGAAGAGGCTGACCTCAAAGTCAAACTCGTCCGCGAAAACCTCTCAAAGGAGTACGACGAGAAGGTCGCGAAGCACGAGGACCGCCTCAAGACCAAGTGCAAGGAGCTCGAGAAGCGCGTCAAGGAGCTTGAGCAGGAGGAGAAAAGGTTGACCTCCTGCCTCGAGGTCTCTCGGGAGGCCCAGGCGCGCGCCGAGGGGAACGCCTTTGCCTTGGAGAGGGACCTGGACGAGCTCCGGCAGCAGGTGGGGCTGGTCGCGGCCCTGGTGGAACAGGCACGAGACCAGCGCCAGGTTGACCGGTTCATGACGAGCCAGCGTCAAAGCATTCTCCAGAGCTTGGTGAGCCGCGTGCGCGCCGTCGGGAGAGATCTGAGGATCGACGTCCCCTCCTCCGCAGCGACCGACGACGAGACCTCGTACTCGCACTTCTTCGAGCAGTTCCTTGGAAAGCTTGAAGGGGTCGCGAAGAGCTTCGACAAGCGTGTCGTGGAGGAGAGTCGCGACCTCCTCGTCGTCGCCGTTACCAACGTCTTCAGCAACCTCGTGAGGCTCCAGCCCTCACTTGATCTTGAGGACGTGATGGCGCCACCGCGCGCCATCAGCGACAAAGCGCGGGAGACCGCCAAGCAGGCCGCCATCGCGTATGCCAAGAAATTCGACCAAGTCTTGGTCGATGAAGACGAAGGCGACGGCGAGGGAGGTGCCCTAGGAGCAGGAGCTGGCGCGGATGGAGCGGGGACCTCGGGAGGCGCGATGGCCTGAACTCCTTCCTGTAGCTGAACGTGCCAAGGGCACATTTATCTTAGCCATTTTGATTGTAAACTTTGTAAAAACTTGTCAAGTTATATTTGGGTGTGCTTGTGAATGTCCCTCGGGAAGCCTTTGTCCTTCCTCCTCATGTCTTTTTCGCTCTACGTCTTAGGACCCTCTCTTAGCGCTACACCACCGCCGCTTCGGTATGTGCGAGTCAGTGCTCCACAAGTCCGGGGGGTGCGTGAGGCCTCGAGAAGTAGGAGCTCCTCGAAGCGCGATGCTTGGGGCCCCCCTTTGACGTGCAAGCAGCCCATGAGGCATAGGAGAGAGAAAAGAGACTCGAGGGGCGAAAACCAGCGAGAAGAGATCTGAACAGGTGTTTAGACTTAGCTTGCCGAGGTGTTTTCGCCTTGGAAAGGGTGTTGGTTCCCTGGCGAGGCGTTTTCGCTTTGTTGAGGGTGTTGGTGCCCTGGCGAGGCGTTGTTGCCTTGGAGAGGGTGCTTGATGCTTGTAGGGCCTGTTTTCCTGCACTTGGAGAAATAGGCATATCCACAAGCAATAGATAGCTAAAGAGTCTTATGGTGCTCGTAGGTTCCTTCATGTGTGTCTCGCGAGGAGAAACAGGCACCAAGGTTTTGATGATCCTTGGTGAGTTGACGTACGCGGGAGCTAACCCATGAGTTCAGAGCTCCTTGGGAGTTGACATGCATAAGAGCTGACCCGCGAGTTCAGAGCTCGGATCCCTTGGGTTTTAGGCGCTGCCGGGATGCTCCCGTGGCATGGCACCCTGCTAGCCCCCGCTCGTAAGATACACAGGAGGGATCGTACGAGCAGGAATAAGCAGTAATAACAGTTTTGCCGAAGTCGCAAAACATGCTGGCGCGATGCGCAAAGGTTCAGAATGACCTGAAATAGGTGTTCATTACACTGGCGTGGCCAGGAGTTTTTCTTCCTTGTTGATGAAGTGTTGCTCCTCCGGGAGCGCGCTCCCCTATTTAGGAGGCAGGTTGGCGCCGATGGTGACGCAAGCCCCCAAGCCGCTCGCCTCCAGAGACACTTGTTTTGTCGCGGCCTTCTCCTGAGAGAACAGCTGCTTCTTCTTCGCGGGGGGCCTCGGGAGGGGTTCCTCATCCTCATCGGCGGGTGACGCCACCGCGGCAGCCTTGTAGGCCGCCTGCGCAGCGTACAGGGCGTCCGAGACCACGCCGCGGATGACAATGGTGCCACCCGAGCCAGGGAGCTTGACAAGGTTGTAGGCGTGGTGGGTCACCGCCATGAAATTGGCGAGGGCGGGGTAGCCGAGTATGGCGTTGTAGGGTAGGCCGATGTGCGCGACGTCGAAGTCGATCAGCTCGGTGCGGTAGTTGGCCTGGGTGCCGAAAGTGACGGTGAGCCTCACCTGCCCCAAGGGGGTGGTAAGACCCTCTGTCACTCCCGAGAAGGGCCTGGTAGGCATGAGCCGCTCGTAGGGCACCTGCAGCTTCTCGAATGTCTCGACGGAGATGACGTTGAGGACAGCACCCCCATCAATGAGCGTCTTAGAGACGGCGATGTTGTTGATGGTGGGGGTGCAGACCAACGGGATGGTGCCAACGGTTGAGGTGGACTTGGGGTGATCGCCGGAGTCGAAGGTAATGGGGCACTGGGACCACTTGAGGGGCCTGGAGGCCTCGACTCCAGGGAGGGCTGCCGCGACCTCGTGAGCGAGTTGCTTGAAGTGGCGGTTGGAGCGAGGGGCCTGAGCCCCGCCAAGGATACAAGCTGCCCCGCGAGGCACCTGGTAGCCTCCGTCAGCCTCGGCAGGCAGGTTGTCGTTTGCGGGCTGGGCAGCGTTGGCCTGGGGGTTCTGCTGGTAGTTGTCGTTGTAGTTGTTGTTCCAGCGTCGCCCCCCGCGGCCGCTGCGGCCTCCGCCGCGGCCTCCGTTTGCCTCGCGAGCCTCGCGAAGCCTCTTGATGTCGAAGCAGTCCTCGGTGGCGTGAGAGTGCCTGTTGTGGTAGATGCAGAAAGGACGATCATCCTTCTTCTCAGGTCCTGCGGCTGGAGTAGCAGCTTGGCGAGACTGCTTGGCGTCAGGCTCTGCCACGAGGACCGCAGTAGTCTTGCGCTTCTCAGAGGATTTCTTCTTCTTGGACCCCTCGGCGGGGTCCCCTGGCTCGTTCTTGACGAACAAGCGGCCCTCTTCAGCCTTGGCGCACTTGTCCGCCAAGTCGAAAAGCTTGACGACGGTGGTGATGTTGTCGTGGATGCCGAGCTTCTCGAGCATCCGCACGTCTATGACCCCAGCCTGGAAGGCCGAAATGACCTGCGCGTCGGTGGCGTTGGGGATCTTGTTGCGCACTTGGCTGAAGCGCTGGATGTACTTGCGGAGGGTCTCGCCGGGCTTCTGACGCACGGCGCGGAGGTCGTTGTAGGTGAGGCCGCGCTCGTACGTGCCCTTGAAGTTGGCGACGAAGCACCGGCAGAGCTCCTCCCAAGAGTTGATGGTCTCGGCGGGAAGGTTGGTGAGCCATGAGGAGGCAGAGTTCTTGAGGGCCATAGGGAACCAGTTCGCCATGACCTTGTCGTCGCCCCCTGCGGCCTGGATGGCCAAAGAGTAGAGCTGCAGGAACTCCAGGGGGTTGTTCTTGCCGTCGTAGCGCGGAGGGAGGTCCGGCCTGAACTTGACCGGCCAAACGACGCGACGAAGGCTGCGAGTGAACGCGGCCGTCGTGCCGTAGGTGACCGTGCCGTTGGCAAGGGTGGCGCGGAGGTGGCGCCCGGTGGTGGCGATGTCCTGGACGGCGCGGTTGCGGCGTTCTTGCCCGCGCTCGATGCTCACGCGTGCGTCCTCAGGGGCTCGCTGCACGATCTGGCAGTCATGCGGCGACGACGCGTGCGATGCAGCGCGGCCGTCGCGAGGAGGAGCCCCCGCTGGAGCAGGTTGCGGTGCAACCGGTGGAGCCGGAGCGGGTGTGGGTTGGAGAGGAGGCGCGGGAGGTGCGCCGTGCGCCACGTCCCCCACGAGCGCAGAAGGAACCAGGGAACGAGACGGCGCAGGTGCCGCGGCGCGAGCGGCGCCAATGAGCTCGGCAACGCGGTTGAGCCAGGCCTCCTGAGCCGCCGGCGTGGGGCGGTACTGCAGCAGCTCCTGCGCCATGAGGAGCGCAGTTGCCGGGCTGGGCGCAGGGCGGCCCAGCGAGGAGGCAGCACGGTCCCGCGACGGGGGCAGGGAGGAGGCCTCCTCTTCGCCGAGGTCGTCCTCAGCGTGGTCGATGTCGTCGTCGTCGGGGTGCTCGACGCGGGGCTCGGGGTCGACACGGCGCTCCGGAGCAGAGCCCCCACGCGGGCGGCCTGCGGGAGCGGTGGCGGCGCTAGCCATCCGGCGAGCGAGACGTTCGGCACGAGAACCGGCCATGGCTGTGTCGAGGATGAAGACGCGCCTCAGCCCCCTACCTGGCGCGCCAAATGTCGGAGATTGTCCCCAGGAACTAGGGGTGTCTCTAAGGTATCGTGTAAGGGGCTGAACACGGAGTCAAACAATCCACAACGTGCTCCGGCGACGGTGCTCGTCAGGCTCGCTGCGGACGACACTGCAGAGATTGACACAAGGTATTACCCAGGTTCAGGGCCCTCTTGTGGAGGTAAAACCCCTACGTCCTGCTATGGTGTATTGCACTGCTTGGAGAGTTTACAGTACAAGGAGAGAGCTTGTCGAGCTCAAGGTGGCTAACAATGGCTACTTGCTAGTCTTTAGATCTAGGGTTTTTGAGCAGGCTCCTAGACTCCAAAAACCGAACCCTTTGCTTGGGCGTGATCCTCCTCCTTTTATAGGCGCCCTGGGCCTCTTCTGCCCAAACATTTGGGCGGGAAGGGCTACCACATGGCGACGAAGGAAGAGGCGCGGTGCACCGTAAAGGTGAGGTCTACCATAAAGGTAAAGATCGTGGACGCGGTCCACGGCAGGGGAACGGCGTCACCAAAGCTGAAAAGGGGCACCGACCAGCTGGACGGCGGGCTGGCGCTTGCCGAGGTGGGAGGTGACCCACAGTGACGTCGTCCTTGGAGCGTAGCTGCAGACTGTTCCCTTGTCACCAAAGAGGCAATACTCGTTGTCCGCTTTGCTTGCCTCCGCTTTGTTGACTGCTTTATACATGGAAACGGCAACTGCGGCGTCGTCGTCACCGCGCGTAGGCACGCGCGTCACTCTGCACATGGCGCAGAGCCCATGTGCTCTCTGCCGCGAGGGCAGAAATGGCTTCACGAGGAAAGCGCTTCGCGAGGCGAAAAGCCTTGCCAAGCCCTTCAGCTTGGTCCTTAGTAGAATTGCGGGCGGCGTCGGAGACGCCTTGCCGAAGAGCGATCCCTCGCCAAGGGAGAGAACCTTTGGCGAGGAGAAGAACCCTTCGCGAGGAGAGAAATCCTCGCGAAGCTCGCCAGGCTTGGAGAGCCTGGTCCTTAGCGAAAATCATCCAAAGAATCTTGCGGGCCCTGGCAGGCCGGCCCGTGGTACCCTAGTTTCCACTGTGCCGACATACACCCGTTGTATGTGAACGTTGAATCTATCACACCCGATCATCACGTGGTGCTTCGAAACGAAGAACTTTGACAACGGTGCATACTAGGGAAGAACACATCTTGATATTAACATGAGAGATCACCTTATCATGCTACCGTCGCGATCACATCTAAGCATAACAATAAGGTGCATAAAAGGATTAACATCACATGCAATTCATAATTGTGATATGATATGGCCTTTCTTCTTGTGCCTTTGATCTCCATCTCCAAAGCACTGGCATGATCTCCATCATCATGGCGCCATCACCATGGTTGTCCACCAACTATTGCAACTACAACTAATGCTACTCTTAGCAATAAAGTAAAGCAATTACATGGTGATTCAATGACACGCAGGTCACATAAAATAAAAGACAACCATATGGCTCCTGCCGGTTGCCGTACTCGATGACATGCAAGTCGCGAAAGATTACAAACATGATCATTGCATACATTATCACAAATCACATATTGGCCATACCACATCACATGACCCCCTCTGCAAAAACAAGTTAGACGTTCTCTACTTTGTTTATGCAATTTTTACGTGGCTTGGGTCAACGAGAAAGAACCGTTCTAATCTACGCAAAAACCACAACGGTGATATAGTAGTTGCTTATTTACTCATCCTTTTGAAAGGCCTTCCATTGAAAATTGCATCTTCACTAAAGCAAGAGAAACAGACACCCGCCAGCCACTTATGCAAAACAAGTTGCATGTCAATCGTGGAACCGGTCTCTCGTGCGTGGACGAGTAAGGTTGGTCCGGGCCGCTTCATCTCACAATACCGCAAAGACGCAAAGTGCACGCGAGAAGGTAGCAACATAAAATATCAACGCCCACAACACTTGTGTTCTAATCGCACCAACATCTACGAATAGATCTAGGCTCTGATACCACTGAAGGGGTCGTTGCATAGAAAACAAAAAATTTCCTACGCAACAGGCGGAATAAACCCCAAGGATCTAGATCTACTAGACGAAGGTAGCGAAGATGAGATCCAATCTCTTACCCTTGAAGATCAACAAACGCGTTTTGTCGGTGCAGGGGTTGGCTAGTCGATCCCCGCAACTAGACTCATCTAGTCGCGAGGAGATGTATTTCCTCGAAGTCCAATTCGATGAAGTGCCACAAGGGGTAGCACCTCCGCGGTATCCACACATACGGCTCGATGTAGATCTCCGCCTTCTTGATCCCGCAAGCAAGGTGGAGATGGCTAGATGGATCTCGGCACCACGACGGTTGTGGTGGCGTTGATGATGATGATCTCCACGAGCACGGTTTTGCCAAGCCAAGCAAGAGGAGAGGGAGAGGAGGAGGTGCAGCAGCAGCCCTACATCTAGGGGTGGTGCGGCAAGGCCATGGAGGTGGTGGTGGCGGTAGCCCTCCGGGGAGAGAGGTGGCGCCATGGGAGAGGTGAAGGAGGCGGCGGCTAGGGCACCAAGGGAGGGGTGCGGCTAAGGCAGCCAAGGGTGTGCCGCACCCCCTCCCCTCTCCTCCTTATATAGTGGGGCGGCTAGGGTTTGGGGAGGGCTGGCCGGCCCCCCCTTTTCCTTGGCCCCCAAGTTGGGGCGCCCCCCCACTTGGGCCCCTTGGCCTTTGCTTGGCCGGCTAGGCCCATGTGGGCTTTAGGGTGGTGCGCACCCCACATGGTTGCTGCACCCCCTTTGGCCCATGTGGGTCCATACGATATGGGATCCACTTCTAGACTCTTCTAGAACCTTCCGGAACCTTCCGGTACCCCGCTGAAATATTCCGGAACTTTTCCGATACCTCCGGAAACCACTTTCCTTATATGAATCTTATTCTCCGGACCACTCCGGAACTCCTCGTGACGTCCGGGATCCTATCCGAGACTCCGAATCACCATTCATTCATTCCATCAATTATCTCATCACTAAACCCTAGCTACATCGGAGCGTTAAGTGTGTGACCCTATGGGTTCGAGAACATGCAGACATGATCATATCAATAATCAACAGCGGGACCGGGATGCCCATATTGACTCTTACATATTCAACGAAGTTCCTTATCGATTGAACCGCGATGCCGGAGATTCTTAATCTCATATACGATTCCCTTTGTCTCACCGATATTTAATTTGCCCGAGATTTGATCGTCGATATCTCCATATCTAGTTCTATCTCGTTTACCTGGCAAATTCTCTTTACTCATCCATAATATAGGATCACCGTGATTATCACTTAATCACATGGTTGCAACCTTTCTGATGCTATATTACTGAGAGGGCCCAGAGATATCTTTTCCGTCACAAGGAAGGACAAATCCCAGTCTTGATTCATGTCACCCAACAAATACCATCGGAGATACCTGAAAGCCACCTTTATAATCACCCAGTTACGAAGTGACGTTTGATGTCCACAAAGTACTCCTCCGGTAAACGGGAGTGACATAATCTCATGGTCTAAGGAAACTATACTTGGCATACTAAAAGTGTTGGCAATAAAACTGTTGTGACACGATCAATTGCAACTCTTTATTATTTGGGTCTTGTCCATCACATCATTACTCCTAATGATATGACTCCGTTATCAAGTGACTATAACAAGTCCATGGTTAGGAAACTCTAACCATCTCTTGACTAACGAACTAGTCCGGTAGAGGCTTACTAGGGACACCTGTTTGTTTATATTCCACACATGTATTATGTTTCCAATTAATACAATTATAGCATGGATAATAAACTATTATCATAAACATGAATATGCTAATAAACCATTTTATTATTGCCTCTAGGGCATATTCCCAACAAGTCGACCATGATCTAAAAGGATTTTTGCAAAGACATCTTAGGACTTTTGTTTATGATAAATTTTTGTTCATTTTAATCAAAATTACTACATGAACTCCCACTAAACTCAACATCTCTCAGGTTGTTTTAGTGACACACGATCCAAATCCACTACATCACAACCGATCATCACGTAAGATGATGTAGCTTCAATGGTGAACATCGCCATATTGATCATATCGTCCATATGACTCGTGTTTAACCTTTCGGTTCTTGTGTTCCGAGGCCATGTCTGTACATGCTAGGCTCGTCAAGGAAACCGTAGTATTTCCGCATGTGTAAACTGGCTTACACCCGTTGTATGTGGATGTTGAATCTATCACACCCGATCATCACGTGGTGCTTCAAAACGACGAACTTTCGCAACGGCGCATACTAGGGGAGAACACATCTTGATATTAACGTGAGAGATCACCTTATCATGCTACCGTCGCGATCACATCTAAGCAATCAATAAGGTGCATAAAAGGATTAACATCACATGCAATTCAAAAATGGTGATATGATATGGCCTTTCTTCTTGTGCCTTTGATCTCCATCTCTGTTGTGGGGTTACCTTTCGAGTACCCCACGGTGGTGGTACCTGGGTCACGCCAAGGAAGGCCCAAGGAAGGCCCAAGAAGGATGATGTACGGCCCAAGGTAGTCGACGTTAGGTCATCAGCTTGATCATCCTGTACGTGCCATCAGCACCGTTCACCCGAGACCCAGCCTATCATATAAAGGCTGGGAGGGTCCCTCGTCTAGGGTAACGAAGCAACTAGCGAACACCAACTCATAGTCGCCATCTAAACCCTAGCGAGATTGCTATCTCGCCATTGTAGCCACCTTGATCATAATTCCAGACAAGCAGGAGTAGGGTGTTATCCTCCGGGAGCCTGAACCTGGGTAAATCGCCCCCTGTTAGCCGTCGTGATCACCAACGTTCATCTTCCTCCCCTTCAATCAACCCGGGGTACTCGACCCAGGGATTTGCCGAGCTCCAACCTCGTCAATTGGCGCCGTCTGTGGGAAAGAACGAGCGTTAGAACCATGGTCGCTCCGGCTCCATCAACCTTGAAGACCGACGCCTGCACCAGGGAGCCAGTCCGGTCCAGCTCCCTCGAGTATGTAAGCCACCCGTCGGCCCATCGCTCGGCGTACGCTGAACTGTGTGAAGGTACGTGGATCACCTTTGCTACCATGCACTACCTCATAAACAGCTACGGAACACTCCGGTCTACGGTGGCCGCGCTACGCGCGGAGACGACACCCGCATCTGCATCGACTACATCAACCACGCCTTCACCCGCCGCCAAGATCGCATCTGCTGCGACTGCGGCGATCGCATCTTGGACTGCCACGAAGATCGCACCTGCCACATCAACCACGATCGCATCATCACCTGCCGTGATCGCATCTACCGTGACTGCGGCAATCGCGTCTTCGACTACCGCGAAGATCGCGCCCGCCTCGACTACGCCAATTGCCTCCATGGCGAAGATCACGCCCAACGCGACCACGACACCCGCATCTCCGGCTGCCAAGGAGATCGCATCGGCGGCGACCCCTGCGCGGATCAAGTCTACTTCGACTACTTCGATCGCGTCGCGGGCAAGGCCAAGATCTACATCGACTCTGACTACGTTGGCTACGCCTTCGCGTCGCGAAATCATCCGCAAGCCAATCGCACCCGCGTTGGCGACAGCGACTCAACTCCTCGCATCTGCGGTGAAGGCCGCGAAATTCTGCGGAAAGAACCTCAACGGCAACTGTGGTACCCACCACGTTGGAGCCATTTTCGACTCCGAGCACGGCTCGGACAAAGGAAGCAGCAGTGGAAGCATCAGCCCCACTTCCCGGGTCTACCCCGCACAAGTTTACATGACCGGCCCGACGCGGGCCAACGACGACGAACCCGCATATCCACTGGAGGTGGTCATGCCGGATCAGACACGGCTCACCATCACCCGCGACATGGCAATCAGAGCCCTGAAGCACGTCGAGGAGGGCACGCCCACCAGACGCACCCCGAGAGGACCTTTTGGCGGTCCAGTATCTGCTGCGGAAAGAAGGCGAATGACTCCGCGCAGAGAAGGCCGAGCTGCTCCGACGCAAGGAGGAAGCCGATGCGGTGAGTGCCAGGAGGGCCGCGTATTCATTCACCGCTGCCTCGACAGAGGTCTCACAAGGAGCAAGGCGCCACAGGCCCCGTGTGCCCCGAATGACAGAGGCCGAACGCGCCGGAATTACCCGCAACCTCGAGTCGTCATACATGACTGAAGACGCGGACGGGATACCCGTCCCCAAGACACCCGGAGCTGCCCTCATGGCAGTCGAAACATACCTGCGACTGACGCAGCCGCCTGAGGGTGACGCCCGCGCTCTCACTACAAGAAAACCCCTCCTACACCAACGCAATTATCCGTATCTAAATGTCCATATAAGCGTTGCTAGCCCTTGTACCAACGGATTAAGATGCGTTGCGTTTTAGGGCGTTGCAATGTCATAACGCAACGTATATAGATCCGTTGGTAACTAATGGATAAAGCGTTGCCAAATAACAACAAATTTGAAGCAACAATTTTATCCGTTGGTGGAAAGCATAAAAGGATTAAGCCTTATTTCAAAAATAAATATGCTTTTTAATTTCCAAATAAACAATATTTCATGACCTGTGTTATTTACATGCTTCAACTTTTTTTTCTCAAGGAGGAGAGAATATAATTAGAAGAGACATACCGCATGACACATTGATCACATAATAAAATGCAACGCATGAAGAAATAATTCCATATATATTATTTCAGTCACAATCGGAATACATGAAAATTATCCGACCAGCACACAGCTTTACAATCTTGATTCAACATATGATAATCTAACTATTCCGATATATATCCCTACTACTATGCTGCCTTCAGATATGTCCTGAGCTTATATTCCAATATAGTAAGTTTTTACTGACCTTTTCGTCCTGTAAAAAACAAAAATACTATTTCAGTATCAAGGTGGCAAAATCTGGAAGGGTATAATAAAATTTGCAATATGGATATCTTCACCTTGCTAAGAACAAGTCTGTGTTCCTTTGCTAGAAGACATTAGCTTTAACAATAGTAAGACACTGTTAGTACGTATGTACAAATAGAGCAAAAGCTAAACACTTAATCCTTGATGAGCACAAGTATCAGTTTACACATGGCTTGCATGAACAAAAAGGAGCTAGTTTAAAAATTCTGTAAAGATCATGGTAAACTGCTAAGAGGCAGTTTGCATCAACTGAAACAAGGCATATAATAAGACTCGGGGAAATGGATTACTTACGCAACCAATTCAAAGGCGTTGTTCATAGTCTACTTTTCATAGTTTTTTCTGTTCACATTAAACGGTTAGAGTAACTATACAAAAAAAATATAACAGTTGATACCTTGGTTTATTCCATCTATTAGCCCTAACATGCACTGTCATTGTAGCAGCCATCTGAGCAGCATGCTTTGTGATTTGGATATGATTTCTGTCCTCATACGTGCAAGAACACCTTGAGAAAAAAAAGGTAACATAGAAAACCAAATATAAGTCAATCTATGAGAGAAGTGACTTAAGAGTGGTAGAACAAACTTGTCTAATAGATGATCTAGACTAGATAATCCGTTGAACCTTGGCACTCCCTTGATTACTGTTACCATTCTGGGAAGGACGCCTTTTTATCTGTGGTTATAAAAGGTATAAGGTAATTATAAAACTTGGCAGTTCTTAAACAAGGTAAGGAAACAATCAAATTAGAATGCCTAGTGGCTGTCTAGGGGCTTTCTTGCCTGCATAATATCCTCTCATAAAAACAGAATAACACTGATATATGACGGATAGTGATTGGCATCTAGCTAACCTGAACAAGAAAAGATTGAGAGATTGTTACCTGGACGTGCTCATTATCTAGCAATTGATAATCTTACGGGCTTGTCACACCGCTCAAACTATGCTGTAGTATTAATTCTGCAACAAATGTAACGTGTGTTTATATATAGATGCAAATACAAAATACAAAAGCATCTAGTTGACAATAACTAGACGAGCCAGCATCAAACTATTCTGAATTGGAATCATCACAGAACTAGCCATAGGGCAGTAATTCTAGATTTGATATTATCAAGAGAAGAAAATTGAACCACATCCTTCGGTCAGCACCAGATGGAGCTGAAAGCCAAGCGTTATTTTGACCAAACAGATACTGGAACGAGTTAATAAGTATGCACATCAGTGAACAACGAGGGGTCACCACAGTGGATGAGCTGCTATGTCAGGCGATGCAGCGGGTTGCACCAAAATCTTAGAAAAAATAGGTAAACGGATTGAGCCAAGGGAACAAGGAGAGAGGAGATTGAAAGGTGGAAAAAGAGAAATTGCACCTTGAATATCCAGCAGGGGGGCACTTCAGAGATCGGGGGATCTCGTGGTACGCGAACGAGGAACCCAAGCCAAGGTAGAGACAGACCTTGGGATCCTCCAGATGCTCCTTCGTCAGCCTACTCTTCATCACCATCGGGCCGCTGCCGGAGAAGACCGCCGCTTCGAGCATCACGACCAACTTTAAGGATGATAGCTCTCCTGCACCGCTGGTCAACGATCTAGGTTTAGGTGGGTGATCTGTTTCACAAAGTGGATACACGATATGGAACAGAGAATCAAAGCAGAGAGGAGATGGGATCTGGGAGCATCAGCCATGGAGGTTGGAATGGCGGCGGGAGGAGGAGACGACCGGGACAACATGATAGGAGACGAGCAGATGAGAAATTCACGGAGAAGGATGAGAAGGGAATGATAAAAGAAACTGACCGGCTATAAAGGCCCACTCCGACGCCAACTTCTCCGGAAAAAATTCGCCCGCGCCTCTCAAGAGTTAGCGCCAAACACAAATGTGGGGGCGGTAAACAAAAAAAATTTGGTGCACAGTTCACACGTCAGACGGATATACTCAGCAACGAACAAATGCGTATCTACAATAAATCCTTTGCAACGAGTATGAAGAAGGTTGCAAAGTATGTGTTGCTGTACGGGGGTTCTTCTTGTAGTGTCTCCTCCACAAGCAACAAATCATGTCCATCAAAGCAGTCGAAGAGGCTCTGGCGAACAAGGCACCAGCAGAAAGGGCGCAAGAAAATCGGGGCCGCCGAGACTGCGAACCCGCAGCACTCACAGTCCCATCTCCAAGACAACCGCGACAGCCGCAGCCAGGCGAAGACCTCCGCAACGTCATCACACAGAGGACGGTAGACCGCAACCGCACCCAGCGGACGGTCGGCACACCCAATGCTGACGACCGCGACGATGGCGACTTCGAGCCACGCGGCGCCGCATGCTTCAGTTTCAACATCCGCGACACAAAAATGCCCAAGGGCTTCAAGCTCACGGCAGAAGTGGTCAAGTACGATGGAAAGCAGGATCCGAGAGACTGGCTGGAAGACTACCTCATAGCCTGCAGTTGCCAGGGCGGTACTTCGACTACAGCCATGCAGTACATCCAGCTGATGCTCACAGGATCCGCACGCGGGTGGCTCAACAGTCAACCCAAGGACGCCTTCAGCACGTGGGACGAGTTTGCGGATGCCTTCGTTAAGAGCTTCCTGGGGACGTATTCAAGGCCGACAACTTTCGTCGAACTCCAAGCATGCAAGCAAGGACGAGACGAGCCGCTCCGGTCATACATCCAGCGATGGAACCTGCTCCGCAATACCATGGAACCCACCTCGAAAGACCGAGTGATGGATGCCTTCATGCACGGCATCTACCGACGCGACCTCCGCGAGGAATTTGGTAGGCTCCGGCCGAGAAGCATGATTGACCTCATGAAGATAGCTAACCAATGGGCAGACGGAGAGGACTCGGTTCGTGATACTCCACGAGACGAGGCCGGACCAAGCAACTGGCGGGAAGGACGCCAGAAGAAGAAGCCGCGTTACCACGGCAATGACTCAATAGAGTTAGTAGCACCGGCATGATCTCCATCATCACCGACATTGTGGCGCCTCCTCCATGGTTGCCATCACCAACTATTGCAACAACGACTATTGCTACTCTTAGCGATAAAGTAAAGCAATTACATGGTGATTCAATGACACGCAGGTCACATAAAATAATAGACAACCATATGGCTCCTGCCGGTTGCCGTACTCGACGACATGCAAGTCGCGAAAGATTACAAACATGATCATTGCATACATTATCACAAATCACACATTGGCCATACCACATCACAGACCCCTGCAAAAACAAGTTAGACTTCCTTTAATTTGTTTGTGCAATTTTTACGTGGCTTGGGTCAACAAGATAGAACCGTTCTAATCTACGCAAAACCACAACGGTGATATAGTAGTTGCTTATTTACTCATCCTTTTGAAAGACCTTCCATTGAAAATTGCACCCTCACTAAAGCAAGAAAAACAGACACCCGCCAGCCACTTATGCAAAACAAGTTGCATGTCAATCGTGGAACCGGTCTCTCGTGCATGGACGAGTAAGGTTGGTCCGGACCGCTTCAATCTCACAATACCGCAAAGATGCAAAGTGCACGCTGGAAGGTAGCAACATAAAATATTAACGCCCACAACTCCTTGTGTTCTAATCGCACCAACATCTACAAATATATCTAGGCTCTGATACCACTGAAGGGGTTGTTGCATAGAAAACAAAAAATTTCCTACGTAACAAGCGGAAGAAACCCCAAGGATCTAGATCTATTAGATGACGGTAGCGAAGATGAGATCCAATCTCTTACCCTCGAAGAACGAACAAAGCTTTTTGTCGATGCAGGGGTTGGTTTGTCGATCCCCGCAACTAGACTCATCTAGTCACGAGGAGATGTATTATCCACACGATCCAATCCGATGGAGCACCGCACGAGCAGCGCCTCCGCGGTATCCACACGTACGGCTCGATGTAGATCTCCGCCTTCTTGATCCCGCAAGCAAGGTGGAGATGGCTAGATGGATCTTGGCACCACGACGGTTGTGGTGGCGTTGATGATGTAGATCTCCACGAGCATGGCTTCGCCTAAACCATGGCACGGGGAGAAGGACGAGGAGATGGTGCAGCAGCCCTACGGCTAGGGGTGGTGCAACAACTTTAGTGGAGAAGATGGCGCCAAGGGGAAGTGGAGGGGTGCGGCTAGGGGCAGCAAGGGGAGGGCGGCGGCTAGGGCATCCAATCGCCTCTCCCTTGGCCGCACCCCACCTTATATAGGTGGAGGCCAAGGGGAGGGGTGCACCGGCCCTAGGGGTGCCTTACCCCCCAAGGCTCCTCCCTTTCCTTAAAGGGGGATGCGGCCAAGGGGGGAGGCTTGACCCTCAAGCCTACACCAATTAGGGTTGGCCTCCCTCAAACCCTAGCCCGCATGGGCTTTTAGGGCATTGGTGCGGCTGGCCCAATAGGCCACTGCACCACCCTTTTATTCCATGTGGGTCCTATACTCCTATGGGCCCCACTTCTAGACTCCTCTAGAACCTTATAGAACTTTCCGGTACTCTACCGTAAAATTCCCGAACCTTTTCGATACCTCCGGAAACCACTTTCCTTATATGAATCTTATTCTCCGGACTCTTCCGGAACTCCTCGTGACGTCCGGGATCCCATCCGAGACTCCGAATCACCATTCATTCATACCATCAAAATATCTCATCGCTAACCCTAGCTACATCGGAGAGTTAAGTGTGTGACCCTACGGGTCCGAGAACATGCAGACATGATCCGATCAATAATCAATAGCGGGATCGGGATGCCCATATTGACTCCCACATATTCAACGAAGTTCTTTATCGATTGAACCACGATGCCGGAGATTCTTAATCTCATATACGATTCCCTTTGTCTCACCGATATTCAACTTGCCCGAGATCCGATCGTCGATATCTCCATATCTAGTTTCATCTCGTTACCTGGCAAATTCTCTTTACTCGTCCATAATATAGGATCACCGTGATTACCACTTAATCACATGGTTGCAACCTTTCTGATGCTATATTACCGAGAGGGCCCAGAGATATCTTTTCCGTCACAAGGAAGGACAAATTCCACTCTTGATTCATGTCACCCAACAAATACCACTGGAGATACCTGAAAGGCACCTTTATAATCACCCAGTTACGAAGTGACATTTGATGTCTACAAAGTATTCCTCCGGTAAACGGGAGTGACATAATCTCATGGTCTAAGGAAACTATACTTGGCATACTAAAAGCGTTGGCAATGAAACTGTGTGACACAATCAATTGCAACTCTTTATTATTTGGGTCTTGTCCATCACATCATTCTCCTAATGACGTGACTCCGTTATCAAGTGACTATAACAAGTCCATGGTTAGGAAACTCTAACCATCTCTTGACTAACGAGCTAGTCCGGTAGAGGCTCACTAGGGACATCTGGTTATTTATATTCCACACATGTATTATGTTTCCGGTTAATACAATTATAGCATGGAGAATAAACTATTATCATAAACATGAATATGCTAATAAACCATTTTATTATTGCCTCTAGGGCATATTCCCAACAGGAAGCACCACAGATGAATCCCCATACGACTCCTGAAGCTCTGGTGTGATCGGCAAGACCGGAGCTAAGATCCCACCTGCGCCCTCGCCCTCCAAGGCAGCCGTCACAACAAGCAGTGTCGACGGGCAGGGACTGCCACGAGGAGAAAAGCAGCCAAAATGAATTGCTTCCTCAACAACAGACGACCTCTGCTCAGTGGAGTCAATCGAGAACGAAGCCTGCGTAGGGATGGGGCCAAGGCCATCAGAAGCACATGTCTCCAACGGCTGCAAAGGGCCATTGACGCCTGTCAACAACGACTTGAGAGTTTCCACCTCTTCACGAAGAGGGCGAGTCGCCTCCTCAATGCGGTCATCGACCACCTGACGAAGCTCCATGCGCAGCAAAGCAAAAGGACAGATTTCCCAAGCTGGGCATTAACATATTTTGGTTACTACTTGCATCAAACAGAAACAAAAGGACATGTCATTTTTTTCCCCATTGTTTCGCACAAAAGAAAAGGTTTTTTCGCACGGCCAGTTCCACCGCAGAATTGGCAGAATCCTAAAGGGAGGTCGCATAGTTGAACATTTGAATGCTTTGGGCCTCTTGGCTTCAAAAGATTTCATACGAATGACTCTGTTTCCGTTGGGAAAAATTCTATAAGGCTTGCTTGGGTCGTACGATACTAAATCGTAGCGTTTTTTTTCTATGTTCGCTTTGATGGAATTCCATAGGAAATCTTTCTTTGAGTCCAACGTTTTGAAACTTTTTCCTTCTTTGTTTAATATGACAACTATGCCATACACCTAATATTTCATCAAAATTCCCACATCTTTCCTATGGTGCAACCAGACAACGACATTCATGTAGGGTTTAGAATGGCATGGCATGTGAATCCTGTGTTTTTTCTAATTTTGAGTTTTTACAATCCCGCCAACCAAATATCCCCTTTACGTATTACCATGCAGACGAAGTCTTGTTTAGAACTATACGGAGGTGAGGGTCTCTTTGGGGGCAACCGAAAGATGGAGAGAAAAATAAACCAATAGCAATTTTTTATATGGTTACACTATTCACACGTTTGGTTCAAAGAAATGGAGCAAATAAAAGCATATTGAAATTTCCTTTATCACAAATAAAAGAAATGTTGGGTCTCATCGCTGCAGCCTAGGGCAACATGATGGTGTGTTCCTGCTAACGTACTTGACGACACTGACTTCGAGGCCTAAATCAAGGTCGAGCTAACATGCTATAAGGCATGGAGACGAACCGGTTGCTTGACGTGGCCTTATCCTCCTTAATCAAACTGAATGACAAAGGCCAATGGTCCAGTCGGGTCATCAATAGGAATTGGGTTATCCATAAACCCGTCAGCATTAGATTTATATGTTGTCCTTTCTATCCGGAAGGAGCAGCAAGAGTCTATAAATACTAGGTGCAATCGTATGAGATGATCGATGTCTTACAGTGGGGTGGCTAACATAATATTGATATATTACATTACACATAAGAGCTTTATGTGATTTTTATTCCGCTGGTTGATCTATGTATCCATCATGTGTGAGCCAGAATTGTAAATCTTAATAATACTACCTCCATCCCAAGGCTTAAGGCCTATATTTTTTTTGAAAAGTCAAACCAACTGAAGTTTGACCAAACTTTTAGAAAAATCTATCAACAAATATGACATATTGTAGATATCAGGTGAAAATATATTTCATTATCTATCTAATGATATTGATTATGTATTTTGTATATTAATAATTTTTTGTAAAAACTTGGTCAAACTTGACATAGTTTGACTTTTCAAAAAAAATATAGGCCTTAAGCCTTGGGATGGAGGTAGTAATAATTAAACTAGTTGTGCATCAATTGATGCAAGGGCTAGGGTATACTCTCCTTCTCGAAAAATGGTATCCTGACAATTAAGGTGAATATGTACTTTATGTAATTTTCATGCAATAAGTAACGGCAGACCTACTTGTTTGACAAATCCTGTATCTCTCTCTCTCTCTCTCTCTCTCTCTCCCTACATATACTCGAGGTCGGACAAATACCATACCATGCAGTGAGAATGTAGTGAAGCTTGAAAAGACCTTCATATTGTTTTTCTTGTATCACGTTGGATTTTTCAACCCTTTCACCTGGGTTACACAACTTTAGGCAAAAGATCAATTCGAGAATATGAAAATACCTTTGGAATGAGAGACATCGGGAAAACAATAAACCCTAAAATACTTCCTGAAACTACCAATTTTGGATTTCTTTCTTGGCAAACCGTTTGTGAAATCTAAGATTGAAGCATTTTCTCTTTCTCTTAGCTTTCATCTATCTTTCTCTTCTAGGACATTTTGTTCCATGTACTTAGCAATCCATGAAGAGAATGAGGTGGGTTATGCAGCTGGCGCATTACTCACACGAGACAGATCTCTTAAGCTTTACCACAATTGTATTTGAGAATATTTTTAGCCCTAACTATTCTGAGATCATAACATTCCGATCACCCATTTATCCAGAAAAACTAATTGAACCTACAATCACCATACTGAAATATCTAAAATGTCTATCCTCTCAAGGTGAATTCAATGCTATGAGTAAATGCACAACTAACTCTACAACTCTTCAAACCAATTACCTCTCTACATATACCATACATATGATGGAACCTTGTAGTAGGCGATGACCAATGCCGTGTACCAAAGGTAGAACAAAAGTCATCAGACTATTTCCTTTTATTCATTGGATTTTCCATCCATTTACCCATGTATTTTTGCATACTACTTTATTACAATATAGTAATAAAGTTACCTTCCCAATCGCTGACCCGTCGAGCACCCCCCACGACATGTTTTCAAAGTACGGTAATAGGGGTGTACGGACAAGGAAAAAGTTTCGAATCTGGCTCTGTATCCTTATAAACCATCTCCATATTAGATTTTAGGGAATCTGACGAATACAGATATTGGACTGCGAAGGGGCCGTCCAGGTATAGTGTAGGATACGGTATATCAAATAGCATCTAGATGTGGATTATTTGAATGTTTCAAACCGAATGATTGGATTTTTTAATCAAAAGTGAAGGTCAATCTGACAAAGTTTGTAGTTACTAATGTCGAGGTATCGTCAATTGGGGTGCCATACGCCGACGGTAGAGATAAGATGTGGGGGAAGAATGTAGCGGGAATATACCACCAGCCGAATGATGTATCAACTATTGAAATTATGTTTATACCATCTCATCAATACCATGGGTTATAGCCTAAATCATGCCACTATTTTCTTAACTTATCAACTCGTCATAAAGGTTGAATCCCTCTTATGGTTTGTAGAACTATAATTATGTACCGATGAGAGTATTATCTGATTATTATTTTTTCGGTATGAATCTTCTTGTTTCCGATTCGAATCCGCGGTTTGATATATCCAACATCGGGGCTAGGACATAGGCCTGTCATCTTCTCCTTATATAGAAGAATGTACTACTCCCTCTGTTCTTGAAAGTATGGCGTATAATTGTTTTTGACAAGTCAAGCTGTGTAAAGTTGGACCAAAGTTTAAGAAAGAACCGAGCAACAACTATAATATTATATGAGCATATATGGAATATATTTCATGATGTATCTAACGGTGTTTATTTGGCATTACAAATGTTAATGGTTTTTTTATAAAAAATTGGTCAAAGTTTATACTGTTTGTCTTTTCGATGAAGTGAGTACAACATGCGGAACCTATCACGCCGGGTGTGTGAGAAGTCAAACAGACGCACATCACGAAATATGCCAGGTGCGAATCCTTCTCTTTGACAGTCTACTTGATGGTCTACTGTTGCTGACGCCTTCGTTAGCACAACTTGATTTGAATCATGCGCACGTTTAGAACTTGTTTGGTAACTGCAATTCTGAGATCCCGCCATTTTTCCGGGCTGGATTTTAGTCATGCGTACGCTTGCGTACTACCGCTACAGTCGGCTACCATGCCCCCCCCCCCCCCCCACCCCCCCCCCCCCACACACACAGCTTCGAACTGTGGTGGAGGGAGATCCTGTTGCTTCATCATAGGCGCAGAGCTGGGCTCATAGCTCCGTGTCGCTCCGGCCACGTGGGTGGAGTAAGTCCGGTCGCCATCTCCGAGCGAGCTCGTCGAGTGGATGCGGCGCGCCCACTCGGGCGTATCGCACATGTTCTCAAACGCGGAGCCCGCCTCGTTGGTAGCGCGCGCACAGCTGCTTGCTTGGCCTGATCGTGTCCGTCCGGCTGAGAGAAGACGGGAGAAGTACAGTGCACCGTGCACGCTACGTGATGCTACCGCTAATTGTTTCTTGTGATTGGCGTCGATCCACCATGAGCAGCTACAGTAGCTGATTAACCACAAACCACGTACGCGAGCCCTGCTCTAGTTAGTTGAGCTGTACTGGTCTAAAGAATAAAATCTGACGCTGTTATCAAACAAGTGTGCTCATCTCCTTGCTAAGATGTCCGTGATATGGGGGAGAATATCACCACCTACCTGTGTTAAGAGGTGAGCTAAACCAAATCGTCTCAATTCCTTTCTCCAACCAAACGTAGGAGTAGAATCATTCCATTCCAATTTTTAGCTCCAACCAAACGCTGAAACGGAACCAACCCATTCTTAGAGAATGTAATCATTACATTACATTCCACTTGGTTCCTCAACCAAACACACCCTAAGATCATGGGCTGAGAAATTCCGCATCAAATTGATTGTAGATCTGCTAAACCATGATGGCTTCCTTTCATTTCGGGAAGTCGCTTGAAAAAGGTAGTAGTACTTGCAGCTCTGCATTTCGCTATGACAAAGTACTCTTAGCAAAAAAGAAAAAGAAAAAACTTGGCTGGAAACAACATGGAGGTTTGGAAAACAAGGATTTCAACCATCCCTATCATGATCACACACACAAAAAAAAACCCTATACGTGGGGAGTAAAGGGCTAGAGGCTCACTGAAAAGTGCAGCATGAGACAAAATTCAAGCAGGCAAAGACAAAACGGAGGTGCATTAAAGCACCGTTCCTCTTTTGAGCACCACCAAATCCGTTTCATGCTTCAGTTTCCGTTTTCAGTAGGGTTTAAAAAAGGACAGATTACCCCAGGCTGGGCCTGAACATACTTCGGTTACTACTTGCATCAAACAGAAAACAAAAAGGACATGGCAGGTCGCCTGAGTGCACGCTTGTTGTACTCTTTTGCACACTGAAACCCATAGTGGAATGCACTACCTGTTTCCACCGCATAATTGCCTGAATATCTGAATGCTTTGGGCCTCTTCGGTTCGCAAGTTTTCATACGATCTTATATTTCTTGGATGATTCGATTTCTCAGGAAATTTTTCTATAACGCTTGGTTGGGGTCATAGCATTCTAATAAATCTTAAACACAAAAAAATGTAAGTTCACTTTGATGTAGAAAAATGCTGCTACACGTCCAACGTTTCTTTGTAGGATATGTCCGACACTTATACTCTTTCCCAGTGGCAGATACTGCTCTCAGGAGATGCCAGAGTGCAGATGGCAAGGTGTGTGGAGGAGCTGGGAAAACTAGCTCAAATCCCTCCATGCTTGACCTGGCCAGAGCCAGGATGAGAGACCATGTGATGATACCCGGCCCACTGATGAAGCGAGCGAAGCTAGCTCCTCTGTGTAAACATGATGAATCCTGGGAGGAGTCGATGCAGATGCTGACAAAGACTCTGGAGGCTGCATCTTGGGTGGTGATAGAGGAGAATGGAGGATGGAAGGTAGTGGAGTCCTCCACTACCTGATGATGCCTGGTGTAGTTTCCCGGTGGTTTTTGTTGGCTAGCTGTAGTCGAAAACTAGAAAAATGATGTCTATATGGGAAGTTTCTGTATGAAGCTAGGTTGCTGTAGTTTGCAGTGCCTCCTTTCCCTTTATTTTGCAAGATCTGGGTCAGCATTTTCAGCTGTTTCCTGAGGGCTGTAAACTCTATTGTAAGACCTGATGGTTTCGTTCGTTGAATGGAACTGGGGCAATGGCCCTTTTTCTCTAAAAAAAATATGTCTGACACTCCACATGAAACCATCTGCATGACTGGATTGAGCAAAGGAATCCATCTGATTGAGCATCAGATTATTTTCGGACAGAAAACCGTCGTATGCATAGTCGTTTCACTGATGTAATTCCATAAGAAATCTTTCCTTGAGTCCAACCTCATGAATTTTTCTTTGTTTATTATGACAACTATGCCATATACCAACATTTCAACGGAATTCCCGCGTCTTTCCTATGGTGTAACGAGAAAACATCTACTACATATTCATGTTTTTGCAATTCATGTATGATTCATAACGACACGACATCTGAATCCTATTTTATTTTCTATTTTTTTAAAGTCTTTGTAAATTTAAAACTATACCGAACTGAAGTGAGGGCCACTTTGGTGCAAAGGAAAAGTGGGAGGAAAGACAAAGTAGTAATTCGGTTCAAAAGAATGGAGCAAATAAAAATCCGAATGACATTTCATTTGATCACAATTTGAAGGAAGACCACGTAGTAATTTAACAATCCGCTTTGACCACTTTTTCAAATTCCTATGCACGAAAAAGACCAAAATATTTATTGGCTCTATAACATCCTAAAAAATTGAATTGTTTTTGAAAGATTGTACTTTGGCCAGCCCAAGTGCCCAACCGTCCAACGGCCGGGCGAGCCGGGTGCCCCCACCACGTCCCCAGCTCGGTCGTGGCCAGTCTCTCCCGGTCGACGCCTACTTCACTAGGCCACACCACACCACTGCCGTGAATCACGAGAGACAGACGCGAATCTCGTAGCCAGCCAGCCAGCCCAAATGATTTAGCGCAGAGGGAGTTCGTTGCGGACCAGCGAAAATGCCGGCGCCGGAAAACCCGGCGGCCGCGGAGGCGGCGGCGGGCGGCAGCAGCGGCGAGCACCTCCGCGGGCACGCCCACCTCACCAACTGCATCCACCTGCGCCACCACCACTCGCACGCGCACGCGCACGGGCACAGCGGCGCGTCCGGCCGGAGGCGCAGCCCGACGGGCGAGTCCTCCGCGTCCGCGTCCGCCTCCGCCGCGCTGATGCGGGACCTCCTCGCGATGCAGCGCTCCCGCTCGCTCCGGGACCCCTCCACCCGCCGCTCCGTCGACTCCTCCTCCAACAGGGTCGCCGCCGACCCCGACGCCGCCGCCGACCGCGGGGGCGCGCTCAAGACCCTGCTCGACCAGCTCGCGGAGGACCCGCTGCCCAGGCCCTCCCGCCGCCCGCGCCGCCGGTTCAAGCGCGGCCAGGGACGCCGCGCCGCGCCATCCGCCGCCGCCGCCCTAGATCGCCCCGGGGCCGCGGCCAGGGCCGCCTTCTCCGCCAACTCCAGCTCCCAGGAGGCCGTCTGCGGCAACAAGTACTTCTTCGGCGCCGGCGCCGGCGACGACGGCAGCGAGGAGCTGCAGCAGCGCCCGCGGCAGCCTCAGGCGTCGCAGGACTCGCGCAACGTCTGCGGCATCCCCTGGAACTGGTCGCGCCTCCACAACCGCAGCAGGTCTATCCTCGACATGGCCGGCCGGAGCCTCTCGTGCGGCCTGTCTGATCCCAGGTCGGCGTCGGCGGCGCGGAGGTCCGAGGCCGCCACCTCCGCCGCCTCCTGCGGTGGTGGTGGTGGTTACATGAACGGGTCGCGTTCGCATCCGCACTTCCCGGTGACCGCGAGGCTGACTTCCTCCAACAGTTCAGACTCCGACTCACTGCCCCTGCTCGGCGAGGGTGCGAGAAACGGCATCCGTGGCATTTCCAGGAGCTTCTCTGGGGAGCTTGGGATTTTCTCCAATCAGAGTAGTGAGCTTGACTCTGACCTCATGTCGGAGGCGCGTTCCGGGCAGAAGTCGAGGGGCTCGCAGCGTGGCCGGCACCGGAGCCTCACGCAGAAGTATGCACCCAGGACTTTCAAGGATGTTGTTGGGCAGAGCTTGGTTGTGCAGGCACTGTCGAATGCCATTCTGAAGAGGAAGATTGGGTCCGTTTACGTCTTCTATGGGCCGCACGGTACAGGCAAAACATCCTGCGCTCGGGTGTTTGCGAAGGCGCTGAATTGCCACTCCGCTGAGCACCCAAGGCCCTGCGATACATGTGCGTCGTGTATCGCACACAATCTGGGCAAGAGCAGGAGTTTGGTGGAGATTGGGCCTGTTGGTAACATTGACCTGGACAGCATTGTCGATATCCTTGACAATGTGATGCTTTCGCCGCTACCAGCCCATCACAGGGTGTTCATAGTGGATGATTGCAACACGTTGCCGCCTGATACGTGGAGTGTCATATCGAAGGTTGTCGAGCGTGCACCTCGGCGTGTAGTTTTTGTTCTCATCAGCCCCAATCTCGACCTGCCGCATATAATTATGTCAAGGTGCCAAAAGTTCTTTTTCCCAAAACTGAAGGAATGTGACATAGTCAACACTTTGCAGTGGATTTGTACCAGCGATGGTCTAGATGTTGATAGAGATGCATTGAAACTTATCGCTTCCCGGTCAGATGGGTCACTGAGGGATGCAGAGATGACCTTGGATCAATTGAGTTTGCTTGGGCAGAGAATTTCAATCTCACTTGTTCAAGAACTTGTAAGTTATCCGACAATATAAGTCATAAAATTGCTTCTTTGTCAGGTCAGATATAATTTGAATGATCTAAGCCTAAGTAGAAATGGTAAAGAATTCTGTAGTTGTAGCAGGAATATGTTGTGAACTGATCAACGGTATTGTCGTGACATACTTCAATAAGCTAGAGTCACAACTGGAATGACCAAAGGCTTAATTAGCTAAGTAGAAATGGTAAAGAATTCTGTAGTTGTAGCAGTTATTGCTTAAGTAACTCTGGAATATGTTGTGAACTGATTAACGGTATTGTCGTGACATACTTCAATAAGCTAGAGTCACAACTGGAATGACCAAAGGCTTAATTAGTACAATACTATTCTTTCTCTCTCTCTAAATAACACATTCCTTGTATTCTAAGTGTAGCTATATGCCATGTCTAATACTTCACTACCTGACAGTAATAACCAATTTTTTTGTCTATTGACAGGTTGGCTTGGTTTCTGATGATAAATTGGTAAATTTGCTTGATTTGGCACTATCCGCTGACACTGCCAACACAGTCAAAACTTTACGTGATATTACCGAAGCAGGTGTTGAGCCTTTGGCCCTGATGTCTCAACTTGCCACAATAATAACTGACATCCTTGCTGGGACCTACACATTCACACAAGGAGTTCGAAGAAAATTCTTCAAACGTCCATCCTGTAAGCAACAATACTCCTAGCTTTCCACCTTTTACTTTGAAAGGATTTTACAGTAGGGGATAATTCGCAACTGTAACATGTATTACAGGAAAGTCTTTGTTTAGAAAAGATTATTGCATTAAAGTCTACTACTGTTAATATTCTGTTTTCACAATGTAATATTTTGGTACACTGATTACAGTATCAAAGGAGGATATGGAAAAACTGCGCCAGGCCTTGAAAACACTGTCGGAAGCTGAAAAACAGTTGAGGGTCTCTAATGATAAGATGACCTGGCTTACAGCTGCTCTGCTTCAGCTTGCTCCTGATAAACAATATATACTGCCGAGTTCATCCACAAGTACAAGTTTTAACCAGGGTATGCCTACCTGCCCTGAGGGGTACATAGCAAGAAACTCAACTTCAGATTATAACGAGATATATGCTGGTCCCCATGGTTACAATGGTGGAAGGAGACCCAGGGAACATACACCAGATGCCTACAAGTTGTCAACAAGTACTACCAGAGTGAATGAAGGATCTAAATGTAGCAGAACTGACAATGAGATGATTTGGCAAGCTGTTCTACAGAATGTTCAGTCCGATTCACTGAGAAAAATGATGTCTAAAGAGGGACGGGTTATTTCTGTCAGCCTTGGCACAGGCAAGATTCCCTCTTATCCCGTTTCTATTTGTTATTGGTACTCCGTGCCAAGATTTCTATTGTGGAATATGCCTAAGGATTTTTTTCTTATTATTGTTAATTTTCTAATAACAGCTCTCTCAGTGTGAAAGTACAAGTAGTACTGCATATATCAGATAATCAAACAACATATTATAAATGGCTTTGCTTTTTCTTGTTAGCATTGGTGGTCAAGTAATATGCTGGCCATTAGGGTGCCACTGTCCATTTGAGTTCATTTCCCTGTATATATTGCATCTAGGCCATTGTACATCTCCACTAGGCACAGAATATTTTGTGTTTGGCTTGATGAGTTCTGCAAATTGCTAGCAGGTTTAAAACTGTGTTGAAGTGATTCCAAAACATATAAAGAGATCTATAACCATCCAACCACTAAATTGTGCTATTGAAGGATACTGTTTCAACAATCTTTGTTCTTACATTTTCGTCTTTCCCTCATGCAGCACCAACTGTACAGTTAATGTTCAGCTCTCGTGTGAATAAGTCCAAAGCTGAGAAGTCTAGGGGACAGATTTTGGAAGCATTTGAGTCTGTTCTTTCTTCTGCTACAATACTTGAAATCCGATATGAAACAAAGGAGGACGGGGGAGGTGTTCCAGCTGTTTTACCTTACCGTGAGGATACCTCTTCTAACATTGCTTTAAGGAGGTCTTTGACGAAACATAGTTCAGTTTCTTCTGGAGGTGATAATTTAGTCAGGAGGCTCCATAAAGGCAGCGTAGCCCAGGGCGCTAGCTCAAACCAGACAAGATGGATGCAATCTGATCCACACATATTGACTGAAGGTGAGATTATTGAAGTGGGGCCTTCTCAAATTGAATGGCACAACGAGCCAGATATTGGTGTTGTTACCACGGATAAAAGAAGACAAAGTGCATGGGACGCAGCAGCTTTGTCATCGCAAGACCAAGAAAATATTGGTCCTCAAGGAGGGGTAAATGTGAATAATGAACACGATCGACAAAGAAACATAGTAAGAGGTAAGGTATCTCTTGCTCATGTTATTAATAGGGCGGAAGGTTGTTCTCAACATGGAGGCTGGTCGAGACAAAAAGCCATGTCAATAACTGAAAAGCTCGAGCAAGAGAATTTGTAAGTAATGTCATACTACAAGCAATTACATTTCTTCACCCCTAGTATGCCAGTTATTTTAGCCTTCAGTGTGTAATTTGGTTCCACCTTATTGACATGTGATAAACTGATAACTGAAAAGTTCCACTTTTCAGTTCTAGAACATGATTTTGGAATGTTTATATTTTTCCAGGAGATTGGAGCCTCGGTCGAGTCTGCTTTGTTGGAAAACTTCAAGCACTACTAGACGGAAGGTAAATGATCTGAGATCACACGATCTGCAAAACTTCAGTCCTAGGGTAGTTTATATATTTCCGAGTTTCCAAATTAACCAGTTCTTGGGAGGAGGCATTTAAGACACATGTCGTGATAATTGTCCCTCGAAAAGTAGTCATCTGCATACAATAAGAAAAAAATATTTTCCAGTAACCAAGGGTATAAATGTTTTTGCAACACATCAAGCCTGGATAGCCTGGTATGTCTGTACTGTAGCAACTCTGTTTTGAAGAGTTGTTCGCTTTAGGGATCACTTTGAAGAGTTGACTCACTGAAAGTAGTAGAATATATGCTTCCAAAAGATGAAATAGGTAAATAGTAGCTTCAAGGGAGTGCCAAACAGAAACAGTGTATAGTTCTCAAAAAGGATTTTCTTCAGCAGACTGGAAAGTTGCTGTACTGTATGCCATGGGATACAAGCATTTCTCGTTGATCAGACAATGATAGAATATTTCCAAGTCATGCTTATCTTGGCTCCTATGCTTTCTCCCCCTTGCTGAGTGACATCGTTTCATTTTGCTGCAGCTCTCAGCATTGAAGATCAGGACGAGACGATCACGAGCTCTATCAAGGCTCATCTTGTGCGGAAGGTGCATTTCGGTTAAATCTCCAAGATAACGCGCCAACGCGGAGGTCCACCGGATTTACATGTAGCTAACATCATCTCTATGGTTTATTCTCTGTAATTGTAGCGCGGTCTGTAAGCATGTAGGTTATTCTGTACATTGTTTAACATGTAGAAGAATGAAAGAAATTCCCTCATGTCCATTTTTTTTTCCTCTGAATATATTTGAATGCCAACAACAACAACAACACACCTGAAAGGTAATGTCGTTATCATGCTACACATTTACGCAGCACCGTTTGCGGAAGGGCACACTTAACCGTCACAGATAAAGAAAGCATGCTTAGACTTAGGAAAATATATGTGAACTTACTTGCATAGCGAGATTACCTTGGGTCATTATGAAGGACCTACCGCATTCTTCTCTAATGTGTTGAGGTGTACCTCTTTCTCCTGTCCCCCCCCCCCCCCCCCCCCCCCCACCATTTCTCTTGGTCAAGAAAGATCGATGACTCTCGCTAGTTTACTGAGATGGAAGCAACATTAAGCAATTCAAATGTTTAGGAGGATCCTGCACGAAGTTATCATACTCATCCGGCGGGCAATCAGCGCTTACTGCTATCAGTCAGAGAATAAGCTTCTATCATTCTTCCCGTTAATTCCTTCATCTCCTTTTGAACATACCTTGCAGCTTCTTAACTCCTCTAAACATGGCATCTCTCTCGTTTTATTTTTTTGATCGGGGACCTCACGCTCCAATTTCACTGCTGAACCAACAGGTCACAAAGTTCAGGTTTTACATACTCCGGTGCTGAATACAACCAGTCAGAACCACAATTGATCCACGCTAACCACAAGGTACATAGACTGATCAAAACTTTATAAGAACCAAATTTGTCTCATTAACATCACAAATGGTAGCAAGACTAACTTTCTTGTCTTAGCAGCCTTACATCATATGATTCCAGCCTTAGCATGTTAAAGTAACTAAAAATCTAAATTCTAGCCCCCTGCAGCTTAGCAACATGATGGAGTTCAAATATTTTCGCAGAGAAGAACTAATGGACTTGATTGAGTTTCTTCAATCCTCTACATGCAAAAGGAAATGCAGATCAACCTACACTCCTACAACTTGCTACCACAATTGCAGAGAAGATCAAGTTAGCTACGTGTAAAATCATGTGGCCCTCGCGTCAACATACATAGACCTCACAAGACGAGCGCTTAATAGAGCTCGTGATCTTCAATGCCAAGAGTTGCAGCGATAATAATATATGTCAATCAACAAAGGCGGAGGAATTATCATCATGAAGATGAACATGATTTGGATATGTTATAGGATGGAACTAGGTCAACTAGGTAATTTTCACAAGTGAGGCAGGTAGGCAAACCAAGAAGCCACCTGCGAGGTATGGCAAGATGCAGCTGCGAGACTGCAAGGTCTACGGAAAGCACACCAGTCAACTATCATAGATAAAGCTAGCAAGCATGTAATTTAGTCTCAGGAACACCTGAACGTACTTGCATTGCAAGATTTGCCTGTGTGTGTGTGCATGAATGGCTCATCTGTTGGATCACATGCACATACATCAGAATGGCCGAGCAGCTGAGATGAATCGCAGGGCAATTCTCCTTTGGCACGCACGTACTGATCAATTGTCCTGGAGCTTCTTCACATCACATGCATGCCAAAGGAGAAACGCCCTGGGATTCACACGCCACATACATGTCCCTGCCTGGCTCAGTGTTGTGTAAGTTCTTAGGCTCGTCGATGAACACATTCTGCGCCTCGGCCTCGCTTATATACCACGATCGGCCTCAGGATATGGATCTTCAAGCGGCATATGCTCCGAGGGCCGATCGGCTATTCCCGTGGTCTCCCCATCGTTTCCCTCCTTTGGAATGTTCTCCAGGAGGAACAATGGTCCTCCTGGTCGCTCAACCTGCCTTTCCTGATCTTCACTGCATGCACCTTTCGCCGGTGCAAGAAGAAATAAGTATATGTGGATGATGTTACAGCATGGAGAAAGTAAAAGTGTTTTAGGGCCGAGTTTTGTATCGCCGCAGCGGTGAAACGTCAACGCATTCGATGCCAGATATGAAGAGATTTTGTTCTTCACTATATGGATTTATTTTTAATTGAGCTCACCGGGTCATTCCACGTGGAGAAAAGGAATAACTTGTTAGAGTTTGGAGAGCCACAAACTCGAACCTTCTGATGATCTGAAATGGTACATTCCATTGGATCTCCCCTATGCAGCTGGTAGCTTTTCCTAGCTCAAACACTAGGCATAAAGGGAGATGAGCTCTCCGGGACCAGGACTGCCTAGCTTGCTGCGTGGGCGACCAGAATGGGATGGTTCACTAAACTTTTAATAGGTTGACATCGATATATCCAAAATTTGAATTTGAGATGTCCAGGTTTATACCAAGTCTTATACTGAAGCTTCAAACGGTTCTCTAACCTTGTTTCAGCTGCTTTGCGTTGTTATCTTGAAAGTCTTAACTATAATGACAGTATATGTGTTTTTGAAAGTATTTTCACAGGTTGCTCCAAAAAAAAGTATTTTCACAACATACCATTTTTGCGAGATTTTGTTAAGCAGATATTAAGAAAAATAGTATATTTTTGGGCACCTAGTACCGTGAGAGTAGGCTTTTGTTTTGTCCTCATTGTACCAAACTCTTCTTCTACAATGTAATGAAATAACAAGAGGCAAATCTTTTGTTTCCGTCTAATTTTTTCGTCCTTCAACTATTGATACAATTTTCTTACGATTCCTCAAGTGTCAATATCGTCCATATTCGGTCCTCTTTAGTCCAATGAAAGCAATATTAGCGATGACATGGTGACGCATTTGCAGGAAGATGTAATCTACTCAACAAAATAATTGACAAACATACAGAAAATGGGGGAAAATTAAAACCAAGACAAAAAAATATATTTAATAAATAATTAAAATTTAAGGAATATTGGGTAAATGAATTGAAATTCTAGAAAATTTGGAAAAAATCATGAAAATTTCAAGCTGCATTTTTTATGAAAATATTCTTCTCAATGGAGATTTATACCAATGAAAAATAAGCCATATGAACTCAAAAAAATCATGAATATTTTTAATAGAAAAATATGGGGAATCTAGATAGAAATAAAAACATTAACTTTACTGTTTTATTATTTACTAGAACTTTACTATATCTTGTGAATTTCCAGAATATTTCCGACTCCTATGAATTTTAAATTTCATTATATCTTCGGTAACTTTACCTCACACCTAAAGTTTCTATCTTTTAATTTGCATTATCAATATCATCAAAACATATTTTGCCCCAACTAAAATCTAGACAGTTTTGACACTTAGTGGACAAATAATTTATGGTATTGAAGTTTAAAGACAAAAACCTATACTTCCGCAGTTTTTGAGGGAACGAGTCCACAATAATATGTTACAATTGACAAAACACGTCAAAATTAAAACCGGCTCTAACAACCAGCTCTAAAGCTTAGTCTTTTACTAGCGCACCCATCCCAATAGGTGGGACATATATGGATCGTGATTGGGGAAACAACCTAAGATGACGATGATTGAGCCGGGGGCCATGATTTCACAATCCCCTTCATTCGACCGAGATGGCGTCTCCAACGCTAGAACACCATATTCACATACATAGAAAGTTAACATAAATGATACCTAATATACGCGTAACCCTACCCTAGTGTTGGGAATATGACCTAGAGGCAATAATAAAATGGTTTATTAAGCATATTCAAGTTTATGATAATAGTTTATTATCCATGCTATAATTGTATTAAATGGAAACATAATACATGTGTGGAATATAAACACCCGGAGTCCCTAGTAAGCCTCTACAGGACTAGTTCGTTGATCAAGAGATAGTTAGAGTTTCCTAACTATGGACTTGTTATAGTCACTTGATAACGGAGTCATATCATTAGGAGTAATGGTGTGATGGACATGACCCAAATAAAGAGTTGCAATTAATCGTGTCACAAAAGTTTTGTTGTCAACACTTTTAATATGCCAAATATAGTTTCCTTAGACCATGAGATTATATCACTCCCGTTCACCGGAGGAATACTTTGTGGACATCAAACGTCATTTCGTAACTGGGTGATTATAAAGGTGGCTTTCAGGTATCTCCGATGGTGGGTTGTTGGGTGATATGAATCAAGAGTGGAATTTGTCCCTCCATGTGACGGAGAAGATATCTCGAGGCCTTCTCGGTAATATAGCATCAAAAGTCTGCAGACATGTGATTAGGTTGTAATCACCGGGATCCTATATTATGGACGAGTAAAGAGAACTTGCCGGTAACGAGATTAAACTAGACATGGGGATGTCAACGATTATATCTCGGGCAAGTAAAATATCGTGAGACAAAGGGAATCGTATATGAGATTAATTGAATCTCCGGCATCGTGGTTCAATCGAGAAAAGGTTTTCGTTGAGTGTATAGGAATTAATATGGACATCCCGGTCCCGCTATTAATTATTGATATGATCATGTCTATGCATTCTCGAACCCGTAGGGTCACACACTTAACGTTCCGATGAAATTAGGTTTTGCGATGAATTAAATGATGAAGTGAACGAATGGTGATTCGGAGTCTCGGATGGGATCCCGGACGTCACGAGGAGTTCCGGAGGAGTCCGGAGAATAAGATTCATATATGGAAAGTGGTTTCCGGAGGTTTCGGAAAAGTTCCGGAAATTATTTATAGGGTACCGGAAGGTTCCGGAATGTTCTAGAAGGGTCTAGAAGTGGGACCATATTTTGTATGGGGCCCACATGGTGCAAAGGGGTGCTGCCACCACTTGGGTGGGGCGCACCACCTAGGCCCATATGGGTGGTGCGGCTAAGGAAAAAGGAGGGGAGTCCCACTCCTAGTTGGACTAGGAGTTGGGCCCTCCACCCCTTTAGGAAAGGGGGGCCCAAGGAGGAGTCCTAGATGGACTCCAACTTGGGGGGCAAGCAAAGGGGGGGCCGGCCGGCCCCCTGCCCTTGACCTAGCCGGCCTCCTATATAAAGGAGGGAAGGGGGGGGGGGGGCGCACGACACACCTGGAGGCAGCCACACCCCCTCTCCACCTCAAACCCTAGCCGCACCCCTCCTCTCCCGGAGGGCTGCCGCCGCCTCTCCTCCACACCTAGCCGCACCCCTAGCCCTAGGGGCTGCGCCACCTTGCTCCTCTCCCTCTCCTCTTGCTTGGCTTGGCGAAGCCCTGCTCGCGGAGATCGTCATCATCACCAGCACTACCGTCGTGCTGCTGAGATCATCAAGGCCACGTCTTCTCGCTTGCGGGATCAAGGAGTCGACGTCTTCATCGAGCTGTACGTGTGGACGCCGCGGAGGTGCTGCCCGTTGCTGCACTTCACCGGATTGGATCTCGAGGATAACACATCTCCTCGCGACTAGACGAGTCTAGTTGCGGGGATCGACTAGCCAACCCCTGCACCGACAAAACGCGTTTGTTGATCTTCGAGGGTAAGAGATTGGATCTCATCTTCGCTATCTTCATCTCATAGATCTAGATCCTTGGGGTTTATTCCGCTTTGCCGCGTAGAAAATTTTTGTTTTCCATGCTGCGACCCCATCAGTGGTATCAGAGCCTAGATCTATTCGTAGGTGTTGATGCGATTAGAACACAAGGAGTTGTGGGCGTTGATATTTTATGTTGCTACCTTCTCGCGTGCACTTTGCATCTTTGCGGTATTGTGAGATTGAAGCGGCCCGGACCAACCTTACTCGTCCACGCACGAGAGACCGGTTCCACGACTGACATGCAACCTGTTTTGCATAAGTGGCTGGCGGGTGTCTGTTTCTCTTGCTTTAGTGAGGATGCAATTTTCAATGGAAGGCCTTTCAAAAGGATGAGTAAATAAGCAACTATTATATCACCGTTGTGGTTTTTGCGTAGATTAGAACGGTTCTATCTCGTTGACCCAAGCCACGTAAAATTTGCATAAACAAAGTAGAGGACGTCTAACTTGTTTTTGCAGAGGGGGTCAAGTGATGTGATATGGCCAATGTGATTTGTGATAATGTATGCAATGATCATGTTTGTAATATTTCGCGACTTGCATGTCGACGAGTACGGCAACCGGCAGGAGCCATATGGTTGTCTTTTATTTTATGTGACCTGCGTGTCAATGAATCACCATGTATTTGCTTTACTTTATTGCTAAGAGTAGCATTAGTAGTAGTTGCAATAGTTGGTGGACAACCATGGTGATGGCACCAAGATGATGGAGATCATGCCGGAGATGGAGATCTTGCCGGTGCTTTGAAGATGGAGATCTAAGAGCATATGAAGAAAGGCCATATCATATCACAATTATGAATTGCATGTGATGTTAATCCCTTTTATGCACCTTATTGTTATGCTTAGATGTGATCGCGACGGTAGCATGATAAGGTGATCTCTCATGTTAATATCAAGATAATTAAGTGTTCTCCCCTAGTATGCGCCATTGCGAAAGTTCGTCGTTTCGAAGCATCACGTGATGATCGGGTGTGATAGATTCAACGTTCACATACAACGGGTGCAAGCCAGTTTGCACATGCGGAAATACTACGGTTGTCTTGACGAGCCTAGCATGTACAGACATGGCCTCGGGAACACGGAACCGAAAGGTTAAACACGAGTCATATGAATGATATGATCAACACTGAGTTGTTCACCATTGAAGCTACATCATCTCACGTGATGATCGGTTGTGGTGTAGTGGATTTGGATCGTGTGTCACTAATCAACCGGAGAGATGTTGAGTTTAGTGGGAGTTCATTAATTTGATTAAGTTGAACTAAAATTGTCATAAACAAGTGTCCTAAAGATGTCTTTGCAAAATCCTTGTAGATCATGGGCGACTACAGTAGTATGTTTCTTGCTGAGGAGCTGCGTCTCGATGGGTCAAACTTCATCGAGTGGTATGAACGTCTTAGAGAAGTCCTATCAACCAATGATCAGCTCTACGTGTTACATGAACCCTTAGAAGAAAAACCCGATGCTTCTGCGAGTTACAACAAGCGTATGGAATGGCTCAGTCGGAGTAAGACTCACATTCAAGTCAATTGGTTGATGAGTGTCTTCATGAATTCAGACCTGTCCAAACAATTCAAGAACTTGAGTGCCATTGAGACTGTCACTAAGCTAAAGAAAATGTTCATAGCACAAGTGAGAATTGCAAGGTTTGAAGGTCTGGGTGTGTTTCTTTCAACTAAGATGGAAGAAAATGATCGCTTAGAGGATCATCTGAAGAAAATGTATAGGATATATTACACTCTTATGGATGCTTGGGATATGGAGATGAGTGACGAATTCGCGATAGATGGGTTGTTGCATTCGCTTCATCCCAAATTCAAGAATTGTGTCAGAGACTATGTCAAGGAAAGGGATTCGATCACTTATCCGGAACTGATGTCTCGACTTCGTCAGATCGAAAGGAATCCCGTAGCAGGCGGAGGAGCCAACGCAGAAGGTATATTTTGATATACTAGTTATAAATGTTTAAATGTCCCATTTACACTTGTGGTGAGCTAAGTATTTGATACTTGTGCTGTTTTATGAAAACAGGGCCTGCCGTTTGAGAAGTGCATGGAGGGACTGAGTGGATTTCGCGAGAAGATGGCAATCAAGGAGTTGATGCTGGCGATGTTCTACTTCTACATTTATCGTTTTAAATTAGAGGATTTGAATGAGTTTTGTAATCGAATTAAGTGTGATCTTAAATTAGTGTGTCTCGGTTTGTGAGACGGTCATTCATGTTAAAGACAAATGGTTGTTCTGTTTTCATGAGTAATCCTTTTTGGAGATCACGTTTCGATTATGAGATTATTGTCCTTTGCTAGATTTAAACGATAATTAGTTAAACACTTATAAAAATAAAGACATGCTAAAATATCCAATACTTAATGATGAGATTTGTTTTAATTGTACTATTAGTGCTGAAGAGCATCTTGATGCGCATCACTAAGTAGTGTGGTTAAAAATGCCATTTTCTGAAAATGCCATGAGTTGCTGAAAATAAACACAAGTGTTGGTTGTATTTTTCAGTAAATAAAAGACATCATTATTTTATCATGAATGAGTGAATAGGAGTATTTATTCATGTCATGATGAGACCTTGGAAGTAAAGGATATTAAGTTAACAAGATAATTGAGTCTTTTCGATTTGATCAAAAGAGACAAAATATTTGAGTTATTGTTTAGTATGGTGACTTGTGACAAGTGTTATCACAAATTACAATGTTTAGAGATTGTTCAAAAGTGTTTTGATAAACCTAAAGTATTGTAGTCACATTATATTTGATATTATGTGGTCATAAAGAAGGGTCTTTGGTTTTAAGGTTTCATTTGTATCATTTAGATTTATTTTGATAACACTCTGTTTTAAATAAAGGATCTATTTAATGATTTGTGTTTCGCATATGAGTTATGTGAAATAGTGATTTCAATAATTATGAGATAATTAAAAGCCAAAGCAAATAAAGTTTTGTAGAATTTTCATATGAGATTATGAATAGAGATTCCACAATGTGAGGCTAAAAGGGACAAACCAATGTGTTTGGTTGTGTTATGTATTTTAGTGGTTTTATCGTGAAATGGTTTCATAGATAAAAGGAATTGTTGGAATAAATTTAGAAAGCTTGAACCTTGCATGTTTATGTATCAAGTGGCAAGTGGCACATGTGTAAAGTGCTATGTTGGTTAAAACTTGACACATAAAAGGTTTTAATGATGGTGATCATTGAATTTTGGTTTAGCTTGTCTAAAGAGATGTAGGTTTCAAGAATATGAATTTTGTCAAAAGTTGCAAAATAATATTCATGATTTACTTGTCGTGTTTGGGAAACAAGACATACCTACAAAACTACAAAAGAAGAAATAGAAACTTTAAATACGAAAGTGACTAAGAGTCATTCTACTTTAAGTTTAAATCATAAAGTAATCGTTACTTGATTTTGTGAAAAGAATGTTTCACATATTTATTTTGCAAAGAGTTTGCGTGGAATAAATAAAACTTAGAGCTGGCAAGGTGCTGGTGTTTCGTATATGAGTTCTCGAATCTTAAGAGTTAAGAATTTTGGAGGAGTCCAAAGTGTCGAGAAAGTGCATAAGAAACTGAGTGAGATCTAATTAAGATATGTGGTGACATATGTTAAGTTAGAGCAGAAATTAATTTCCATAATCAAAATATGTGGTGACATATGTTTGAGTGGGAACTAGTTGATCATGGTCAAATATAAAGATAACATATTTCTGAGTGGGAGCCACAGTGTTTTCACAATTTAATATGTGTATGAGGTATATTTGAGTGGGAGTTTACAACATCATGTTTGAATGAAATGGAGATTTCGTAAAAGTTGTAAACGTTGTCATGGACCAATGCATAACTTATGAAGTTAGTTTGAACGTCAAATATTCATGTGGATGAATGTATCTATGGAGGATAGATAAATTTGATAAATATCAAAGTCAAGGTGTTTTACCTATACAAGTTTTGAAGGAGTTCAAAATGGAAACAAGAGAAGAACGGTTCGTCTCATTTGTGGCATATAGGTGAAGCATTGAGTTAGAGAACTCGGTACAGAATTGATGGTTGGAGGATATGTTGGAATTCAATATGAATTGTTCATAGGTCTCAACATATAAGAACCATGTGTTTGTATATGACGATATATGACCCAAGTTCTTAATTGTAAGAACATGATGAATGAGGAGTCATTTTTCATGAAATTGAGATAAATTTAGAAAATGGTAGACTTGGTTGAAGTCATAAAGCCAGACTAAATTGGAGATCTTTTAGAGTCAAAGCAGCGCAGCGAAAGCATGATCGGAAATATCAAAGTGACAAGGTTCACTGTTGATTTGTTAAGTCTACAACATATAGGAGTATATGATTAATTCAAGGATTAAAATAAGATATAATATTTTGGTTTGAGAAAGTTGTTTCAAGATTGAGTGAGTTCCAGATGCATATGTTATGAGAAGGTCCATTTGACTAATCATACATATGGGCATGAAAGGATATGAGTATCTCACTCTATAACCAAACATATTATATACATTATATGATAATGGTTTTATCATGGGATGATAGGAAGTTTATCATGTGATGATAAAGTAATGTCAAATTAGGTGACAGTTACAAATTTTTTTTGCAAAGGACATAAAGAGCTGTAATGTACAGAGCACGGACAGAACCTCTTCCACAAGCAAACATGATCAGCATTGAGACTTCATGAGTGAGACTCCATGAGTGTTGGATCGAGGAAATGTAAACTAGATTATTGACTCTAGTGCAAGTGGGAGACTGTTGGGAATATGCCCTAGAGGCAATAATAAAATGGTTTATTAAGCATATTCAAGTTTATGATAATAGTTTATTATCCATGCTATAATTGTATTAAATGGAAACATAATACATGTGTGGAATATAAACACCCGGAGTCCCTAGTAAGCCTCTACAGGACTAGTTCGTTGATCAAGAGATAGTTAGAGTTTCCTAACTATGGACTTGTTATAGTCACTTGATAACGGAGTCATATCATTAGGAGTAATGGTGTGATGGACATGACCCAAATAAAGAGTTGCAATTAATCGTGTCACAAAAGTTTTGTTGTCAACACTTTTAATATGCCAAATATAGTTTCCTTAGACCATGAGATTATATCACTCCCGTTCACCGGAGGAATACTTTGTGGACATCAAACGTCACTTCATAACTGGGTGATTATAAAGGTGGCTTTCAGGTATCTCCGATGGTGGGTTGTTGGGTGATATGAATCAAGAGTGGAATTTGTCCCTCCATGTGACGGAGAAGATATCTCGAGGCCTTCTCGGTAATATAGCATCAAAAGTCTGCAGACATGTGATTAGGTTGTAATCACCGGGATCCTATATTATGGACGAGTAAAGAGAACTTGCCGGTAACGAGATTAAACTAGACATGGGGATGTCAACGATTATATCTCGGGCAAGTAAAATATCGTGAGACAAAGGGAATCGTATATGAGATTAATTGAATCTCCGGCATCGTGGTTCAATCGAGAAAAGGTTTTCGTTGAGTGTATAGGAATTAATATGGACATCCCGGTCCCGCTATTAATTATTGATATGATCATGTCTATGCATTCTCAAACCCGTAGGGTCACACACTTAACGTTCCGATGAAATTAGGTTTTGCGATGAATTAAATGATGAAGTGAACGAATGGTGATTCGGAGTCTCGGATGGGATCCCGGACGTCACGAGGAGTTCCGGAGGAGTCCGGAGAATAAGATTCATATATGGAAAGTGGTTTCCGGAGGTTTCGGAAAAGTTCCGGAAATTATTTATAGGGTATCGGAAGGTTCCGGAATGTTCTAGAAGGGTCTAGAAGTGGGACCATATTTTGTATGGGGCCCACATGGTGCAAAGGGGTGCTGCCACCACTTAGGTGGGGCGCACCACCTAAGCCCATATGGGTGGTGCGGCTAAGGAAAAAGGAGGGGAGTCCCACTCCTAGTTGGACTAGGAGTTGGGCCCTCCACCCCTTTAGGAAAGGGGGGGGGGGCCCAAGGAGGAGTCCTAGTTGGACTCCAACTTGGGGGGCAAGCAAAGGGGGGGCCGGCCGGCCCCCTGCCCTTGACCTAGCCGGCCTCCTATATAAAGGAGGGAAGGGGGGGGGGGGGGGCGCACGACACACCTGGAGGCAGCCACACCCCCTCTCCACCTCTAACCCTAGCCGCACCCCTCCTCTCCCGGAGGGCTGCCACCGCCTCTCCTCCACACCTAGCCGCACCCCCTAGCCCTAGGGGCTGCGCCACCTTGCTCCTCTCCCTCTCCTCTTGCTTGGCTTGGCGAAGCCCTGCTCGCGGAGATCGTCATCATCACCGGCACTACCGTCGTGCTGCTGAGATCATCAAGGCCACGTCTTCTCGCTTGCGGGATCAAGGAGTCGACGTCTTCATCGAGCTGTACGTGTGGACGCCGCGGAGGTGCTGCCCGTTGCTGCACTTCACCGGATTGGATCTCGAGGATAACACATCTCCTCGCGACTAGACGAGTCTAGTTGCGGGGATCGACTAGCCAACCCCTGCACCGACAAAACGCGTTTGTTGATCTTCGAGGGTAAGAGATTGGATCTCATCTTCGCTATCTTCATCTCATAGATCTAAATCCTTGGGGTTTATTCCGCTTTGCCGCGTAGAAAATTTTTGTTTTCCATGCTGCGACCCCATCACCTAGCCCACCACCTGGTGCTGAATTTGGCGCTAGAGTGGAGTGGAACCATCCATTCTATGGCGGAAAACAACGATTTTATGTTCTCCCACTCAACTTTGTGGTGGTTAGGATTGAACCCAAACTAAAAATTGTAGGTGTACCAGTATACATCAAGACACATAAAATTTACAAGCCATCTACAAAATTATTTGTAGATTGTCGCAGTATTAAGGGCAACCAGTGGCAAATTATCCAGAATAAAAACATTAGGTGGGCGCAAAATGGTGCGATAGTAAAAAAAGATTCACTATATATGTGTATATGGTGAAAGTAAGAGAGGGGACTTTAAACACATGATGATCATAACCATAGTTAATACAATTGTCTAAAAAATGTGTTATTTCTTAAATATAATATCTTTAATTTATATGCTATAAAAAGAGTATTAGAACAATCAAATTAAATGTCATGTGATTTATCACAAACATACTTTGTAATTAATGTATGTTTATACATTGTACCTAACGTACTGATGTAGAAATTCACTAGCTAGCGGTCGTATTAGCTACTTGGAGACTTATTTCTACATCGTTCTCTACACCTTCTAATTTGCAAAGCATCCATGAGATAAATTCAGATAATATTTATTTTGATCTTTCCAAAAAAGAGATTAGTTCTTCTACCAGAGAGAAACAAGTGTTATGTCAAAAAATAGTAAATAAGCGGTCAATTTTACTTTCTACCACCTCAGTCAAAAATAGGTTCCTTTACAAGAAAGTCATTTTTTGTCCTTAAACCTAAATGTTTCCTTCGGTCTAACTGTCAACTTTGTGATCCGACCACTAACACGGTTTCCTTTTGACGTGAAAAAAACCCGACTAAAAAGCACATCTCAATCAAACTGAACCAGACCTACAAAAACAGGACCTGGCCAGCTAAAACTGGACCAAAAAAAAAAAAAAAAATAGAACCTGACTAACACGGTTGATATGTGATTTTCAGTCAGGTTTTTTTTCCGTGTCAACAGAAAACCGTGTTAATGCCCGGTTCACATAGTTGAGGGTTTGTTTTAGACTAAACGAAATATTTATGACGAAAAGTGAACTTCCTGAAAAGTTGGAGGATGGAAAATGGACATCATAAAAGAAGTGTACTGCTTTTTTACAGGCCTTGATCCATTTTTAGTTTGGACCCTAATTAACTTCGATGCCAAAACACACTTCCCTTGCTGCTTGTCTTCGTCTAACCCATCCAGCATGTAGCAGGTGCCGCCATTTATCTTCAAGCGTTGTTCTTGGTACGTGTACTTGACGATTTCAAGCATGAGGCACCGGCGAAGGGTAGGCTCGAAGAAGACAACTGCGTTCTGTACCCTCTGCCCTTCTGCCACCTCACACGCTGCAGACTTGCAACAGCTCATACCACGAAACCTAGGCAACTCCAACCACGGGCATGATTATCGCAACCATGTGCCAAGAGTCCAGAACATAGTAGTGGTATAATCAAGTTGTGCACTACCCAAACTCCATATCACGTTGAGTTGCTTTTCCCAATGTCGCTCATTCCTAAGACATAGTCATGCATGCCAGATAAGTAATTGCAACACGGATTTTCTCACTTATAACATAGAACTAGACGATAAAGAAATAGTCTCATACTCACTCCGTCCCAAAATAAGTGTCTTTGAATTGTCCAAATATGTATGTATCTAGACATGTTTCATCTGTAGATACATTCATATTTTGACAAATCTAAGACACTTATTTTGGAATGGAGGGAGTACTTGTTTGCCTGGCGACATGGGTAGTATATGTATAGAGGGAAATATGATGGCAGACTAGTTGGAACGACTTTACTCTGCACCAAATTTTCGAGGGTAAGATAGCCCTTACTTAACTTTGCAATTATAATGTTGTACCATGTGGCCCTCCTTACCAATAGCCAACACCAGAAAAGGATGTCATCGTAGTTTAAGATTTGTTTGAAGCATGTGTCTTTCAACTTTCAAGTTCTTCTCGGTCCAATGACTCTTGCAACTTGCATGGCAAAAACACAATGGTGGCCATAATAAATGTGCTCGAGCCAAGGTTTTTTCTTGACAACTATTTTTCTATTGGAGAACAGTAGAACATCTAGTTTTGATGAATACCATACTTTTTGGCATTTTACCATGCGATCTAATCCAGTGAAATTAAATTCATCTAGCTACCAGAACTAAACAAGAAGGTGCATACGACGTAACAGCTAAATTGTTTCTTTCTGACAAACAAGTCACGAGTTCGAACCCCGGCCATGGTCCATCTACTTATATTTTAAGCCGCGAAGGGCCACATAGTAAAGGGATAATAGCACAAATTATTGCGGAAGAGATAATTCAATCACACAAATTCATGCGCATGGAATCAATTTGACCAAGTTCTAAAATTTAAAATTAAAATTTATCTGAGGAACGGTAACAACATTTCCGAATTGTTACCGAGAATTTCGGTCAACAAAAACCTTGCGCCGGTTTCTCAGTCGACACATAGTGTCTTCCTCCAACATCGGCGGTGGGCTCGTAAGACCAGCGTCTCGCAGATATGTCATGCGCCATGTTGCAATATGATGTTCCCATGATCCTTTTTTTTCTTCTTCTTCGGTTTTGTTCCATTCCAGCTCTTTTTTCCTGTCAGTAGGATGAGTGACTTTGGATCTTAAGAGTTTAGGGCGACAAACCAAATAATAATGATACAATAAACCATATGAGATGTCGCCTCTTGTGGTGGGCTCCCGTTATGTTAATCAATAGATCTCGAGTCCTAATCAGCGTGTGCATGGTCTTTTGTTGTGCATCCACACTCACAAGTTCACGCGATAAAATCCTTTAGGGCAATGCATTTCCTGGTGTCCATTTCGATTTGTTTCTTGGATTTGAAAGGTTGGTTCCTTAAGCGTCTTTATGGTGTGGATCCGTTCCATTTGGTATTCTTTGTGATTGGTTTGTTAACAACATCTCGCTGTTTCCTCTAAGAAAAGTTATCGTATGCTAAGGAAGCGCATATTTTGATCGATGTTGAGAATGCGCTAATTGCAATATTTTGGTCTCAAACTTGTTTGTCGTATAGTTGTGTAAGTATGTGAATGCAGCAGGCTGTGAATTTCATGTGAATACTCTAGTGTTGTCTATATATTTCTAATGTTTGCAGGGGATCGGATGTGGTTACCAAATACATGAGAGGTTCTAGATTTTATTTAATACCAAACCGAGTGCTAACTTTCATCAACACAATTGTCTCTATTAAGAACTAAGCAAGACGGTTCTTAACCAACCACATCTCAGAAACACAACAATACGGGATGGTGAAAATATTCCTGTCCTAGGTTGTTAAGGAAATACTCATCTCAGAAAAGCCATAGAAATCCATGGAAATTACATGCAATGGTTGCCAAAGGTGCCACAAAATGCTCTTTTCAAAAGGCATGATATGTTTTTCTACACTAGTCAGTGTTGATGTTTCCTACTTTTGTGTTGAAGCACCAAATCCACTTTAGTTGTTCACATTCATCATAGTATGAACAATGACATATGTGTGGGACTCTTTGAATTGCGCACATTTCCCACGAAAGAAGAAGCTCACCAAGATGATCAAACAGATTTCTTTGGCGTGGCCTAGGTTCACAATTTTATTGTTCCCACTTACGTGATATGTGACATGGAGTATCCACATGCAACAAAGTGCCGCAGGGTTCCCGATTGCTCAATAGTTGGGATGGATCTGTGTTCGACTTGTATTCATATAGAACCTCATTCTCTACTGTAATAAAGTGGGGAGGTTCTTTGGTTCCCGGATGCATATATACCCTTTATTTAAAATATATTTTTAAATGTCAAAAAATATAAAAAATAACCGCACATTGATCTTAACATTCTTTGTGTTCATAAAGTGGTTTCACAAAAAAGGACATTTTGTGTGGCTTGTGTAAAAAATACAAAATTTGGTGCTAAAATAAGTTTTTTCACAAGACATTTTTTGCCCTTTTTTTACATAGGTCACAAAAAGTATCGGTTTTCCACGAAGTGACTTTCTGAACACACAGAATGTGAAAACGTATCCGTGAAATTTTATTTCAGAAAACGTATCCGTGAAATTTTATTTCAGATTTTTTCGACATTTCATAATGTGTTCTGTGAATACTGGTGCATATGCACCCGAAGCTACTATATAAGGAAAATACATGCATCTCACCCATTTTCAAAAACATATTTATAAATGCTACAAAATTTCAAAAAAAATTGCGAGCGTACGTATCCACATTCTATGTGCGCGTAGAAAGTTTCATGAAAAAAATGATTTTTTGTCTGCGTAAAAAAAAAAGAATGTCCCCTATAAAGTTTTTCTTTTTCAATACCGATTTTTTTTATTTGCGGAGGCAAAATAAAAGGTACTTTTTTTCACAAAACCTTGTGCGGTGCACATATTTAATGGTGATGTAAACATCAAATTGTGTTACGGAATTTTTGGATATTTTGAATCGCGTTTAAAATGCATTTTCGATGTTCGGGAGAGGTGCCCCCAGGCCCCAAGTTCAGATCATGTACTCTCCTACTATAAAAAACTACTCTATAACTTTGAACATACAAATAAACCATGGGTGAAATTAAATGGGACAAAAGGTCCAGCACAGGACAAGGAAATACTATTACTATGGAGCCTTTTTTCTAGCTTCAGTACTTCGCTTTGCGACCACTCGCTGCTAGGAATCTTTCAGATCTCTTTGCGCTTGTATCACCTTGGTCCGATGGTTGAGTCAATAAATTCCCTTTATCAAAAATAAAATCCATCAACACTTCACTGTGAAGATATTTGAACACGAACGACAACATGCAGTAAGCTGCAAGATGCACCGGCTGCGAGGCTGTTAGTCAGTACACCAGTTAATCATCATAGAGAAACGCAAAGCATATATACGTAGTCTCAGGAACAACCGTAAGTACTTGCATTGTAGTGCCTTGTGGAACGCATCCTCCATTCATGTAGCTTAGCGTAGAGCAGCTGAGTTGAATCGCAGGGCAATTCTCCTTTGGCACGGTGTTAACGGATGAAGAAGCTCCAAGCCAATTCATCATCAGTCCAAGCAGCTAGCTAGCCGTGCCAAAGGAGAAGCGCCCTGGGATTCATACACCGCACGTATGGACCAAATTTTACTCTCCCTGCCTGCCGGCTGGCTCATATAATTCTGAAGTTTCAGTTTCGTATCATCCTATGCTCGTCGATGAACACATTATGCACCTCGCCCTGGCTTATATATCGCACGATAGGCCTCGGGATATGGATCTACAGACGGCATATACTCCACCAAGGCCGATCGACTATTCCAGAGGAGTTGCCTTTCTTTCTGGTGGCCTCTCTATCTTTTCCTCTCTTTGGAATGTTCACCATGAGGACTAATGGCCCTCCTGATCTTCAGTACATGTACCTTTTGCGGGTGCAGCAATCAAAACCAAGTATATGTGAATTATGATGTTACAGCGTGACAAAGTAGGGCACAGTGGCAGCACAGAGTATTGTATCGCTGCAGCAGCAAAACGTCAAAGCATTGGATGCCAGATACGATGAGATTTTGTTCATCGTTACCTTGCTAGCCTTCTAACTGGGCTGTGTCTGTTGGCATTCAGAAGAATAACCTGGGATAGCCCTTGGAGACCCACAAACTCAGACCTTCTCATGGTCTGAGATGGTACATTCCTTTGGATCTTCCATATGCTCCTGGTGGCTTTTCCTGACTGAAACAAAAGGCATAGAGGAAAAAAAATGTTTGTGTATTGAAATGAAAAATATTTTTCCTAACAAATAAGATCAATTAAACTGTTTGGCATCCGTTTTATCTACACATCTGAATTTGTTGCTAAGACTGAAACCACACTGTTCTCTTAACATTGTTTAATAATCTATTATATCAAATTTTAAATAATAAAATAAAGCAGACATATGCATCCATCGATGCAGAGGCTGGGGTTTTCCATTTTTCGAAACAAATATATATTAAAAAGACATGTCTGGTTAAAAAACTGGATATATATCCTATAAAATTCCACAAAATAGAAAAAAACTACCACCGTTAGATCACGGTGACCATTAAATACACAGTAATGCCATAAAAAACGAGGCTCCTCCTTAATGATAAACTAAATTTTCCCGTCCATCCAATCTAAGAAAATAAAACCTTGCCCACCCATTCTATCTGCCATGCGTGCCTTGAGGCCGCATTAGCTGCCACACCACTCTTACCTCGGGCACTACACCCGGTGGAAGACTTTTGCAAGATACTACCATTGTCCCACGGTGTAACATATGTTGGACCACTCGAGGAAGTGTACAATTACAATAAGTTGTGCAAGACTTACTATTAATTATTAGAGTAAATTTCAGTTTTTACTCCATACTTTCACAATTTTGACACTAATTACACCATTTAGAAGATTTTCAATATAATTACCCCATTTAGTAAAAGTGGTGCCATTTTTTACCCCCTCTAATTTTTTGAGCAATTCCATAGCTCGTTCTAGCCATCAAATAGAGGTGGCGTGCCACGTAGACTGTTTTCACGTACCATGGCACAACCCGGGGAACCGTCTGACATACCCGTTCTGGCTCAACGTCGTGTCGCTCCGGATGCTGCCCATCATGACGACCCTGGCAGTGGACTTCGGCCAGCTGATCTACGTACATCAGAGCGAACATGGGCTCTGGGACACCAGCCTCAGCTAATCGACTGATCGCTATCTAGTCCCACTTGTCTTCCACACCCCGCGTACGCTCGTCGTATGTGAACTACCATGCCATGGCTGCTCTGCACAATCGTGCTTAATTTTGTTTCACTTCCTTTTTCATGTTATTTTCTGAACATATTACAAGAAAATAACTCTGTAATGGATTGCCACGGAATTGTCTTGGTGTTCATATTTTTCACACGATAAAAGTTTGTAAAAAAAATTAGAGGGGGTAAAAATTGGCACAACTTTTACTAAATGGAGTAATTAGGATGAAAACTTGTTAAATGGGTAATTACCATCAAAATTGTGAAACTAGAGGGTAAAAACTGGAATTCACTCTAATTATTTTATAAATAGTAGCTGCTAGTTGATGAAATTTATGAAATTAGGTATTAAACAAATCCTGCTTGGATCTGCAGAATATATTGTCTAGCTATTTCATGAGTTTAGACTTATGAGTGAACTAATTGGAGCATTAATTAGTTCAATATGGTATTAAAACCAATAGGTCCAAAGTTCAAAATCTGACCAATTCACTACTAAATAAAATAGTTGTAACCTTTTATCGATCCCACGTATAACGCCCAGAATCACACTAAAAACTAACTAGACACTCCAGTAGCAAACACGAGGAAGGATGTCGTTGAAGTTTATGGATTTGTTTGCAGTCTGTTTTTTAGGTCTTGTCCTCTAAAGCCTCTTGCATGACACAAACAAAAATGGTGCTTGCAATAATTAAGCTCTCTCTTGTAGAACACAAGTCTTCCTTGGACCACCGCAGCGAGATAGGGACACTAGTGTCTCGTGGATATGTGATGCTCGATCTTGCAAGATGGTTTGCACATGTTGCTTTGTTCTTCGGATTTCTTCCTTTCTGGTTTTTGTTTCCAGCCAGCGAGACGATTGTCTTGGTATTTACGAAACGTAAGCTAGGGGTGACGCCCCAACCAATATAATACTATAGAAGTTATCATATTCTTGTGTTGAGCGCCGATTGCGGTAACCGAACAACCTTGGATTCTAGTCAGCTTGTAAAGGGTTTATTATAGTGCAGACATATAGTAGATTGACCAGTGAAGAAAGCCTTTGCCCTCTTGGAGGGTGTCATCCGTTGAAATTCAGAGAAAGCTCATGCAAGAACACAGAATGGAACAAACGACTAGACTATCAATGAAAAAACAAACTCTGAGCACGACCACTAACTCAAGCTGAGACCCCACCAAGAACAACACCATCACCTCCAACGAAGGTAGAAGATGAAGACCTGTTTGTATGGTCTCATCTTTTCCACTATATACAACCTGATACTTTTGAAGGAATGGATGATGGTGCCGGTCTTCGCCATGATCTTCCACTGCGAAATTTTGACGAGATCCGTGATATTTCAACAACGGTCTAACTGATTATGAAGCACATCCTCGTCACATAATCAAGCTTCGTAGTGGGAATCACTTTCAATGTTGAATTATTTTTCCCAATGTTTCTCGCTCCTAAGGCATGGCTATGCTAGAATAGCAATTGCAGCAGGGCTTTTCTCAATAAAATATAGTATCAAGCTAAGGGGTACAACTAAAGAAATAGTTTTCATATTCATTTGCTTGGCTACATGGGTCGTGCCACCACTCATCTGTCAAGTATATTTAGAGAGAAATAAAAAAAAATGTGTGGTAGACTATTAGGTGTGGCTATATCGTCGTTTGCGCTGAAAAAAAATCCATTGTTGTTAATTTTCCACGTACCATAGACATTACCATGTGCTTAGCACAAATCGAAATCAAGTCCCATGTATAACAAGTGCGTGGTCTCTTCAAGGAATTAAGACTCCAGCCTCTTGAATGTTCACAAGTACAGTAACATTTATTATCTCTCATCCACCAAGGACTTCCGATGTATCTCAATTTTAAACCAAACGGTGGTATATGTGGAGCTTGCGCTATTAAAAGTCATACTTCGTTACATATTGGGTTTATCAACCAACAATCCGGAGAGAGTAGTATCCACTGCTCTGTCATAGCTACAAAATGTCACCTATCCCAAACATCGGCGGGCCACACCTACAGAAAAAAAAACGTTCCATTTTTGTCCATTTTTTCTTTTCATTTTTTCTTTGAAAAAATGTTCAAATATAAAAATTGTTCAGAAAAAAAAATATTCAGAATTGTAAAAATAAAATATGAAAATGTTCAAATTTGATTCAAGTTCTTGAAAATATTTAGATTAAAATATGTTCACGAACCATTTTCAAATTCGTGGACTATCAAAATAATTATCTTTTTTTCGTGAACTTTTTTTAAAAGTAGGATTTTTTATCATGGATTTGAAATTTTTTGTAAAATTCATGAACATTTTTGTTTTTTAAATCTTAAGATTTTTATAAATCTGGATATTTTCAAATTTTAAACATTTGAAAATCTAAAGCACTTTAAAAATGAATATTTTTAAAGAAATAAATTTTAAAAATACAAACCATTTGAAAAAATTAGAAGCATTTTCAAAATGAATATTTATAAATATGACCATTTTTAAAACTAAATTTCGGATGGACTAATATTACAGGTGAGCCAAAAAAATAGTGAACAAAAAATAATAGTGAACCAAAAAGTAATAGTAAACCAAAAATGTCGGTGAAGCGAAATAGTGAACCAAAATGTAATAGTAAACCAAAAATGTCGGCGAAGAGAAATAGTGAACCGGAAAGAAACTAATTCTTTTTTGAAATATGAAAGAAACTAAAATTCGGGTGAACCGAAAATAAATAGTGAACAAAAATTCCGGTGAACCGGAAATAATAGTGAACCAAAAATGCATGTGAACCGAAAAGGAATCAAAATTCATACTAACAGGAAATAATAGTGAACGAAATATACTTGTGGATCGAAAATAATAATGAAATAAAAAGAAACTAAAATTCAGATGAACCAAAAATAATAGTTAACCAAAAATACTGGTGAACCGATTTTTTGAAAATGGTTATTATTGAAAATTGTTCATTTAAAAAATGGTTATTTTTTAAATATCATTTTTGAAAAATGTTCATTTTTAAAAAAAGATTCATATTTTGAAAATAGTTCGTATTTGAAAAATATAAATTTTTGTAAATGTACGAAAAAATAAAAATTGAACAAAAGGAAATAAGAAAAACGAATAGAAACTAAAAAACCAGAAAGAAAAAACAGAAATACGAATTGGAAGTTTCTAGAATCCTCACAAAATTGTAGCTAGACTGTTACGTGGACCGACCCACTTGGCAGTTGTTGGGAAGGACGTACGCGTTGCGTCGCTAACACAACATGAGTCAAATAGGACACACTGTCGACTATGCATCCTCCTAGCGATGAGAGGAAGAGGCTCACGGGTGGCCCTTAGTTATAGGATCCGTCCGTGTGCCATGCGTGCGCCGCGGAATAGATAGAAGAGATAACGATTCACGTTTGTGCGCACCAAAATTTCTTACCCGTGGCGCACATGCAAAAAACGACATGCGCCACACTTAACACACCACTAGTAATTTTTAGTCGTGGCGCACAAAGATGGTGCGTCACCACTATTACGACATACCCGTGGTGCACTAGGAATATGCGCCACTAATATTTATATCTAAAAAAAAAACAGCCCGCCCGCCGCCGACGCGTCGCGGTGCGCACGGACGACGCCGTGCCGAGATGCTACGAATTCGTGCTGCTCGTCGGGGCGAGGGGGCTTCGTGCGGCATCGTGCTTGGCCGCAGACCTCCACCGCCACCGGGGATCGTCATGCTCCATGTGCTCGGCTACCGTAGGGGGGCTTATAGCCAATCCGGCCGCCGCGCGCGAACCCTAGCTTCCTCCCCTGCCGATGACGACGCAGCCCCGCCCTCCCTCGCCATGGACGGCAGCTCCGCCATGCGCCATGTTCTGCAGCGCCCTTCAGCCCGGACTACCCCGCGCGAGCTGGACTCCGGCCGCCCTGGAGCACCTCCTCCGTCTCCCCTACTCCTGCTCGCAGCAGCCCGTGCTACCCGCCCGGTGCTAGTGACGCAGGTCGGCCGGTGGCCAGGACGGCGATGGCAAGGCGCCCAAGAGCAGCGACCGAGGATGGGAGGCAGCGCCGGACATCATCTCATGGTAAGCAGGCAGCGCCGGAGTCAAGGGCCTCACTGAGCTCTCTCAATCGAAGGTAGCAGGCTGTAAAGAAGGAAGCAGCCAAGCGTGGCTGCAGCCTGCAGGGCAGGGACCAAGCCCCAAGCGACCAAAATCCCCCTCGATCCCCTCCGATCTTGGTTGTTTAATTATGGAGAGGTATATATTTTTATTCCCTAATCCCTTTAGACTAGTCTCTAGATCTGTTATTTGATCTGAATATACTTTTCTCATCCTTTTCAGATTTGACATTTGATAGTTAAAAGTAGAATAAATATCATAGTCTTAGCTCTTAGCTGATGGTGCTCATTGTTTAATCTCTCCAGGATAGTCATTGTTAAAAATAAAATTCACAAATCTCCCTAGTTGTGATGATGCATGGTATAATTTGTGATGTTGTTCTGTAGATTGCAGCAAAGCTTAAAGAAGAAACTCAGCGTTTTGCTTAGTGACACAGAAACATACTTGGCTTATACTCTCTTTTCTAAGGTTATTAGTAATTTAGTATACTACAGTTATCAACATGCTATCTATGATAAAACTAACTCTTAAAAAGGCTTTCCATGATATTCGTGGATAGTGCTACAACCAGGTAGTTTGCAGTTTGCTCATAGGCCAATCAACAGAAACGAGGACAGGCACGTTACTAAGCAACTGAACTTAGTGGTTTGAATTTAATTTAGGCATTACGGTGACAAAGCCGCCAAGGCATCAGTGCTGCTCGGCCGTGGACGACAAGGACTTCTAGTGCGATGACCGCAAGTTTACTTCACCGCAACCGCGATGGCGGTGATGCCTTGGCCTCGGCTACCATTCCCCTTGGTGACCTCCGATTTATCCCTTTGATCTCCTCTGCATGCTCTGTGGTAGTACCTGCATTCCCCTTGGTTTTGTCTAATAATCACCGGTTTATCTAGCAATATTATCCTTAGTAGTATTTGACTTTTACATGCTGATCTGTCTGTCTTAGAGAGTGGGCTTTGCTAGTTAGTTACCTGTGCACTGCTGCAGTAACATGTCCTTGTCAGCTGTGCTGTGGGAATTAATCTTCCAAGTTCTAAAATTATGGATGTTATTATCTGGTTTCTGTAAAGATTATTCAGAAATCAGCTTGCTTCTGTTTATGCCATAGCATTGGCTCCATTATTTAATTCCGTGGTTCATTTTCTTTATGCCTTCATAGCAAACACATTGCATGTGCTCTGTATGGACATATTATTTTGCTCATGTCCCACTAAATCTGTGTGTATGCCTCTACAAACTTTAATTTTGTGTGTGTTTAAATCGTACCCCAAAAATATGGCATTGCTGCTGAGATGCTTGAAATGGCACCTAGTGGGTAGTGGTTGCGTAAAGTTTTTTTGAGAGCAGCATACACGGTTGTGTGAAGTGAGCTTTACCTTTGGCTATGATTGTGTCTTTCAGGTCAGAATTCTGAACCCCATCTCCTTTGTGTGTGTTTTCCAGGTCGATAATGTGCCCCTGGATCCAACCAATGGTCTCCCGTGCCCACGGCGCGGTCGGTGGTCTGAGACGGCGCCTCTTCCGCTGCCAGCGTCTTCCCTGAGCTGCTGCTGCCGGTCACCACTCCGACATGCTGCTGCTGGCCACCTCCCCAAACTCCCCAAAGGTGAGATCTGATGGGTTGGAATCAGTCTCAATCAGTGTTAAGGTTGGGTTATAATGTATGTTTCCGCTATGCCAAGGAGTAGGAAAGTCGGTACAGATCTTTAACTTTTTGTACATGTGTAGGCACTTTAGATAATAACACTGGCTGTTTGGCTTATGAGATCAGGAAAACTACCATTTTAGTTTATAGTCAATCTGCATAGCATTGTTAGTGTTACCAGTAACACCACATAAGCTAGAACACATATTAGATACTCATTGGAATGCATATCTTAAGACGCTGGGGCTGGTAGGACAGATGAGCAAGGTGAATTTATTGTTCAACTTCGATGTGCAGCCTTGTGCTCTTGAATCATATTTGCAGATTTACTTGGAGGTTTTCCCCTTGCAGTAGACAATAGTGCTGATATACATGTATACCATTATAGAGCTTTCATTTTGCACTTAAACTTGTGGTTTTTCTATTGTGAAGATTAAACTTGTGGTTTTCCCCTTGCAGTAAAAAATGTTTCAGTCAACGAAAGCTAGCTGTGTGCATAGGCACTTTTATGGGCTCATTTTTTGATTGTTTGCTGCTAGTCATGACTAGGCAGTGCTGAAATCTTGCATATTTTTCAGGTTTAAAGCATATCGGAGGAGGAGAGCTGAAGGGCGTGAAGCGGGGGTACCGGTAGGCGGCGTTGGAGGAGAAGAAGGAGAAGTCGCAGTGGCGAACGTCATCGCGAAGGCCTCCACAAGTACAACGGGGGTACCAGTAGACCGCTTGGCTAGCTGATGTATACTCTTTGATGTTATCTTAGCTTAACATGGTAGATAGCTAGCTGTGTTGGATCAATTCTTGGACCTGATCGGTGTGTAGCTAGCTGGCTGATGCATTCAATTTTTCCTTTTTCATTTTTTTTTTGTTTCTTGAATTACTTATCACCGGCGCACAAGCCAGGTATTGCCGGCGCACAGACCTGATCTGTGTGTAGCTAGCTGGCTGAGGCATTCAATTTTTCCTTTTTTTTTGTTTCTTGAATTTCTTATCACCGGCGCACAAGCCAAGTATTGCCGGCGCACTAGCTAGGAGCGCCAGCGGTAGTCTGTTACCACCGGCGTGAGCATCGCCGGCGCAGCCCCGTGCTCCGCGGTAGGACTATTTGGTGCGCCGGCGGTAGTGCTTTTCCTAGTAGTGAGGGCGCTTAGCTGTGGTGTATGGATATTTCTGTGCGCCGCGGCTAATAGGATACCCATGGCGCATCAGATTTAGTGCGCCATGGCTATATAGCAGTGTCGCATCAAAGTTGTATGCGCCACGGCTCTTTTATACTCTTTATAGTGCTTTTCCCGCTAGTGTGTAATGGCAGTGATGGGTAAATTTGTTTAATTTTAAGGGCGATTTTAGTGTTGGATTTTTTTTAGGAAGAAACAACACTTTCTTTATTATTAGGTAAAGATTAGAAAAATAGAGAGAAGTAAAATGCACCCGTAGTCCTAAAGTTCTCGGTTTAGGTCTATTTTGTCCTAAAAGTTTGATTCCGCACCAACTAGTCCTAAAATTACATCAAGTGAAGCAAATGACGTCCCAAACTGCCAAGACATGACGTCGGTGATCTCCTTCACCAGATCAACGATCACCCCACCCACACGCATCAGGTGCTGCATGTACACCTCCTTTGGCACATTGCTGCAAGAAGCATTCAGCACCATTAACTACCTACAACCTTCAGCATCCTTCTGGAAGCTAGGAATACAAATTTACTAGAAGCAAGGTCATCATCTACTTGAGCAGCTCGTAGGTGACTAGGTGACCAGGGAGAGTCCGGCTTCCCAGACCATGGGTACTGCCGACGGGTGCCGAAAACACTGCCCTAGCCGCTGACACGATGCCCTATAGGCCTCCGATGCTCGTAGGTGACTTTATCTTCGACTCTTAGTACGACGTCACCAGCCTGTAGGCCGGTGCTGCCATTTATCTTCAAGCGCTGTTGCTTTTACCCGCACTTGATGATTTCAACCACGAGGCACCGACGGAGGGTAGGATCGAAGACTATCTGATGGGTTTGCCCTCAGATAACTGTGTTCTCTATCCTCTGCCCTTCTGCCACTCGCATGATGAAACCTTGTACTCCCTCCATTCCATATTAGTTGACACACGTTTGTCTAGCTATGGATATATCTACACATTAAAACACATCTAGATGCATCTGCATTTAGACAAATATAAGTCAAGTAATATGGAACAGAGGGAGTAACATCTTGTATCAAGAAACCTAGGCTGCTCCAACCGTGGGCAAGATTATCGCAACCATATTCCAAGAGCCAAGACCATAGTATCGGTATAATCTCGTTGTGCACTACCAGAACATTCTACCACGTTGAGTTACTTCTCCAATGTCGCTCATCCCTAAGGCATAGTCATGTCCCCACAAAAAAAAGACATAGTCATGCCATATTAGTTTTTTAGATAGAAGGATTTTATTATTTAAGAGATTTAAGTATTACACCCGGCCTCTGCATAGGTAAGATGCACACAGCCACCAGTTCACCAGTAACCAATTCAGAACAAAAAGTAAAAAAGGCGAATTACACATCATAATGAGAAATTGTAGATCTGCCTAAGATGCTGATAGGTCTATCCGGAGTCTATGTTGTCATCCATGCCGGGAGAATAACTCTCTGGCCGCAGCCTCCAGCCTCGACGCCACCTCCAAAAATAAGTCTCGGTGCTCCACACGCTGCAGGGCCGACCATGCTCGTAGCGTAGCTGTACACCGATAGATAACCTGGATAACAGAATCATTTTTATCGTTAAAAAAACTTGTCATTTCTACATAGCCACAACGACCAAAACAGCAATCGCGCCCATCCTACTGAAGAGTTTAAACCTAGGATCCACGCCATTTAACCAGTTGCCAAAAATGTTTGCAACAGTACGCGGTGGATGTAAGGTAGAACCTATCTGGACGGCTGACCATATAGACCTGGCGAATTCGCACTGGAAGAATAAGTGTGTAATGGTCTCGTCATGTTGACAGAAAACACACTTTTTACTTCCGTGCCAATGACGCTTGGCAAGGTTGTCTTTTATAAGAATTACACCCCGACGAAGATATATACCACGCAAACACTTTAGTTTTAAGCGGGATCTTCATCTTCCAATTTTTTTTATTATCCTTAATATCGACAGGCACTTCCGATAGAATTAGTGCTCTATACATAGAATCAACCGAGAATTTACCATTCTTCGTAAGATTCCATTGAAATTTATCTGGACCTTCCGACAATTGGACTGAATCCAATCGGATGAGCAAGGCATTCTAGGATGCTTGTCTTGTTCCAAGTAAACTTCTTCTGAACGAAACATCTGGTGGGGAGGTACCCAACACCTTCGCGATCGTGTCGCTTTTGTTTCGTACAATAGTGTATAGAGCCGGATATTGTTCTCTAAGGGTAGATTGGCCTAGCCATTTATCCTCCCAGAAACGAATTTCCGATCCATCCCTAATTGAGAAAGATCCATGTTGGAAAAAAACTTCTTTGTAGCCATGAGGCCAGCCCAGAAGTGTGAATCGCCAGGTTTCCAAAAAACCTGAGAGACAACTTGATCTCCCACATATTTTCTCATAAGGAGGGTTTGCCAAACTCCATCTTCCGATAGAAGTTTGAAGAGCCATTTACCTAGCAAGGCTCTATTCTTGACCTCAAGGTCATGAATTCCGAGCCCTCCTTGATCTTTAGGACAACAAACAACACTCCGTTAGTCAGACGATATTTTTTTCTTCTCGCAATCCCCTTGCCAAAAGAATCTAGACCGGAAATAATCCAATCTTTTTAAGATTCCTATGGGCAATTGGAAGAATGAAATCATGTACAATACCATGTTTGTTAGTAACGAGTTTATGAGAACCAATCTTCCACCCAGGGATAAGAGTTTGCCTTTCCAGCTATTTAAGCGTAATTGAAGTCTTTCCTCTACCTTTTTCCATTCCGCATTTGTAAGTTTCCGATAATGAATCGGAATACCCAAATAGTTGATAGGAAATTGACCTTGCTCACAGCCAAAAAGTTCAGCATACAAGGCGGCGTCTTCTCGAGCCTCGCCAAAGCAAAACAATTCAATTTTATGCAAATTTATCTTAAGATCCGAATGTCATAGTTACTAGGAATAAACAAGAAGGTGCATACGGTGCAACAGCTAAATTGTTTCCTTCTGACAAACAGGCCACGCGTTCGTACCCCGTGCTCCATCTACTTATATTTTAAGCCGTGAAGGGCCATATAGTAGAGAGATAACAACGGAAATTGTTGGAGAGGAGATAATTCAATCCCACGAATTCATGCGCATGGAATCAATTTGAACAAGTTCTATATTTAAAATTCAAATTTATCCGAGGACTGGTAGCAATGTTCCCGAATTGTTACCGAGAATGTCGGTCGACAAAAACCTCGCTCCGGCTTCTCAGTCGACACATAGTGTCTTCCTCCAACCTCGGTTGGCTGGTTACACCAGCGTCTCTCGCAGATATGTCATGCGCCATATTGCAATATGGTGTTCACATGTAGCTTTCTTCCATTCATGCCCTCTTTTCTAGTCAGTTTGGATGACTGACTTTGGATCTTTCTACATGCTAAGTTTGGGGCGACACCCCAAATAATAACGCGACCATAAACTATATGATGTCGCCTCTTGTGTGGTGGGTCCCGTTATGTTAATCAGCTTGTGCATGGACTTTAATTCTGCAGGCACACTCACAAGTTCACCCAATAAAAAGAGCTTTTAGGGCCATGCATGTATTGGTGTGTCCGTTTCGATTTGTGTCTCAGATTCGAAAGGTTGGTTCCTTAAGTGTCTTTATGGCGTGGGTCCTTTATTTCCTCTAAGAAAAGTTCTCATATGCTAATTAAGGAAGCACATATTTTGATCGATGTTGAGAATGCGGTACTTATATAGTATGAAGTTATAAAAATAAAAGCGTGCAATCGTTTCACTAGGAAACTTTCAGATCTCTTTGCGTTTGTATGCCCTTTATCAAAAATAAAGTCTGTCAACACTTCGCCATGATGATATTTGAACACGAACGACAACATGTGTTAAGCTGCAAGATGCACCCGCGAGGTTGTAAGGTCTACATCAAGTACAAAAGTACATACCAATTAATCATCATCAAGAAACGCAAGCATGTGTAGTCTCAGGAGCACCCGTACGCACTTGCATTGTAGTGCCTTGTGGGACGCATCCTGCATTCATGTAGCTTATCATAGAGCAGATGAGTTGAATCGCAGGGCCATTCTCCTTTGGTACGCGTGGCTAGCTAGCTGCATGAACTGGTGATCAATTTGCTTTACATGCATGCCACCGTGTCAAAGGAGAAGCGTCCTGGAATTCACAAGCCGCAAACATGGACCAAACACTACGGGAAAACGTCAACACGCCGACGGCCTTTTTATACGCCGACGGCCAAATGTCGGGGCCGTCGGCGTATAATGGAAGCCGAGAAAGCCGACGGACGGCCCGTCGGCGTAATAAACCCCGTCGGCGTAGACTTACATACGCCGACGGCGGCCGTCGGCGTCAATTACACCGTCGGCGAAAGAGGCCCCACTAACGGCCGCCCAAACGGTTAAGAAACGGCCGTCTTCCCTGTGGAGCTACGCCGACGGTTATGCCGTCGGCGTATTTGTAACATAGACGCCGACGGCATAACCGTCGGCGTATATGTATTTTTTTTTAGTTTTACTTATTTCTTTATTTACCTTCATTTATTTCTGTATATAATATTTATGTACAAATTGGGTCTGTAATTTATGTATTAATTGGGTCTATAATTCCCGTCCCTATTTCTGTATCCCACCCGCATAAAATAACGGTTTGATTCTTCCGGAACCCGCATGAACTTAGCGTTTGAACGGTTCGATCTCGAGAAAGAGGAACAACATATGAAGAAAATATAGGTGGGCACACACACAACATTCAGCTATCAGAATCATTCCCAGCACTTGCCTTTTCTGATGGATGGGCTGCCAAAGAGAACCGGAGAGACCAAACAAACAATCCCGGAGAGACCAAACATAAAATAACGATTCCATATTTGTGTGATTATGTTCTTCAGCTACTTTCTTATGCTTCTTTGTCCAATCAGGTGCGATCGACATCGTATAACCAGAAGAGGCACTGAGAGAACAGAAGAGATGTGAGAAAAGAAGATGATGGAATGAAGACACTTGCCACAACTCAAGTCAAGAGAATGAATCAGATAAACTAGGAAAAGCTAGGGTTTTCTCTGGAGTTGCAAGAGTTCAGCTCCTCCAGGTGGAAACTCCCATTCCGGATGGAACCGATGGGATCATGTGATGACATGTGCCCAAATTGGGTTCCTTATGTGTTCACATGTCCCACCATGTGAACATAAAAGGCAAGAAGAAGAAACACTAGAAGAACAGAAGCGTCGTGAAAAGGAAGAAGCTGAGACGAGGAAACAACATAAAATAACGTTCCCAGTTTTGGTGCGATTATGCTCTTCAGCTACTTTCTTATGCTTCTTTGTCCAATCAGGTGCGATCGATGTCGTATAACCAGAAGAGGCACTGAGAGAACAGAAGAGATGTGAAAAAAGAAGATGATGGAATGAAGACACTTGCGACAACTCAAGTCAAGAGAATGAATCAGATAAACTAGGAAAAGCTAGGGTTTTCTCTGGAGTTGCAAGAGTTCAGCTCCTCCAGGTGGAAACTCCCATTCCGGATGGAACCGATGGGATCATGTGATGACATGTGCCCAAATTGGGTTCCTTATGTGTTCACATGTCCCACCATGTGAACATAAAAGGCAAGAAGAAGAAACACTAGAAGAACAGAAGCGTCGTGAAAAGGAAGAAGCTGAGACGAGGAAACAACATAAAATAACGATTCCATATTTGTGTGATTATACTCTTGAGCTACTTTCTTATGCTTCTTTGTCCAATCAGGTGCGATCGACATTGTATAACCAGAAGAGGCACTGAGAGAACAGAAGAGATGTGAGAAAAGAAGATGATGGAATGAAGACACTTGCCACAACTCAAGTCAAGAGAATGAATCAGATAAACTAGGAAAAGCTAGGGTTTTCTCTGGAGTTGCAAGAGTTCAGCTCCTCCAGGTGGAAACTCCCATTCCGGATGGAACCGATGGGATCATGTGATGACATGTGCCCAAATTGGGTTTCTTATGTGTTCACATGTCCCACCATGTGAACATAAAAGGCAAGAAGAAGAAACACTAGAAGAACAGAAGCGTCGTGAAAAGGAAGAAGCTGAGACGAGGAAACAACATAAAATAACGTTCCCAGTTTCGGTGCGATTATGCTCTTCAGCTACTTTCTTATGCTTCTTTGTCCAATCAGGTGCGATCGATGTCGTATAACCAGAAGAGGCACTGAGAGAACAGAAGAGATGTGAAAAAAGAAGATGATGGAATGAAGACACTTGCGACAACTCAAGTCAAGAGAATGAATCAGATAAACTAGGAAAAGCTAGGGTTTTCTCTGGAGTTGCAAGAGTTCAGCTCCTCCAGGTGGAAACTCCCATTCCGGATGGAACCGATGGGATCATGTGATGACATGTGCCCAAATTGGGTTCCTTATGTGTTCACATGTCCCACCATGTGAACATAAAAGGCAAGAAGAAGAAACACTAGAAGAACAGAAGCGTCGTGAAAAGGAAGAAGCTGAGACGAGGAAACAACATAAAATAACGTTCCCAGTTTCGGTGCGATTATGCTCTTCAGCTACTTTCTTATGCTTCTTTGTCCAATCAGGTGCGATCGATGTCGTATAACCAGAAGAGGCACTGAGAGAACAGAAGAGATGTGAAAAAAGAAGATGATGGAATGAAGACACTTGCCACAACTCAAGTCAAGAGAATGAATCAGATAAACTAGGAAAGCTAGGGTTTTCTCTGGAGTTGCAAGAGTTCAGCTCCTACAGGTGGAAACTCCCATTCCGGATGGAACCGATGGGATCATGTGATGACATGTGCCCAAATTGGGTTCCTTATGTGTTCACATGTCCCACCATGTGAACATAAAAGGCAAGAAGAAGAAACACTAGAAGAACAGAAGCGTCGTGAAAAGGAAGAAGCTGAGACGATGAAACAACATAAAATAACGTTCCCAGTTTCGGTGCGATTATGCTCTTCAGCTACTTTCTTATGCTTCTTTGTCCAATCAGGTGCGATCGATGTCGTATAACCAGAAGAGGCACTGAGAGAACAGAAGAGATGTGAAAAAAGAAGATGATGGAATGAAGACACTTGCCACAACTCAAGTCAAGAGAATGAATCAGAGTTGGGCTATATGTGTGTTTTCATTGTACCTAGTGACTAATCTAACCCAACCAAGCAAAAATATCCACTTAGCTACCCACTTTCGACGTCCGTACCGGCCGTAGACGGAAAAGCTAGGGTTTTCTCCAGCGGGTCTAGGGTTTCGCCGGAGAGGGGCTCCGGAGCATCGGAACCCCACCAAAAGCTAGGGGGTGCCATATCACATGTGTACAAGTGTGTTTTGGCTTGTAGATTTATTTATTTCTGCATCCCACCCGCATAAAATAACGGTTTGATTCTTCCGGAACCCGCATGAAATAACGTTTGAAAAGCTAGGGTTTTCTCAAGAGTTGAAAGAGTTGGGCTATATGTGTGTTTTCATTGTACCTAGTGACTAACATAATCCAACCAAGCAAAAAGATCGACTTAGCTACCCACTTTCGACGCCCGTGCCGGTCGTAGACGGAAAAACTAGGGTTTTCTCCAGCGGGTCTAGGGTTTCGCCGGAGAGGGGCTCCGGAGCGTCGGAACCCCATCAAAAGTTAGGGGGTGCCATATAACATGTGTAAAATTGCTCTAGAGGTTGTAGACGGAAAATGTATGGTTTTCTTCAGCGGATCTAGGGTTTCGCCAGAGAGGGGCTCCGGAGCGTCGGAACCCCGCCAAATTTATAGAATATTTTTTGTTGGTTTCGAAAAAATGGGGGATGTACGCCGACGGCAATGCCGTCGGCGTATAGGCATCCCTAGTTAATGCAATCCACCTGGTCGGGAGATTCAATCAAACCCAAATCCCCGCGCCTCCTCCTCCTCCCCGCGCCGCCGCTCCTCCTCTGTCCGGCCGGCTTCCTCCCGCGCCGCCGCTCCTCCCGCGCCGCCGCCTCCGCCCCTGTCCGGCCGCCGCCCGCGCGCATCGCCGCCCGCGCGCATCGCCGCCCGCGCCCGCACGCGCGCATCGTCGGCCGTCGCCGGCCTCCGCCCGTCCCTCTCCACCGTCCTCCCCGGCCTCCCCTCTCTCTCTCCTCCCTCCCCGGCCACCTCCCCCTCCCTCCCTCCGCGGCCACCGCCCTGTCCCTCCCTCCCTCCCCGGCCACCTCCCCCTTCCCTCCCCGGCCACCTCCCCCTCCCTCCCTCCCCGGCTGACCCACCCTCCCCACCTCCTCCCCGGCTCCCCGACCACCTCCTCCCCTCCCCAACCCTCCGGCCGCTCCCCTCCGCCCACCTGTGACCCGAGCCCGCCGTGCTAGCTCCCTGCAGGTAAGCTTTTTTTTTAGTTTTTTTTATTTTCTGTTAAAATGTTAGAATGTTAGTTAATTTTCTGTTAAAATTGCATTATGTTTAATGTGTGTGCTAGTTTTAGGGTTAGTTTTAGGGTTAGTGCTTGATTCTTGTTAGTTTTAAACTTGTTAGATTTTAGGGTTAGTTTTAAACTTGTTAGATTTTAGGGTTAGTTTTAAACTTGTTAGATTTTTTTAGCTTGATTCTTTTAATTCATTTGCTTAGACATGATTTTAGTTCATTTTAGTTCATTTTAGCCTCCCTTTTACTTCTTCTTAGGAAGTATCAAATTAAGTAGCAAATTTAGTTAGCAAATTAAGTAGCAAATTTAGTTAGCAAATTTAGTTAGCATAGGTACGCCGTCGGAGAGGTGAGTGGCCGCCGGTGAGGTGAGTGTGGCGGCATCGGTGAGGATAAGGGGGTGTCGGTGGGGTGCCTGGCAAATTTAAATGCAAAATATTTTATATGTGGGTCCTTCCATATATAGTGTGCTAATGTTTATTGTTTGTGCGTTTTCAGACAACGTAGCTTCCCGCCAGCCAGCACCGTCGGTCCCGCGTGTCGTTGCGGGGCTTCTTCTCCAGCTGAGGAGGGACCGCCTCGGTGCCCCTGTTTCGTCGCCCCGCTTTCGGAGCACGTCCTCGACCTTCTCCGGCCACCGATCACACATCGAGGGTATAAATCTTTCGCCCCTCTTGTTGCATAGGTTTATTTTTGTCTAGATCACCAAGTCAGTCGCGTAACCCGAGTCAGATCCCATCCGGAAGAGATACAAATTTATAAATATGCATGATTGTCCATCTTTGCATATTTATAACCGTACCTCTTCCGGATTGTCCACGTTTTGGACAACCCGAGTATGTGTAGATCGAGTCGTGTTCCGTGTTCTACCCCTTCCTGAGACGGATTTCGGCATCACCTCCCCGTTGTTCTTCGGATGCACACCCTCTCGGCTTGACAAGCTCGAGACGTGTATTCTGAAGAACAGCGGGGAGGTGCTGCCGAAATTCCGTCTCGGGTCGGGGTAGAACATGGAACACGGCTCGATCTACACATACTCGGGTGGGATAGGCCTTCCTATTAGAAGCTTAGGTGAACCGTCGCATGTTCTAAAAGATAAAATTTGGCCGTAATAAATTGGTGACATTGAATAAATTTACGGTGACATTGCATGCATTTAATTTCATGTTATTATTATTTGGCTCATAATAAAGCAGAGGTTTGGCTCATAGTAAAGCAGAGGATGACTGATAATGGGTGGATGTACAGTGGCCGAACTAGTGCGCTTGACAGAACAGACGAGTGGGTAGGGAAGACCAATTTGTTAGTGAAGGAGTTAGCGCGTGGTTCAAAGTCAGGCATTCGTCCAAACTGCCCTTGCGCTCGTTGCAAATTGCGTAAACGTCAGGGAAAGGATGAGATGACTAAACACCTATGGTCGTATGGGTATATGCCGAACTTCGTCACGACAGTCGACTTTGATGAGTACGAACGCGAGAATGGTAGGGTGATGCGGCAGCGGATCAATGGCAATGAAGATGATGGGATTAGAAACTGGCTAGAAGATCTCCGTGATGGCGACGTGCCAGATTCGCCACCCTCACAGGAGGAACCGCCAGAACCGGAGGAGCCTCGCGAACCAGAGGACCCGGAGCCAACCGCGAAGGCCTTCATTGATATGATGGCTTCGGCTCAGAGGCCTCTGTACGAGGGTGCAAAAATTTCTCAGCTCGATGCCATCTCGCAAGCACTAGCCAGAAAGCTCGAGCACGGCAACACCCGTTCATGCTTTGAAGGGCATCTGGAAACATTTGGTAACATGTTGCCCGATGGGCATTGTCTTCCTAAAAACATGTACGAAACGAAGAAAATCCTGCGAGATCTCAGCATGGATTATGAAAAGATAGATTGTTGTCCAAAAGGATGCCTTTTGTTTTGGAAACAGTTTGCGGAGGACAAGTACTGTAGCCTGTGTGGGGCCTCTAGGTATCATGAGGTAAACGGAGCCGATGGTCAGGTAACGCAGACAAAAGTCGCCATTAAGATTCTTCGTTACCTCCCATTCATAGACAGAATCAAGCGGCTTTACATGAACAAAGAGACCGCTACACAGATGCAGTGGCACAAGACGGGGAAGAGGTACAAGGATGAGCACGGATGGGTAAAGATGGGACATCCATCTGATGGTACGGCATGGGATAACTTTGATATGAAGCACCCCGATAAGGCTGCAGAGGCTCGAAACGTCAGAATCGCGATAGCCACCGATGGATTCAATCCATATGGTATGTCGACTGCCTCGTACAGCTGCTGGCCTGTGTTTGTTATTCCGCTAAATCTCCCTCCCGGAGCCCTAATGCAAAGGAAGACCATATTCCTGTCGCTGATCATTCCAGGTCCTGAATACCCGGGGAAGAATTTAAGTGTGTACATGCAACCGATTGTGGATGATCTGAACCACTCTTGGCACCACGGGACGTTGACATATGATCGTGCATCGAAGACCAACTTCTTGATGAAGGTTTGGTTCCACAATTCCATGCACGACATGCCCGGGTATGTCCTATTCTGCGGATGGTGTACAGCTGGTAAGTGGCCATGCCCAGTGTGCAGGAACCGACTTGAGTTCATTTGGCTAAGCGCGGGTATGAAGTTTTCCGCGTTTGACAAACATAGACAGTTCCTCAAAAGAGGGCATCGGTATAGAGAAGACAAAAGGAACTTCAAGAAGGGTAGAGTTGAGCATGAAGTAAAAGATATACCAACTTTTGATGGTGCAGCTGTTGATGCCGAGCTACGTGCTCTCGTGCCTGCTAAGGGAAAAGGCCCACGGTATGTGGGATATGGTGAGACGCACAACTGGACTCACGTGGCAGGCTTGACGCAGCTCGAATATTACAAGAACCTCGAACTTCCCCATAGCATCGATGTGATGCACACCGAAAAGAATGTCGCAGAGTCCCTCTTTCACACAATCCTGAACATTCCGGAGAAGTCGAAGGATAATGTTAAGGCTAGAGTCGATATCAAGAAGATATGTGATAGGAAGAGTTTACACATGAAGCCACCTGAAGGCCGTCGAAAGAACTGGTTCAAGCCGCATGCCGACTTCTGTCTTAATAGTATGCAAAAGTCTGAGGCATTCTCTTGGCTCAAATTCGTCGTGATGTTCCCGGATGGCTATTGTTCGAATATAAGTAAGGGAGTCAATATAAAAACGGGGAAAGTCACCGGGCTCAAGAGTCACGACTATCATATATGGATTGAGCGGCTGCTACCGGTGATGGTTCGAGGGTATCTCCCCGACCGTATCTGGCGAGTGCTCGCGGAGTTGAGCCATTTCTTCCGCACGCTCTGTGCTAAGCAGATATGTCCACTGATTATTCAGAAGCTGCATGACCTTGTGCCGGAGTTGCTATGTAACTTAGAGATGATATTTCCGCCAGGCTTCTTTACTCCGATGGCACATCTTGTTGTGCATCTAGCGAACGAGGCACTCATGGGTGGACCGGTGCAGTTTCGTTGGCAGTTTTGTATTGAGAGAGAGTTCAAGTATATTCGAACCAAATGTGGAAACAAAAATAAGATTGAAGCATGCATAGCTGAGGCAACTATCCTCCAGGAGATGACAGATGCCAGGCTAACGTACTATCCCGATGATGTTCCCACAATGCATAACCAGGCCTCTCGGTACAACATCGACGAGCCCAAGCTAGACCCCAAGCTCGCCCTCTTCCAGTTTCCCGGTGGCAAGGCCGGTGGCGCAAAAAGGTATACCTTGAGCAATGAAGAGCTGGAGTGCATAATGCTCTATGTGCTTATGAACATGAATGAAGTGGTCCGCGACGGGAAGGAGGAAGACGGCAGTTTCCTTAGGTAAAATGGTGAACAAATTAGTTTGCAATTACTAACTCGGTTTTGGTCTAATACGTATTTTCTTCTTTTAGCCAATTCACGGATGAAATGTGGTCGGGAGCATCAGAGGGACCCGATGAAGCCGAGCTGGACACTCTTTTGAAAGAGGGTGCCCCCGGAAAGAAAAAAATTCACGGCTTGGTTCAGGAAAAAGTTAATTTCTAACCTGTCCCTTCTACCTTGCAATCCGTGTCTTGTACCTCCTACTAATGCACAAACAATTTGTACTTGTAGGGAGCTGATCCCAACATTGTGATGTCGGATGAGTTGAGATGTGTCTCCCAAGGTTGTAACCGTAGAGTCGAGATGTATGAGAAGTATGATGTGAATGGGTACCGCTTCCATACAGAGTTTCACCAGAACAGTCGGCCAAATGCAAAGACTATAAATACCGGGGTCTTCACCAAAGGAGCCGGTGAATTTGATTACTACGGAAAGTTACAGAACGTATACGAGCTGACGTTCAATAACACGAACATAGAACTCAAACTTGTTGTGTTCAAATGCCACTGGTTCGACCATGTTAATGGACATAGAAGTACCCCTTCCATTGGGTTAGTTGAAGTTAAGCCTTCAACCACCTACGAGGGTTCCGATGTCTTTGTTGTGGCTCACCAAGCGAGGCAAGTTTATTATTTGCCCTACCCATGCAAGAAAGAGGGACTCATTGGGTGGGAAGTCGTGTTCCATGTATCGCCACATGGTAAGCTACCCATGCCCTCCGAAGACGATTACAATAACATTGACCCTAAAACATACGAGGGGATTTTCTATCAAGAGGAACAAACCTTTGGGGAGTTTGGTATACAAGGTCTTGAGTACCGCGAGGACAATGCACAGATAGGTGGTGACTTAGTGGTGGATGTAAAGGACATAGATGTTCTCAACAAGTTTGATCGTGATGACGATGATGAGCCTCCACCGTGCGATGAGGTTCCAATTTATACACGTGATAGTGATGTTGATAGTGATGATGAGAACCCAAGACATAACTATGAGAGTGATGGTGAGGGTCTTTTATGTCTTTATTATGTCTTTTATTATGTCTTCTACATTTTATTATGTCTTTATTATGCTTAATATTTATTTTTCAACATGCTTATTAATTGCCCTTGTACATGCTTATTATGCTTATTAATTGCCCTTTCTACATTTTATTATATTTTTATCATGCTTATTAATTGTTTACCCTTTCTCAATGCAGGTGATTGAGCAAGATGAGCAGCGGCAAAGAGTCATCGGGCTCTCACGCGGTCGGAGATGGGTACCTCGGGCTCTCCGGGTGTGTTTGGATGAGTTTGAACTATGTTTGTGCCATTTCGACTTTGTATGAGTGTAATTTTGGTTTATATTTGTCATTTGAAGTTTCTATGATGGTATGGTATATATATGTATGATATTATGTGAGTTCTGTGATGTTTTGTATTTATGCAATTTTATTTGTATTTAAAATGTGCTGTAAACCAGCATCCACAAAAACCTGCAGTATGGTCACCCATACGCCGACGGCAATGCCGTCGGCGTAGGAGCCTGCCAGGCACACAGGAAACGGCCACGTCGCCTTATGGTGACACATACGCCGACGGTATTGCCGTCGACGTAGGAACCTACCAGACGCGCAGGGGTGGGGCCAGGCTGTCAGGAGCTGGCTTATACGCCGACGGCAAACGCCGTCGGCGTAGTGTGCCTGCCGGACGCACATGAGCAAGCCACGTCGACAAGTACGCCGACGGCATTGCCGTCGACGTATGACATGTTGACGGAAACGGAGACGGACGGCGTCTTGTGGGCCCCACCTACCATACGCCGACGACTGTCGTATACGCCGACGGCTTGTATCGTACGCCGACGGAAGGATACGCTGACGGCCATACGCCGACGGCGGCCGTCGGCGTACCGATACGCCGACGGTTTCTGGTCTTACGCCGACGGCTTCCGGCCGTCGGCGTATCGTGGCTTTCCCGTAGTGAAACTTTACGCTCCCACAATTTTGAAGTTTTTAGTTTCTTATGCTCGTCGATGGACACATTCTACACCTCGGCGTCCCTTATATACCGCACGATAGGCCTCGGGATATATATATGGATCTACAGACGGCATATGCTCCCCCAAGGCCGATCGACTACCTTTCTCTCCAGTGGCCTCTCTATCTTTTCCTCTCTTCGGAATGTTCACCACGAGGAACAATGGCCCTGATGATCTTCAGTACATGTACCTTTTGCCGGTGCAGCAATCAAAACCAAGTATATGTGAACGATGTTACATCATGACAAAGTTAAAGTGTTGTAGGGCACAGTGGCTGCACAGACTATTGTATCGCTGCAGCAGCGAAACGTCAAAGCGTTGGATGCCAAATACGATGAGATTGCTACCTTGCTAGCCTTCTAAATGGGATGTGCCTGTTGGCATTCCACATGGAGCAAAAGAATAACCTGGGATAGCCCTTGGAGAGCCAAAAACTCAGGCCTTCTCATGGTCTGAGATGGTGCATTCCTTTGGATCTTCCATATGCAGCTGGTGACTTTCCCAGATTGAAACAAAAGGCATAAAGGAAAAGAATTTTTTGTGTGTTCGGAATGGAATATAATTTTTGTAGTAAATGAGATCTATTAAACAGTTTGGCACCGGTTTTATCTACACATTACTTTGAATTATTTGTGCCTAAGGCTGCAGCCTCACTGCTCTCTTAACCTTGTTTCATAATCTATTATATATTAATCGGGTTAACAAAAAAAAAGATAGATATCTTATAAATTCTACAAGATGGCAAACCACCTTGCGTTCAATTTATTAGGTTAAAATGTCATTGTTAGATCACGATGGCTAAAGAAAATACGCATCGATGCCATACAAAACGAGGCTCATTCTTAACGATAATTTATTAGGGCGTCATCCCAATGGAATTCAGAGAAAGCTCATTCGAGAACACGGAATTGAACAAACGACTAGACTATGAATGAGAAAACAAAATCTGAGCGTGAACAATAGCTCGAGCTGATTGAAAGAACCAAGCATGTACACAAAGACCACATCGTATGGTCACATCTTATCCACCATATACAACCTAATACTTTTGAAGGAATGCAGGATGGTGTCTCTCATGGCCATGTTCTTTTACAGCGAAAATTTGTCGATATCCGCAATATTTCAACATCAGTCTAACTGATTATGAAGCACATTCTCGACATATCATCAAGCTTAGTAGTGGGAGCTACTTTCAGTGTTGAATTATTTTTCCCAATGTCGCTCATCCCTAAGGCATGGCCACGCTAGAATAGCAATTGCAGGCCGGGCTGTTCGTACTAAAAGATAGTATGAAGCTCGGGCTACAGCTACAGAGAGAGTTTTATATTCGTTTGTTTGGCTACATGGGTCATGCCACCACTCATATGCCGAGTATATGTAAAGAGAAAAAAAATATATGATGGTAGACTAATAGGTGCGGCTATATTATTTGCACTGAACAGAATAGCCATTATTTTAAATTTTCCAGATACCATAGTACATTATCATGTGCCACGATCTGAAATCCATTCTCATGCATAACAAAGTAACCACCCACGTACGTCGGTACGTGGTCTCTTGAAAGAACGTAAGGTTCCTAAATATGCACGAGTACAACCGCCTTTATTGTCTCTAAGGACTTCGGGTGTATCTCGTTTTTAAAAACCAACGGTGCTATGTGTGGAGCTTGCAGTGCTCAAAGTCATTGTTTTCACAACGTATTTGCATATGAACAAGTCTCGAGCAACACGTAGTGACTAAGCTAGGATTGTCATCGGCGCGGCGGGTATCGGAGAGAGTATCCAATCCAAGGACCAACGAGAGTTTTCCATTGCTCGTACCCACGAGGGCAAGACACAAGGTTCACTGTCCAAGCCACACATACAGCAAACAAACCTTTGAGTTTGCTTTCTTCAGCATATGCTAGCTTGTGTGGTCAAGCATATCCAATCCAAGGACCAAAATCAGTGACGGATCACTAGTCCAGCGCAACACATGCATGCAGGCAGAGTGTCGATCAAGCCCATGATCGACAGCGAGCACGCCTGCTGGCCAGCATATCCAAACATAACGAACTGAAACATTCACTGTAAACGTACCAGACAAGTTCAAGCCTGCATATATTACATGGGAGATTTTCTTCACATTTTCCCGAAAACAAAACACATCTTCAGATATCTACCTACCTTTGTGCTGCGCATAATGCCATTTGGATCTCCCCGGCGCTGCACGGGGCCCCCATGCATTACTGGGCGGGTCTCCTCTGGCAGTGGTATGATCAAACAGCCACCGCCAAAGGAGATTTATCCAGCAATGCAGCTTTGAGGCCACAAGATCTCCGTCCCTTCCTCTACCCGCACACAAGAAAGCACAAGGGAGTGAAGCACATATGTGCCATTATATTCCATCACCCATGTCAACATGATTAGGGCAAAAAGCACCAGGTATTGAAGCACATACCCATTACATAATAAAGTCACGCACTACATTTTTTTGATAAAAGAAATATATTAATATCTAGAAGATACCAATTGCACCGGGATCTGCATCAACATAATGTCAAGCGACACAAGGATGCACAAAGCGAAAAAAAAATGAAAAACAAAGAAAAGAAAGAAAAGGGCCCGTCACAATGATCAATCTCGCAATAGCAATATCCAAACCACCACCAAAGATAACACCCTGACTACATAATAGGTTCTTCAAAAGCACCGCCTCCACTAAGAAAACAGTGCACAAGTATCATCATCACCTGATGCAAATAGGTCGTGGGATTTCACCCCGGAGAGAGTCCGAGTTCTCCAAACAGCGCACTGGATGAAGTTAATATTTCGTTGGGATATTTTTCCTGATGCCGCTCATCTCTAGCTAGCAGATAAGACCTTCATATTTCTTTGCTTGTTAACATGGGTCCTGCAATCACTCACATCGGAGAATTTATAATGGTGCGCTTGTAAGCACGGCTTTACTCGTTTTCCATCAAAATTGAAGGTAAGATGGATAGCTATTAATATTACTTTAATTTTCCACGTACAATGGTGTATATTATAGTACTACGTGGTTCAGTACAAAATGAAGTCTCTCATATATATACAGTCTCTCGTAACAAAGTTACCACCACCTGGTCTCTAAAAAACAAGGGTGAAGTTCCTCTTGAATATCTCTTCTAAAAAGCGCACGAGCTTTCATGGTCTCTCATTCCGTAAGAACTTCTGACTTCTCTCAATTTGAGACAAGGATAAACAGCGAGCCCGCCAGCAAGCCGCTCACCAAATCCTAACGTAACGTACCGAAACGATCGGTTGTGTCGTCGCATACAAGATGGAGACTACGAACCTGTTCAGCTCGCGGATCTTCCCAAATTCTTATCGAAAACATTGCATATATATCTGAGATATTCGTCGAGCTGAGCTTGTTGCAGCCGTAAGGCGCGCGGCGAGCCGGCGAACATTTACTGGACCGGTCTCGCTGGGCAGTGGCTTGATCAATCGCCCCAGCTAATCATCATAAAAAAGCGATCGAAAACATGTCTAGTCTGAGGATTATCCTTGTGGGACGCAATGACGCATCCTGCATGTAGCTTACCGGCATGTAGGTGTGAGGTGAATCGCAGGCAATTCTCCTTTGGCACGCACGGCTAGCTAGCTGCGTGGAGTGACGATCAACTGGTCGGGCGCTTCTTCCTATGGGCACTCACCTGGCTAACACCAATCATCGAACACCAAAGGAGAAGCGCCCTGGGATCCACACGCCGCACGCATGGATCAAGCTTTACTCTCCCTGCATGCCGGCTGGCTCATACTTATGCTCGTCGATGAAAAAATTCTGCACCTCGGCGTCGCTTATATACCGCACGACAGGCCTAGGGATATGGATCTACAGACGGCATATACTCCTCCAAGGCCGATCGATCGACTATTCCAGAGAAGCTGCCTTTCTTTCCGGTGGCCTCTCTATCTTTTCCTCTCTTTGGACTGTTCACCACAAAGAATAATGGCCCTGCCCCCCTGGTCTTCAGTATATGCGAACGATGTTACATCATGACAAAGTTAAAGTGTTTTAGGGCACAGTGGCAGCACAGACTATTGTGTATCGCTGCAGCAGCGAAACGCCAAAGCATTATTGGATGCCAGATTTTTTTTCTTTGAAACAAGGCAAAAGCATTATTGGATGCCAGATACGATGAGATTTTGTTCATCGCTACCTTGCTAGCCTTCTAACTGGGCTGTGCCTATTGGCATTCCACATGGAGCAAAAGAATACGTGGGACAGACCTTCTCATGGTCTGAGAGTTGGTACATTCCATTGGATCTTCCATATGCAGCTGGTGGCTTTCCCAGATTGAAACAAAAGGAGGCCTCAAAAAAAAAATTGAAACAAAAGGCATAAATAAAGGGAAATAAATTCTTTTGTGTTCGGAATGAAATATAATTTTTCTAGAAAATGAGATCTGTTAAACAGTTTGGCACCGGTCTTATCTACACATTAATTTGAATTTGTGGCTAAGGCTGAAGCCTCACTACTCTCTTAACCTTGTTTCATAATCTATTATATATTAAAAATACATGCTGGGTTAACAAAAAATGACAGATATCCTATAAACTCTACAAGATGGCAATCCACATTGCGTTCAATTTATTAGGTTAAAATACCATTGTTAGATATGATGACTAAAGAAAATACACACCGATGCCATAAAAACGAGGCTCATCCGCCTTAACGATAATTTACTAGGGCGTCATTCCGTCGGAATTTAGAGAAACCTCATTCGAGAGAACACAAAATTTAACAAACGACTAGACTATCAATGAAAAAACAAACTCTGAGCATGAACAATAACTCGAGCTGAGACCACACCAAGAGCAACAGCACCACCTTGAAAGAACCAAGCACATGAAGACCTCGTCATATGGTCACATCTTATCCACCATATACAAGGGATACTTTTGAAGGAATGCAAGTTGGTATCTCTCATGAATGTCCTTGTTCTTGTACAACGAAAATTTGATGATATCGGCAATATGTCAACATCGGTCTAACTGATCGATTATGAAGCACAGGGGCGGATCTAGAATCCCTCCAGCCCAGACGGCTGCCCAGGCTTGCCAACGCCCGACGGTGCATCCCTTACGTTTTAGTACTTTCTATAATGATTTTCTCTGAAAATAGGCTATTTAAACCCATCTACTCAAGCTTCAGGGTCCGCCACTGATGAAGCACACCCTTTGTCACATCATCAAGCCTCGTAGTGGGAGTTATTTCCAATGTTGAATTATTTTTCCCAATGTCGCTCATCCCAAAGGTATGGCCACGCTAGAATATATAGCAATTGCAGCGGGGCTGTTCTTACTGAAGATAGTATGGAAGCTAGGGCTACAGCTAAAGAGATAGTTTTATATTCGTTTATTTGGGTACATGGGTCATGCCACCACTCATATGCTGAGTATATGTAAAGAGAAAAAAAAAAAATATGTGGGTAGACTAATAGGTGCGGCTATATTCTTTGCACTGAAAAGAATCACCATTATTTTAAATTTTCGAGATACCATAGTACATTACCATGTGCCACGATCTGTAATCCAGTCTCATGCATAGCAAAGTCACCACGTACGTCTGTACGTGGTCTCTTAAAAGAACGTAAGGTTCCTCTTGAATGTGCACAAGTACAACCGCTTTTATTGTCTCTCCAAGCCACACATACAGCAAACAAACCTTTGAGTTGCTTTCTTCAGCATATGCTAGCTAGTGGTCAAGCATATCCAATCCAAGGACCTGTATCAGTAGCAACATATGCATGCGCATGAGGATCGACAGCGAGCACTCGCTGGCCAGCAAATCCAAACATAACGACGAACTGAAACGTTCACTGTGGACTATGCACGTCGCAGAGAAGTTCAAGCCTGCAGATATTACATGGGATAGAGATATTCTTCACTTTTACCCAAAAGATGAAAAGACAACATATCTTCAGATATCTCTATCTAGCTTTGTGCTGCGCATAATGCCGTTTCGATCTCCCAGGCGCAACACCCATCCATCCGTGACGGGACGCGGCCGTGCACCTATATATTCGTCCAGGAGACATCAGACTTGCAGGTGGTGTGAGAGCTTAATTAGCAGGTGCAAGCCGCGGCGAAGAGTCACGAGAGACGTACGGGTTCCATGCATTACTGGGCGGGTCTCCTCTGGCAGTTGCTTGATCAAGCCAGGCACCGCCAAAGGAGATTTGTCCAGCGATGCAATGCAACTATGACTCTACGAGGCCACAAGATCATGTGTAGGGAGCTTGCTAACCTAGCCAGATGCCTCCTTACATGCAGTGTTCAGGATGCGCAGCCGTACACACCACTTGTACTGCTTTTTCGTATATTGTCATTGATGCAATTTGTTAAGAAGAGACGGCGCGCGTGTAGAGCATGATCCACGTACCTACGCCGGCCGACAGCTTGGACAATGGACACGCTTCCTTTCATGTTCTAATTACGCATATTCTTCCTTTTACCTAGAGATTAAATTTGTTGACACATATTAATCATCTATCATGATCCTAGCAAAAAATCTCTTTATATCTAAGGTCTCTGGTCTTTTGTAAATTTGTAAAGGTTACGCGTAACCATAACAAAAAAGGATCCTAATAAAGTTACGCGTAACCATAACAAAAAAGGGCCCTAAGAAAGTTAATGTTACCTAGTCCAAGGCATCACAAAATGAAAATTTTGATTTGGAATAGCAAGGGGTTTAAGAGATACTTGTAGGCATTTTTTTCATTCAAGAGTCTATTAGGGATGAGAAATTCTATCTTTTTGCCTTACTAGAGATGGGGAGATAGAATTTTCTGCTCCTTGACAATGAAGATTTATGTGTCAAGTTTCATTTAAGATCCACTAAAGGTTTTGAATGGAATTTTGTCATTGTTTTAGCGCAGCTCACGCGCAGAAACACCTCTTCCTCGCCAAATTAGTTCAGATTTGTGAAACACAAACGCTTCCGATGTTAGTTGGGCGATGGATTTTAATATTATTTGCTCACAAACTGAGAAAAGTAATGACAATTACAATGCTAGATGACCTTTTATTTTTAACGGTATCATTGAAAGTCCTGATCTGGGAGAAATAAATCTCTTAGGGAGACAATTCACATGGGCTAGCGGAAGGGAGACTACAAGCTAGACTGTGTTCTAGCTAGTGTGGATTGGGAGCAAAAAAATTCTCTACTTTCTGTTAGATTGCTAATTAGAACTGTATCTGATCATACCTCACTCCTTAATAACTCTTGTGATCACGCTCACCTAGTGAACAAGGATGCTTTTTCGTTGGAACTATCCTAGTTACGTGAGGATGGTTTTCNGTGTGGGACAAAATCTATAGCCAATTAACCTGCTTCTTCGATTTGTACATTCACCAACTGATTGATTGATTTGGTCTACTGATCCTACATGCCTAGGGTTATTGCTCCACTTGTAAGCATGTTAGGCACCGAAAATGTGGATTATTAGTATTCTTTTGGAATGGAACAGTTCAATCTACAGAAGTCATGTAGGGTGTGTATCTGCAAATTAAGTGATTAGTTGAAATCGAACTTAATTGACCTAGGTGTTATGGATCGCCAGGGTGCATTTTCGACGGACGGTTTCTGATGATTCTCTTGGCTTAAGCACTGCATCTTCTGTATTTTAACTAAACAAACCGTCTTTTCTGTATCAGGTAATAACTAATAATCCATTAATTTAGCTTATGTTACATGGGGTGTCTTTGCTGAAAGAGGGTTGCAAACAATATTGGAGAGCAGTGACTATCATCAGGAGGGGAGATAATAAAAAGTGGAAAAAGTAAGGAAAGGTACGTGTCATCTAACATAAGCAGAATGCATGCTTTTCAAAGTGAACGTCATAACGACGTGATGCGATGTTCTGAGGGGGACGCGAGCATCCCCGGCTAAATCTTTAAGCATTAAGCTAAAAGAGAGGATGTTATAATATTCAGGGGACACGTTGTATGTCTAGCTAACTGACTTTAGTTGTTTCCCTGCTCTACAGCAATCACCAGTCAGTAATGCGAAACATTTTGTAAACCTAGCTAGCAAGTACCTTAACAATAGAAGGTGCTTGGTCTGACTTTTTCTTTCCAGAAAAAATGCATGGTATCACTTTAACCCTAAACTATAGGGGCTTGACTTTCAGTAGTTGTTTACTAGTAGTTTCTTAATTAGTAAACACTTCCTTTCCAGAAAAGTTTTCTGCTAGTAGCTCCTTGACTCCTTTTGATGGATTTTCTACTCTATTGAAAGATGCACTACAAAATATATTAGAAACCAGTGTAAAAATACAATTGAATTCACATAATACAAAAGATACAGTAAGAAGATGCAAATACGAAAGATAGATACAACACAATGATGGCTGCCCTCTCGCCAACTCCCCGACCCCCTGACAATCTCTCTCGGGCGGCACGGGCAGGGTTTTGGATTTCGGTCGGAAGATTTTCGTCCGAATTTCGCTCTAGCCCGGTAGATATGTATGTCGAGACTTTCTTAACATATTCAGCAATCACTAGTCAGTAATGCGAAATATTTTGTAAACCTAGCTACCAAGTACCTGAACAATAGAAGGTGCTTGGTCTGACTTTTTCTTTCGAGGGAAATGCATGGTACTACTTTAACCCTAAACTATAGGGGCTTGACTTCCAGTAGTTGTTTACTAGTTTCTTATCTACTACTAGTGAACACCTCCTTTTCTACTAGTAGCTCCGTGCCTTCTTTTGATGGATTTTCTACTCTAGTTGAAAGATGCAACTCATAGTTTAAAAAACCGGACCGGACCGCCGGTTGAACCGGAAAAAACCGGAACCGGAGCCTCAGCTGGTTCTTTTAGCGCACTGAACCGTCTGCGCCAGCAAACCGGAAAAAACCGGTCAACCGGCGGTCGGACCGCCGAGTTTCCCAGAAAACCGGCCATCCGGTCCAATTATCTCAGCCTTCGTAAAAATCAATTGCAGCCAGCAGGGATCGAACTACGTACCTAACGTGCAAGCACGGCGTTGGAATGCTTCGCTTACCAGCTGACCTGTGAATCCTTCACGTCAAAAGCTGAGACGCTTCTTTATATTATCTTTATTTACACGGTGGCATAAAAATGTACTCCAGGATACCTAACGGCTATGCTCCTTTGCACTGCATGCATATACATGCGTGTTTATTTATTCGCTACACTTGTCTAATTTGAAATCTGAATGATTTTACACATAAAATTATTTATTTATTGCAGCATTTATGAATTAATATATATTACTTCATATACTAAAAAACCAGACAGTGAACCAGTGAACCGGCGGTCCAACCAGTAAAAACCTGAACCGATGACCTCACCGGTTCGATCACCGGTCCGGTTTTTTAAACTATGATGCAACTACCAAATATAGTAGAAACCAGTGTAAAAAATACAATTAAATTCACATAATACAAAAGATATAGAGTGATGCGACTTTGTTGTTATGAAGTCGGGGCTGCTTTCTCAAGAGGCAACGATGACCTGCGTGGGCCAGTCTTATCGTGAAATCTTCATCGCCATGGACCCTCTACAACTCTCCGAAGCCCGATGTTAAAATCAGAGTTGCTTGTCTATACACAAAGCGTGGGCTTCACACGGCTGCGTCAACTTGGTCTTTCTAGGTGGTCGTTTTTTCGATGAAGTTAGAGTTGCTGGCTCATGGAGAAGTGACGTCGGTGACGTTGGTGGGAGATCTCGACAACGACACACATCTTCAACGGTGTATATAATTTATGTTTGGTACATGACAGGTCGATGAGGGTGTCTGTGCCGATTTTCTGCTGATTTTCTGCTTATTAACTCGGCAACTCTCTTTTTCTTAATTAACAAAAACCAACCTGGGTGGCGAGGAGAACGGGAGAATTTAGCGTGCACGACACGAATCCATCGTTCGTTGGTGCTTGAAGATTCGTGCGCTATTTATGTAAATCATGTTTCGAAGTACCGTCAACCTTTTTTTTTGATAAAAGGAATTTTATTAACTCAAGTACCGTCAACCTGCATTGAGAAACACAAATAAAGACAATGGAAACATGCACAATAAATACAGTATATGTTGGGAATATACCAAATAGGGCTACATATTCCAGTATACCAGGCTGGCCCACTGTTGGTAATTCCGGCAGGCTTACCAGGCGGACTAGTATGCTGAAGCGCAAGGAGAAATCAAAGTCGGATAAGGAGGATCCAAGACGAAGGCCCAATAACCATCTGACTTGGTGCACAAGACGAGGATAACGAAACCGTGTTAGTCTAGGACTTCTATTACCTTAGTCGGTGGACTTTTCTTGTAAGCCCTAGATCTGGTCGTCTTTATAAGCCGGTCTACGGAAGCCTTAGGGCACAACCAAGCCTTTCAGGCTAAACCACAACATCATTGTAACCGGCAGATATTTGCCATATAGTGATTTATAGCAGCACGTATGATCACGCCACTGTCGTGTGATCCGAAGCTGGGTAAGCTGTGTGCAATCCCGTCACCGAAATCTCACTACGTTTTTTTCGAAAAGGAGAGCACAGCCCCCGGCCTCTGCATCAAAGCGATACACACAGCCATTTATTGCATCAAGTAGCCTAAAAGGCTTAAGAATTACATATGAAAATAAAAGGCAAGCAGTGCCTAAAAAGAAAAAGCAGCAACTGGGTGAAAAGTGATAGCTATATCCCACTACGTTCTTCCCCCAATTAATTCTTCTCTATATCGTTGGCGTATGACACCCCAGTTAGCGATACCTCGACAGTATACGCTAGAAAGTCATTTCTTGAGGTGAGGATATCAGTACATGTAGTAGGTATTTTTCTCTCGTAGCAACAAGATGGTAAAGCAAGCAAAAGAAGGACAGTTGCCGTGCGGTTGAGCCGGTGCTATCACACCAACCATCGGATGCGTGTGGAGGGTTTCAGGTGCGATCGTTAATTGTTTAGCTATGTTATTTTGGATCCAAATATAGGTCTTATTTGGATAAAGGGATTTGCATTTCCATGCGTTTAAAGCTGAACAATGTCTGCAGAGCAAAGCTAGCTTTGATTAATTAACACTGCATCGTGAGTGTGTTCGAGGGATAGGCAACTAATTAAACCGATACTTCTGAGCTTTCACTGGCCATGGAATGTAGCTCAGTACGTTTTCAGGACTACGACGACAGCGTAAAAACAGGAGCAGTTCGCTGATCCTTCTCTTCTGACAGGGACCTAACAAGCCATATCCACAACTGCAGGTACGTGGCACAAAACAGCCAATCTGTCTGTGTACTCGATCTTGGCCGCTTGCTGTTGCTGTGCCCCTGAAACGTCAGCAATCTAGCTACTGTTAAGAAAGAATCTGTCGCTCATCACACCTTCTCCTTACCTGACGTCGAGAACAGTGCATGTATCTGTCCTATATACGCATGACGTGGCCGTGATTGATTTGACATGGATGCCTTCAGAATAAACAAAACCTGCCTTGTAATTGCCACTGATCGCTCTCTTAACACTCACCTTTTTTTTTCCGACCTGCACAGTCTAGAGACAAGAGGGCTGTATGTGTTAGATAAAAGAAGCCCTGCGACAAGCCCACAAATGGGCTGCAGCCCAACGAAGAAGCCCAATGTGTATGACACTGCATCGGCGGGGCTCGCTATGCCTCACTTGTAGCGGCAAATCCTATATATCGCTCATTAGCGACCCGAAACGTCAGCGTCGCCGCCTGAAGGAAACCACATACGGGCCGGTCCATCTGGCCGATTTTTTTTCTCTTTATTTTTTTCTATTCCTTTTTCGATTTTTGTTTTTGTTTTTCTTTCTTTTTTTTCATTTCTTTACTGTTTATGTTTTCGTTTTCGTAGTTTTGGGTTGTTCGTTCTATGTATAGATGCTATTATTTCATATATAGCTTAGATTCATGTCTTGGATATTAACTATCTGATTATTGTGTATAATGTATGAAAAGTATGGGCAAAATATTTTTCGAATTGATAGGTGGCGCGCGGCAAGTATATTCATTACCTTCCATGCCATGATTGTTACTGAACGTGGTCTTGACATATATGATTGATTCATTTTGTTATGCTCTTAGGTTACTATACCTAACTCCATACATCGTTTTGCAGGATTGTGTTGTTCTGCCTATGAATATAGTTCATCGGTGCTACTTCGCTGATGGCCATGATCGGTTCACTTTCAATGTTCATACTGCTTCAAGCGGGGTGTAAGCCTCTTTCTGCTCGAGCTAATGAACCCCATCCGTTTATCCAACCCTTATGATGCAACTTGTTTTATATAGCACTATGTTTCCTTAGTATGAACCTACCGAACCGCCTTATGCTCTAACTTCACTGCATTGTTTAGTCTTCTATAAATAACTATCTCATTGAACCCAGATATGTTACCAGTGATGTAAACATCGTCTCAACGTTTATATGCCATTATCTTTCTATGTTGCTTATATTCCTATCTGAGATATTAATCTGTAATAATATATTAGAATTACGGGCAAAATATTTTTTGAATCAAATGGTGACGCGCGGCAAGCCGCGCTTTTAAATCTTGTGTAAGTATATTACCCATCGAGTTTTGAGACATCGTAGCAAAACCTTTCGAACAAGATTTGTCCGGTTCGTTAGTTACCACCCCACCCCCCCCCCCCCCCCTCGTGGTTCGAAATGATGGTACCTGTAGGCATTGCGAAGAGAGAGATGTGCATTCATCTAGACAATGAAGTAGATTCCTGAGGAGATTAAGATGTAAAAAAGGACATAAATATACCTGAAAAATCGTAAGACTATTTCTCTTGGATAAAAGTGGATACGATAAAACAACATTTATATGGAATCAACGAAACTAGCACATTTACTTTCTCCAAGGTCCACCCTCAAAGACGAGACCGATTTGCAGGTGCATACAATTTCTATGTTAATTGGCGGCATACTATCAATGTGTATGTGATTCATTACGGAAACAAAACCTGCTTTGTAATTGCCACTGATCGTTCTCTTAACACTCACCTTTTATTTTCCGACATGCACAGTCTAGCGACAAGCGGGCTGTATGCGTTAGATAAAAGAAGCCCCGCGACAAGCCCACAAATGGGCTGCAGCCCAACGAAGAACCCAATGTGTATAACACTGCATCAGACCGAACTCGTGCCACTCGCCACGGGGCTCTCTGTGCCTCGCTTGTAGCTGCCGATGATGCACCCCAGCGCCACGGACACGCCCACCTACCGCACGCTGGAGTTTTCTAAAAAAAAAACCCACCGCACGCACGCTGACTCCGGCGGGTGAGCCTTATTCCGACTTGTTTAGAGCGAGATATAGTGCCTGCGCGCACCACCGCAGCGAGCTCTCTCCTTGTCCACTTCATCTTCCAGGTCCCACCCCGTCAACAGCCATCGTATTCTTGTCCTCCGACCGACCCACGGCCCCAATACTCAGTACCAAGTAAAAGAGGTTCAATAAATTGAAATGCTCACTGCCCCCTTCAGATCACATTTTTTATTTTGAAAGTTTAAGACTGCACGAAGGCTCAGGATTCGCTTCAGAATCTATTAAATATCTTCATGCTTCTCAGGCCTCAAGACAAGTATAACTATCCGGATACAATAGCTCATCACAATTTATGCAAAATTAGTTTTTATCTGTGGTAAACCGTTAAGATTTCTACATCAAGGGGAAAATGCATTTCCTTTCGCAGTTGCACTTTGTTTTTTTAATAATAATCATGTGAACTCAGAGCATTAATGCCACATCTGTCTCAAAAGTTCACCTTCATTTGCAGTCCCATTCCATGCTCGGTGAAACTTGAAAGTATTGAATTTTAAAGTACAACTATATTGTTACTCTACGGCTAACTCTTCTCCATTGTACTGAACATAACTTTTGTTATTCTTGTTTATGCTGCAACATTTGTTGCTCCATCTATCCACGAAAACGGTTTGGATATGCTAGCATTAGTGGGTTGCTATCTAATCAAGGATAACTTGTTGTGTATTTTCGATATGCTAGCCTTCGGGGGTCTCAGACGTCAAGGATTGTATGGAAAGGTGACGGCGGATCGAGGCTATCAGAGCGGGATTGACACAACACGTACCCAGGTTAAGGTCCCCATCAGTGGAGGAGCCATACTCGTATTGTAAATCACAAATATCGATATAGATATGTTACAAGGTCTCGTCTGACCTTAGAAGCTTAGGAGGCTTGATGTCTAATCTCTCATATGTTGAATCTGTCTAGCTTGTCCCTAAGTATTCCACTAGACCTACTTTACATAGTCAGGTGTGATAGAGTTTATAAGGTATCCCAGTCGATTCAGATACAAAGTCCTAGACTAATCCGACAGGGTATGCCGTGTCTTGTACTCCAAGTCTTCTGGCGTCGTGCGATAGTTCATCTCATCAGGGAGTTGGCTTGGGCCTTACACCGCTTGGGCCTTAATCTTCACTTAGCCGTCCAGAGCCGCCCCATCTTTGTAGATACCACCGCTGGTGCACCACCCTGGCCTGCTTGTTTATACCGACGCCATGGACCTACCTATTTGATATTCTCCCAACAAAGGGGCAACCCCCACAAATGATTTTGAAAAGGATGGAGAAATTTTCCGCCTCCCTGAACAAGATGAAGAGCATTTTGTGAACCTTTTTTAGATGCATCGAAAACTTCGAGATCAACACCTCTACATGCAACCACTCAATTAACTTGTGCAGCATATGTGGATCCACACTAAAAATCATTGAATTGTATGTTTTAGTTATGCACTCGATCTAAATAAATTTTTATGTGTGAACTATGTATTTTTGTATTTTGATCTACTTATTATGACTCCGAATAGTTGTACATGTCAACTATGATCAACATGCGTACAATTTCATAGTGGATGTGTAGTTACAGGAGTCCGTGGACGTGTTCGCGGATACGTAAGAAGCCGAATAGTCCAGTCTGGCTGGAGATGCCCTTACACAATACACAAACATGCAGTTAGAGGACTGGTTGATCTACACTAGTTAAATTCTGACACATTACCCGGCGGCTAACCAACTTCGATTAAAGTCAAGACAAGACAAAGATTAAGGCTGCTGACATGCTGGCTAGCTAAGACTAGCCACAATGGGGGTATCATAAGTAGTATCATAGGTGCCATGTTGTCAAAAAGATAATGCTGGAAATTGTCCGCGTTATTGCAATATGGTGCTGAAATTTTTGTTTCTTCATGTCTAAATAGAACGTGATGTCCAAATATATTCTATCTTCGAAATTCTTATTATCCATACCATATTTTCGATTTATGTAGCCAAAAGCTCATGTTGTGAGGGTATTCTCACCATAGTATCAAAGAGGTTACCATATCATCCCACACCTCAACCCATAGCCACTTTTTATCTTTTTAGCCAAACACAAAACTTGGCTAACCAACCCACATAACCAAACATGAAAAGTGGTTAACACCAACCACGTGGTTGGGGGTACCCACAACCACCTTTTTATAGCCACCGAACCAAACACACCCTAAATGAAGAGAGAGGAGGTTGTGGTATCATGATATGATACCGTAACATAACGGATTTCAAGACACAATAAGTCTATGAGCTAATAAATACAATGTATCATAATACTATAAATATGTTACTACCCACTATTCCTATTGTGACTAGTCTAAGGATCAAATAATGAATGCATGTATCGTACATATCGTATCACGTTGGTATTACAAAATTGTGTTGGTGGTCCTCACATAACAAGTTGAGACACTCAAGCATGCATAGGATTTTCTTGACCCTTGATTAGGCTGTTGGACCCACTGGTTAATTTCGGTGAGAAATAGTGCAGTCAAACGGCTGGGGACAACAACTTGCCGTGTGTGTACATGTATAATGTCACTGGGCGATCATGCTCGTTTGACCCTGGATTAGGCAGCGGAGCTAGCTAGATGCGCGGCAATTGGTGAAATTTTGGATGGTGGAACTTGGGAGGAAGGCAGGAGGAATGCCACTAGCTAGTGAGTGTGTGGATTGGCCGGATGAAGATCTGGGTGTTTCCGGTGAGAAATACTATTGTATTAGGCCATCGGGCCATTAGCAAGAGGGATTACCCGACCCAGATGCTGATGTTTTTTGTAGAATATATTTTGTGATTGTGGTTCTCTGTAAAACAAAATGGCTCAAATGCGTGGTGTTATGTGCTGAAACCTCTCTTAACTTGGGTATCAAATAACCCCATTTTGTTAAACATGGTAGGAATGGTATATATTCCAAGCCTTTTTTACAAAAATATATAGGTATTAAATTGATGTGCTAGCCATCTCAATCAAATGTTTGAACGAATAAAAATGGCTAGATAATATATTTATATTTCAACCCTCTCCTCACGTCTAGGCAATTTTAGTGCGTAGCGAGGTTCGCTGTAAGACCGCACGTACATACTAGCTAAATGCCCGTGCGTTGCTACGGGTTAGCTCAATTGTTTTCTTACCTCCACATAATAATATTCTAAAGACAATGCAATTTTATTCTTACAATGTAATTCAATAAAATGTATAATTTGACATATATAAAGATACAATCGAACCACCGTCTCTTATTGACTAAGGTTTTACTTAGCTCGTTTCTTGGACATAAGTTTAAGTAATACTCTCTCCGTCATTTCTTTGTCTAAATTTGAATATATCTAGACACTACTTAGTGTCTAGATACATTCATATTTAGATAGAAAAATGACATCCTTTTTAGGACGGAGGTAGTATAAGATTTTTGAGCTACTTACATGCGGACTACATACGGAACAAAATGAGTGAATCTATAAACTAATTATCGTCCATATACATCCATATTTAGTTTGTATGCAAGAAAGTTAAAACATCTTATATTATGATACGGAGGAAGTAGCTTTCATATACATTCTACTCAAATGTCGCCTCAATTGAATCATGTTGTTCACTCGTGTCATCGACCATCCATCAGATTAGCCAATTGAACATCCATCCGTCAGATTAGCCAATTGAGAATTCCAACCTTCTAATAAATAATTGAACAGTCCAACCTTCTCTCACAAGCTGGGTCAAGCTGTCCAACCTTCTTTGCTATCATCCCGGCAACATGGCCAGCTGACATTTGCTTTTCTTCTTGGAGTCTTACTCCTAGTTTTGTCAAGTTCATCGATCTTAGAACGAGTAGCATGTTTAGCATGTGACAGTGAGTAAACAGAACACAGCTTGAAAAGGAAGTTTTCTAGTAGTGGATATCTCAGAAAATGAAGTAGGATACAAACAAAACAATATTTGATGAGACAGGTTCAACGTTTTTGATAGTCCAGGATGCACAAAGGAATATGTTTTATAGCAAAACAATAATGACGTGGAATCAATTATATATATAGTGTCAGCATCTACAAACCAATTTGACCTACATAGATGAGACAACTTGGATTTAATGTCTATGTCCAGTCCTCTACTGCAAGAGTCATTATTATTAGTCAACTAACACCAGGTAGAAAAATTAAACACTGTCATTGTTGGCAATTAAACCACCACATGGCAAATCTTTTGTACTGCACATGGGCAACACCAAGCATAGTTCACATCATGCTATCGGAAAACGAAGTGAATGACACATACAAATAAAAAGAGGAAGGAGTTATATACCTCGGTGTGAAATGGTAGTGCTGCTCAATATGCTCTCTCTGGAAAAATTGTTGTATAAAAATATAAAAAATGAAAAATAATGTTGTTGAGATGCTTTGATTTCTGACTTACAAAAGAAAGAATGAAAATTGACGTGAGAGCGTTACTGAAAAATTATGCATTAGCAAGCACAATTATTGCTCAAATCTTGAGCTGGTAATAAAGAGCAGTAGCACGTAAATCTATAAATGATAAGTTGTGTCAAAGTTCATCAAAGGAAAAAAAAGGCATGCATGTGTAGTCTATCTGGGTTACCTCTGTTACTTAGAATATTACTGCTTCCAGAATATGTGCTGATACATAGACACCAGTGCGTGATGGCCGGACTACACAGATCAGGAGAGCTGATGAGGAGAACCAAAAACCCTTAACAAACCGAAGTCAACGAATAGTCAAAGATATATATAAAATTAGTGAACACATATATTGTCTAAATGAATGGATAATACAAATCATTTGTATGTGCTTTTGGTTCTGCTTTTTTTTCCAAGAATCCATCCTCAAAACTGACAAAAAGTCAAAGTTGGTGGTTTAATTATATATATACACCAGGTGCGGTCATATCCCAGTGTCCCCTTATTTTTACATCTGAACTACTAACATCTTATTGCATAAATCGAATCACGTTTGCTATGATTGATCTGCACATCATGAGGCAATAAGACAATGTGCTGTCCTCTTCTGTCTTCTCCCAACTCTTGGCTCCCACATTGGTCTGTTGCAGCATCATCCCAGGCTTTACCCTCTACTTCGAAAATTCAAACGAAAGAATTATAAACCGTATCATTTTCTATGTTTCAAACTGTAAACATGTGGTACTAAAACATCATCAAACATATCTTTTCCCTGAAAGCAACAACGCCATAAATAATGTAGGACAAAAGTGACATATCTTCATGTGCAGGAAAAGGCTTATATAATTTCAGGTTTTCAAAATGTAACTAATTTCAGATGCAACATTGGTACTGAGAAGCAATTTTCGCATTTTCAGGCCAAGTAAGATGTATCAACTAAATATAACTGACGGGCTAGGCTCCAATTCTCACATATCATATATTGGAATGTGCCCAGAAATAGTTGCGGGCATACCTTATGGTTACAAATCATATATATGGTCACTTGGTGACCTCCTAGTACTACTATTATTTCTTCTGAAGTGACCTTTTGTCTTCTGTGATAGTGCTTGACAGAATTAAACAGCTGCTCAAAACACTTGCTTGTCTTCTTTTACTGTCAGGTTGTTGTATGTTTGAGATCTTAACACGCCCCTCTGCATTCAAAGCTACAGTTAGTGCTTACACACCAGAATATTTTGACACACTGTTTTGGTTTCTCTCTATATAAATTGGCAACTCATGAAAATACTCTTTTTTAGTTGTGAAGGACATGTCAACATTAGTCAACAAAATAACCGGATCTTTACTATCTACAATGCCCCCAATATACTCATCATCACTATGACTTTCAGTAGCTCATTTGAATGAGGCGCTCAGTACTGCCAATCAACTTTGTTTTTATCCAATTAAGCAATCTTTCCCATGAAGCAGATAGTGAATAGTATGCTCAGGAAAAAACCAGAACATAGACCAACTATATGCAATTTCCGCATTTCAGAACACGTAAGATATATCATCTAATTTATAACTGACAAGCTAGGCTCCAATTCTCACATATCATATTTTGGAATGTATGTACTCCCTAAACCTCTCAACAGCCTCCTCATGATACTCACCTCAATTGATACCTGCAGCATATATATATTCGCAAGTATGATGTAAGTCTTTGCTCCGTCAAGATTGACCTCGAGTTGTCCGGTATTTTCTGGCCCTAGCTCGGACGTGCGCAGAGCGGAGGCAGAGGCGGGGACCGGCGACCGGAGGGAGGGGCGTCTGGGTGGAGCCGTAGCTCGGACGTGCCCCCCCGCGCATGCCCCTGCCGGACTACTAACAATTTCAGAGGACACAGCTTCAAATATCTCAAAAGACAAGGAGAAAGAAATTAAAAGCACGACAATCTGGCATTTTGATCAGCCAAGTTCAACAAGTCATCAAATATTACTAAATAGTGCACTAAGAGTTACCCCCGTGGTACTCTTCAACAAGTTGTTCCAATCATTTGTACCGCTGCAGTTTGTATACCCAGATTGATTCTGAATGTAACAATAGATGTAGTCAGAGGTCTAGTAGTGCTACAACTGACATGGAGATTACATGCATCCTGAAATTGCAAATCGATGGATATTGATACAGTTGTGCTTCTCGAGCATAGTTTACATGCATCGGTCCTGAACTTGCAAATCGATGGATATTTGATACATCCAACATAAACTGTCTCAGTACTTCTCCTAGAAGGTAGTGCGGTGTCGTATAAAACAAAAAATAAATTACTGAGACTTCTACTCTCCTACACAAAATTACTGATGCTGAGACTTCTATTCTCCAGCACAAAATGCCATGTTTCTTGTACTACGACAAAACAGATCACAATTGTAACATTTTCTTATGTATTCCATAATAACAACTACTACATAGCACAAAAGAAAACAAAACCTCCAAAGATACAAAAAACGTTCGCAGTTTCCATGAATCTGTTCTTAACAATAGAAAGAGAAACATGCTAACTAATACATCAATAGCCAATACACAGCCCAAACCATTCAGGATCATTAACTTATAGCACATCACTATGCAGAAGTGGCCAGAAAATTAAGGTCGAGATAGGTTATAAACTGCAAAAACTTCCCAAGCAACTAATTAAGGAATAAGTAATTGTACATAAATATGAATTAACAACTTCTTGGTATGGCATTTTCTTATCTCTATGAACTAAGTTGATGCACTGATATTGCATCCTCCCTCCCTCCGTCCCTTGCAACATCATATCTATACTGGACCAATTCAAAAGTAACTCGAGATTCCTGAACAACTCCAAGGTGGTAATGTGGCCAAGTGGCATGGCGAGACATGACCTTATTAGCACATTTGGGTGATAATGTACAAATGAAAAATAAGATCTCTTCACAATGTGTTCATTGATAATGCATAGAAAGAGAACAATTGCAAATATGTTCTCAGTTTTAATCCACCAACAATAAATGTCTGGGAGCATTATAATATACTTTGGCCGCAATGCACACCAAACAGAGTTGGCATTATAGGAACCCAGTTGGCACAAAGGAACAAATACCCGAATATATGCAAGAATTCCTACTCGCAAGAACTCATGTATATGTGACCTTAAAATCTCTTGTCATGCAATACCTGTATACGACCTGACTCCACCGCACTGGAGCTGCCGTCGCGCCAATACTACTCCGCACTTGTCGCCGCCATCTCACGACCCTCCAGCTTGGTGTCAAGGCTCGAGCTGGCGTGTCTCTGCTGCGTAAGGACAAACAAATATACATGTGAGATAAGTCAGCGATAAATTGGTGCGTAAGGCACCTCTAAAATTTAGAATCAGTAACCAGGCATGGTTCTCGATCTGTTAGTTGCTGTTGGTAGGAAAACTCTTGCATGGATGGCGCCATAGACGGCTCCATAGCAACTCCGGATCAACAGGTGCTGGTGGATTGCAGACATGCCACCTGGCGAAACAAAGTAAACATGATAGATCTTCTGGGTATAGTTTCTTACAGATACTGAGTGCCATTGCAATATTTGATTATATCACTGGAAAACCCCAAGTGCTCTTAGTTACATTAGTACACAATTTATTTCTTGGCTACTTTTGTCATGAATAAACATTTGGCGTATTTTTCAATGAAATGTTATTTCACCTCTCAAAATATAAGTAAACATAGTGTTGTACCATTTTAGATTAGTTTTCTTATGGATTGATCTAGATCAGTCTATACAGACAGTTATATTATGTCCACTTGATACTTGCAAATACGATGATCTAAAGTTGCAATGTTAACCTTAAGGTAACATTTTTGCTAGGAGATATTCATTGCATACAATGTCAACTGAAAGTGCAAATTGATGCTTGCGCACTGAAAATAACAAGAGACCTTGAGTAATAACTTGCTATAGAACTTCACGACATATTTTGGTAGTGGAGATGAGCAGTTTCATCAGCAGCACCATGTTAAACTCATGGACGTACAAGCATTGATATACTCATCACATAAATTGGGCTCGCTCAACGGCTCCAGAACAAGTCCGCCGCTCGACGTCGTCCTCTGAACAAACGCTTCTGAATACTGCAGCTCCATGGAGCAGGGGAATAGAAAACACATCATTAATTTGATTAAATCAATGCACCTAGAAGCATATATGTGCCAGAAAAAATGCACATTTCATAACCTTGAAATCATCTCAAGTAGCATGAGTACAGAAAAAAAGGAAAATCTACCCCGATATTTTTCATTTTTTGAACTGGACATATATGAAGAGAACATTGTACCATGATGCAAACAAACTAAACTATAGTCTAGCATTTTCGGAATTAAGGGAAGAGGCTGAGTCCCTCCACCACTTGATTTAAGCTCTTAGTATGATCCTTTCATTATGAGTTTGTAGATGAGAATACACACTTAGTGTTCTTTTCAGTTCATCCTGAAATTTTACGAAGATATGAAACATTCAGTAGAGTGAACTGGGTAATGAGCTGCAAGAATTCTGCAGTGGTATTCAGCACAAGAATTCTGCAGTGGCTGGCGCTGCTCCGTTTTTCTTGTGCTGCTAATATATGCAGCCAGTGGGCATCGAACTTGGGTCAGCTGTGGGTGGAAGGAAGGTGCTAGCCACTGGACTGGCTCGGTGTTGTTGTCAACTAACAGATTTCATGGAACAAGAGGTAACATAAGCGAGGTTAACTGAATTTTTCAGACACAAAAAGGTGCAGCCTTCAGGTTCAGATGCAGCGCAACGGGACGATCTGCAGCGGCCTGCTGGCTGCTGTGCACGTCCGGGAGCTCGAGGGTGCAGGGTGGTGTGCTGGTGTGCACCGGTGTGTGAAGCAGATGAGGTGCGTGCGTGCAGGGGTGCGACAGAGGACAGGGAGCAGCAGCCGCAGCGGCACGTGCTCGTGGAAGGAAGCCAGTAGCCATGGCCCGTGGCGACCATGGAGCTCACACGAGAGGAACTGCAGCAGTGCAGCTACGGTGAAGGAGAAGGAGGGGAAAGAGCGGGGGAAGGTGCTGCAGCTCACTGAGGGGAGGCTGCAGGCGAACTCGAGAGGCCGGAGGAGGCCGTCCAGCGGCCGAAGGACGAGGTAGACGAGGAAGCAGGCGTGGTGTAGTTGGGATGACCTTGACGATCATGACGATCCGGGCAGCAACGGCTCCCGAGTCCTTTGGATATCTTGGCGCTGACGACGCTCCAGTTCGATTCCCTTCCTTGGAACTCCTTTGCGGCGACCATGTCGTCGAAATCGTGGACCTTCAATCGTCGGCCATGGAGGTTCTTGGTGTGGAGATGGAGAAAAGAGAGGAGGGACAAGGGGCGGCGGGAGAGGAGGAACAAAGGAGAGGTGACTAGGGTTCAGGAGGGGAGCAGGTGGTGGTTTTAAGGAGTTGGAGGGGTGCTCCCGGCCGTCCCATCGAGCTGCCTTTTGACGTGGACACCATGGATGCATTGCCGTACAGGTTGAAGGCGATAGGAGGAGGTCGAGCAGGTAAGCGGTCTGGTTCGGGCTGGAGGAAAGGGAAGGTGGGCTGTAGCAAGAGAAATAATTAGGCCTTTCTAAAATTACAGGATTTTTCCCAATTAAGAATTAGGAAAGAGAGGGAGAAAAGGAGAAAGAAAAGAGGGAAAAGAGGGAGGGGAGAAGGGTTTTTTGCCAAAATAATTCAAAAAGCTTTATTTTGATTTGACATAAATATTCCCAATATTATTTTGAGGGTTTTTTTTAAATTAGAAAAGAGGAGTGATGGATTTACTAAACCCTAGGATAAAAAATAGTTTAGCTCAAATAATTTTTTTTTTGACTTTTATTTTGCTAAAAATGCAAGATGATAGATGAAGATGTCATGATGATGCAAAAAGAAAAACAAACAAAATCTAATTTTGGGAAAACCCCGGGACATTACACCCACTTTGAATTCGCTGAAAAAGAAATGACTAAAAATGAGAACTTGCGCAAAGAGTCCTCTGTTTTCTAAGGTTCCACCGAACTTCCAAAAGTAACTCAAATATGAACTACAAGTGTGTGGCTGCCTAGCTGGCTTGTCATAAATTTTGCAAAAAAAAAAAAACATTCTAAGGTGCTATGCTAGTGCGCGCATGCTCGTGGAACGAAAGCAGTTCAAATATATTCAAAACCGTGGTATGAATGGCGATGCCGAAAATTTTAACCCAAATTTGTATTCACTGAAAGAAAATGACAAAAGAAAAAACGTAAAATTGCGCAAAGAGTCCTCCATTTTCATTTTCTGGCCGGGTTTGGCCGAAATTCCAAAAGTAACTCAAAATTCAGCTACAAGAGTGTGACAACTTGGTCATAATTTGTAGGCAAAACCCATTCTAATTTAAGGTGTGGTCTGCTAGTACGACTACATTTTGGGGAGGAACGCAAAAAGTTCAAATGTATTCAAAACCTTGGTATGTATGAAAAATAAATCGGCTAGGCGAAAACCTTGATATAAATGGCGATAATTTTGACAACCATTTTGAAAGTAGGTGATTTTGGGTGGTGATTCTATTTTCCTCGAGCCTCTCGCTGAGGAGGTGATGGCCCGATGGGTAATACTACCCCATTCCTAAATCCCCCCATTCCTAAATGTAAGCCTTTCTATGCTTTTTCTGCACACATGTGAAATGTCTTAGTGCACGGTTCACGTGAAACTAAAACATGTCTAGCTATAGATACATGTGTGCAGAAAAAGGGTAGAAAGGCTTACATTTAGGGACGGAGGGACATAGGTGTTGCTGCTGTCCAGTTCCAAAGTGCGGAGACCCTCAGTGATGTATGGGACCCGCAAGTATGGGTACCGCATGTCAGTCTTTCATGTTCGCAAGGGTAAAGTCTGAGTGTACCAACCGCCTTGCTCTGACATGGCACGTCTTCGTCTGCACTACAGTCTCCTCTCTCCTCGTCCTTTCTAAGCTTTGCGGGGCAGGAATAGGGAATTTCCAAAACCTCGACAAGCCGCCGTGAAGAACTCAGGGGTGGGCCGCCCCAGTCAGCGGATCAACCTTGTATGAATGTGGGAGTTTGGGACTACGTTTTGAAAAGAAAATCCAAATTTTGACCCCATTTTCAGATACGCTTGGTACCTAGACACCTTTTTTTTTCCCTGGGGTTCGGCCGAAACACCAAATGTAACTCAAATTTGACCTACAAGTGTGTGGCTGCCTTGTCATATTTTTCTCTAAAAACCATTATAAAAGGAAAATACTGCTCTCGGTAGCACACACTCTAGACTAGCGAGGTGAGACTAGAAAAAATCCCAACCCGGCCGTGTGGAATATTCTACTAGCTGGACACACCCGCTGACTGGGGTGTCCCACACCCGCTGCTGGGGTGACACTGTGGCACACCCCCGCATGTTATTCTCCAGGAAGCCTCGGCAGTGTTGAAAGGCTCCGGCCAAGATTCACACTCCCGCACTCAATGCATTTGTATAGGTAGAGCAAACAAAGGTGCAGAGCAGGAAAAAAAGGTGCAGCTGCACACGTTGATGCCCAACATAATTCTAGTGCGCAACTAAATTCCAAAACCTCGCCAAGTTGCCGTTTGAAAAGAAAACATGTTAAAAAAAAGGAATTTTTTACCGCAATATTGCGATATCGGTTCGTAGCTAGATAAATGTTTCTCCCCAAGGTTCAGTCAAATTTCCAAAAGTAACTTAAATTTGAAATGCAAGTGTGTGGCTGCATGGTCATAAATTTTGGCCAAAACCATTCTAATGTGATTAGGGATATTAAAACTGAGCCATCTAGGAGGCTAACCTTTCTAGTGTGTTGCTGTTACGCTGCCTCTTCTCCTTTGCTTCATGCCCCTACTAATATATTCTTTCCTCGCCTCACTCTTCCTCCGTTCCCCTTCTCAATCTGGCAACAGAACCTCTAGGAGCCATGGTTCTTGGCTAGATTGCTTCCCGCAGCTCATTCTGTCCTGCAAAATCTTTCTTTTCAGCCTATTTAGTTCGCTGCCTCCCAGTTCGGTCAAACAATTTGATTTGATCCAATTGCAAGACCGACAGAGGAGTGGCGCCGGCTGATCTGAGAATCCCTGAAGCTGAGGGTCAATATCAAAAGTAAATAAAAACTGAGGGTCAATATCAATATGTTTTAGAAATTTATTTTAATACCCTTTTATTTTAAATAAAAACTATAATATCAAAAGTAATCATTTTAATATATATTTTGCAATATCATTTTAATTTCAAGATAATAATTTGGGAAACCTTTTTACAAAAACATATGGTAATAAGTCCAAAAATAATTTTATAGTTTATATTTTCCCAAAGTAATTACTTTAACTTCAAAACATTTAAAATAGAAATAGATAATTTGTTTGAAACATTTGAAAACTCAAAATACTTCTTAATAGGTCATAAAACTTTAAACCTTTTGGATTTTCTTTTATTTTGAGATTTTCTGTCAAACAATTCTCAAAAGTTTTCTTCCTTTGTCAAAAAGTTGTATTTTCTTGTGATTTTTAACATTCCAAAATTTTGGGATGTTACAATCCCGCTCAGCGACGCCGTCGCCGCTTCATCGGATCTGCATCCCAGACTCCCTCGACCACCGCATGGGCCGGCTCTATCTCTTTCCACGACTCGACGGCACCGGCCGGATCTGCCTCCGCCCCTCCATCGTCCACCGCACCTGAGATATGGGCAATCAGCGACGAGCCGAGACGCAACATAAAAAGCAAAAAAAGAACAGAGCCCGCTCAGACAAAGGTTTCTGTACTCTTTATAGGGCCTCTTTCGTTATGCATGTGATTAACGAAAGTAGCTCGATCATCGCTTTCACGCACTGCCTTAACGCTTAAATTTCCTAAAATTGTGCCGATTTAGAGAATAATGCCTTGCCATACTTAGTCCTAGTTTGGAAGCAAAGTATTTTTTGAAGTATTCAACAAATACCAAGGCTTCTAAAAATACTGCAGTACTAAATTCTTTGACATGTTTGGATTCAGTGAATACTGTTCTTTTAAAAACTGAAGTATTGTTCAAAACTTCACTTTCTAGCTCCTGATGTACTGGAAACTGTAGTCCCGACCCTTTTTTACTAAACTGAAGTATTGTCGGCCTAGTTTGGTACCAAAGTTTTCTAAAAACTGAAGTATTCTAATACCATAGTATTTGAGTGCCTGGCATAGCAATACTTCAATTTCAGGAAAACATGTGCAGAGTTGTTTTTCCAATACTTCATAATAGCACGTTTTGAGAGATACTGAAGTATTAATACTAAAGTATTTAGTCACAGCCAAACACATCAAAGTATTCGAAACTGTGGTATTTTGAGAAACTGTAGTATTATTGAAATACTTTAAAAAAACTTTGATGCCAAACTAGGCCTAAAATGAAGTATTTATTTGCCTGGCTATCAAATACTTTGATATCTTTGCTTGCATCTGTGCACTTAAATTCTCGCTGACCTCCTGAGCGTAACTCATCATGTCATCTGGCTATGTTAGCATAGTAGTCAAGCTTGCAGATTTGTCCACACCATGAATTTGCCTTCGCTTTTTATACTGTAACTCTTTGCAATCTGGTTACCCACCCGCATGGAAGGAATAACATTTCTTTTTCAAACAATCGGTAGTGTGCGACCATTCCTCTATGAGCTATAAACTGCATTCTACTACCAATTTGCTTGTGTACGCACATTTCCGTGATAAGATTAACTAGCAAATTACTTCCAAAGCAATGGAAGATCATGAGGCCCTGAAAAAGCGGTTGAAAAATGCCATTAACAATCCGGCATATGGTAGTTTGAGAGGCAAAAAGCACGCGCAGGCATTACTTTGTGATAGAATAAAACATGTGTTGTGCTGCTGTTTCTGTTTATAAATATATACTTTAACAGACGTGTCCGTTGTCCATGTCCAGAGGCAAGTATTCGCCGACACCAGGCCAGTTATCGGGGGACTCCCCAATATGGTTCGACAGGTCCACGAACGACGCCGACGTTGGCGTCGGGGTCATCTGCTCGCTGTATATGATGTTGTCGAAGTAGCGGATGAAGCCTGGCTTGGCGGAGACCTCCTTGAGCTCCTCCTCCGTTAGCCGCGCGGAGAAGCCGGTGGAGAGAGATGGAGAGCGGGCGCTGGCCGATGGTCTGAGCAGATCCAGGCGAAAATGTCAGTGGATTTTGTCAGGCGGCTGGAGCGGGCTGAAATCGCGGGTGACGTTCGTTCGAGGTTATGTTCTGGAGGCGGGTGCGAAAGGTGAGCGATGCCGAGGGCACTAAATTCGGGTGATGGTGTGCGGTTTGACCCGTGCATGCGTGAAGCGGGCATATATTTGCCATATTTTTATTCCCCGATTGATTTGATTGCCAGATTTACGTCCTGGACAATTATTTGTTTCCATATACTCCCGCACACAATCGGTTGGAACTGGAAGGCAGGATCCATTTGATTCTCCCGTGATTGAATGGTTGCCAGATTTACGTCCTGGCATTTATTTGTTTCCTTCCTTCCTCCGTGATTTCCTTTTGTGGGCTGACAGAGTGACGTAATGATCGATCGGACGGTTGTAGTGGGAGCGGTGGTGAGTCATTTTGATCGTACGGTCAGCGTGCGTGCGATGGTCATCCCAGGACGTACCAACTCCCATATTATAGTATAGATAAAATAAAATAAACATGGAGAGGGATTCGGGAAGGAAGAGATGAAATTGGTGGATTAGAGAGCCCATCGATCGCGGCCAGGGAGGAGCGAGTCCAGTCCACATGGCGGTGTAGGGAGCGGTCTTCTTCGCCGTCCTGGTGGTCGTCCACGGGGAAGGCGTGAGAGGAGTCGGTCTATTGGAGGAGAGAGCGCTGATCTTAAATCCTCTTGCGCCGCCGTCTTCTTCGCCTTCCTGGTGGTCGTCCACGGGGAAGGCGAGCGGGGTGTCTGGGCTGGCGGCGCCGTCCCTCCTATGGCGGTTTTCAGCAGGAGCGACTGCGGCCGTGGTCTTCTCCGCCGCCTGCGTCGTCGGCGCATGAGCCTTTCTTGGTCGGCGCAGGCCCAACTGGGGATCTCCAGCAACATCTGCTGCTCGAGGCGGCGGTGGCGACGACGAGAGGATGGAGAGAGGGGAGAGCGGGCGCTGGCCGATGGTGTGAGCAGATCCAGGCGAAAATGTCAGTGGCTTTTGTCAAGCGACTTGAGCAGGCTGAAATTGCAGGTGACGTTCGTTCGAGGCGATGGTCTGGAGGCGGGTGCGAAAGGTGAGCGATGCGGAGGGCACTAAATTCGGGTGATGGTGTGCGGTTTGACCCATGCATGCGTGAAGCGGGCATATGATTGCCATATTTTTATTCCCCGATTGATTTGATTGCCAGATTTACGACCTGGGCATTTATTTGTTTCCATATACTCCCGCACACGATCGGTTGGAACTGGAAGGCAGGATCCATTTGATTCTCCCGTGATTGAATGATTGCCAGATTTACGTCCTGGCATTTATTTGTTTCCTTCCTTCCTTCGTGATTTCCTTTTATGGGCTGACGGAGTGACGTAATGATCGATCGAACGGTTGTAGTGGGAGCGGTGGTGAGTCATTTTGATCGTACGGTCAGCGTGCGTGCGATGGTCATCACAGGACGTACCAACTCCCATATTATAGTATAGAAAGTATTTAGTCACAGCCAAACACATCAAAGTATTTGAAACTGTGGTATTTTGAGAAACTGTAGTATTATTGAAATACTTCAAAAATACTTCGATACCAAACTAGGCCTAAACTGAAGTATTCATTTGCCTGCCTATCAAATACTTTGATATCTTCGCTTGCATCTGTGCACTTAAATTCTCGCTGACCTCCTGAGCGTAACTCATCATGTCATCTGGCTATGTTAGCATAGTGGTCAAGCTTGCAGATTTTTCCACACCATGAATTTGCCTTCGCTTTTTATACTGTAACTCTGTGCAATCTGGTTGCCCACCCGCATGGAAGGAATAACATTTCTTTTCAAACCATCGGTTGTGTGCGACCATTCCTCTATGAGCTATAAAGTGCATTCTACTACCAATTTGCTTGTGTACACACATTTCCGTGATAAATCTAACTAGCAAATTACTTCCAAAGCAATGGAAGATCATGAGGCCCTGAAAAAGCGGTTGAAAAATGCCATTAACAATCCGGCATATGGTAGTTTGAGAGGCAAAAAGCACGCGCAGGCATTACTTTGTGATCCAATCCCTCTAAAAAAAGCCCCCCCAAAGCGTCAAAAGCAAGATCCTGTATCAGAATTTGTTCATGCTGATGAAGCAGAGTGTCAGGAAGACCAGGATTTGGGAGACCCGACTCAGGATACAGACAACTCAGCTCCACACCTCGAGGTGCTTGCTCTAGCTTGTCATTGTCGATACTCATTGCATCTCATTTATTGTATCCCATGCCCACCAATATCTCGCAGTGTCATCTTCTATTCATATGCTTTTCTTCACAGACAAATATATATAGAACGTCTTGTACATTGATGCATCGCTTATGTTTGTCAGGAATTACCAAGATCACGCAAGAAGGATTCAAGTTCCCAGCTAACCAGTAAAAGTAAAGGGTGTTGACTAGGGCTCATTCGACTGAGAATTAGTTAATTCTCAGTCGATGACGTCATTCACGTGGATATGTACCGTGCAGATCATTTTACGTTAATTCCGATCGATGTTTGGCGCGCGCATGCATGCGTTGGACCTGACTTTATTCCTCCTGGTTTAAGCGGCCTGGGCCTTACTTGCATGCATGTGTTGGACCGTGTTTTTTGACTGGCTTGCATGTGCTCGACCGGCCAGCAAAGGATATTACTCGGACGCTGTAGCATCTAGTCCTTTGTTCTTTTCTTTAAGCAGGCTAGCAAGAAGCACTAGGAAAAATGAGAGTTTTTCATTAAAAAAAACTAGTGAGTGAGAGACAATAGGAAACTGATAATTCGGTTGCATGTGGTATTGTAACTATGATTTTTTCAATTACGGGTAGGATTGTAACTGAGACTTTTTAGTTACGGGTGGTGTTGCAACTGAGATTATTTCAGTTATAAGTAAGATCTATTAGTTGTATAATTACAACTGAGAATTTTATAGTTGTAAGTAGGGTTAGAACTGAAATTTTTTCAGTTGCAGGTGGGGTTGCAATTGACATTTTTTTTTAGTTTCTGTTGGAGTTGCAACTGAGATTTTTCCGTATTTTGAATTACAAATATTCTCAGTTGCAACCTGACTTGCGACTGCGAAAAACTCAGTTGCGACCCTACTTGCAATTGGACTTGCAACTGAAAAACACTCAGTTGCGACCGCACTTGCAACTGAAAAAAATCTCAGTTGCAACCCGACTTGCAACTAGGATAAAACACTCAGCTACAACCCCACTTACAATTGTAAAATTTCAACAACTACAAAGAAATCAGTTGCGACCGCACTAGCAACTGAAAAAATCTCGGTTGCAACCTGACTTGCGACTCGGAAAAACTCAGTTGCGACCCCACTTGCAACTGAAAAACACTGAGTTGTGACCGCACTTGTAACTGGAAAAAAATCTCAGTTGCAACCCGACTTGCAACTAGGAACCCGACTTGCAACTAGGATAAAACACTGAGCTACAACCCCACTTACAATTGTATAAATTTCAACAATTAGGAAAAATCAGTTGCGACCGCACTTGCAACTGGAAAAAAATCTCAGTTGCAACCTGACTTGCAACTGCGAAAAACTCAGTTGCGACCCCACTTGCATTTGGACTTGCAACTGAAAAACACTCAATTGCGACCGCATTTGCAACTGGAAAAATTCTCAGTTGCAACCCGACTTGCAACTAGGATAACATACTCAGCTACTACCCCACTTACAATTGTATAAATTTCAACAACTAGGAAAAAATCAGTTGCGACCGCACTTGCAACTGGAAAAAAAATCTCAGTTGCAACCTGACTCGCAACTCGGAAAAACTCAGTTGCGGCCCCACTTGCAATTGGACTTGCAACTGAAAAACACTCAGTTGCGACCGCACTTGCAACTGGAAAAATTCTCAGTTGCAACCCAACTTGCAACTAGGATAAAACACTCAGCTACAAACCCACTTACAATTATCAAAATTTCAACAACTAGAAAAAAAATAGTTGCGACCGCACTTTCAACTGGAAAAAAATCTCAGTTGTAACCTGACTCACAACTCGGAAAAATTGAGTTGCAACCCCACTTGTAATTGGACCTGCACTAAAAAACACTCAGTTGCGACCACACTTGCAACTGGAAAAAATCTCAGTTGCAACCCGACTTGCAACTAGGATAGAACACTCAGTTACAACCCCACTTACAATTGTAAAAATTAAAAAAGATGGTAAATGTAAAACAAATCAACGATACAAAGATAAAACTATTATCTTTTCTCTACGTGGCAATACATATTATTTAGCATGTTATGCACAACATGAAAATAAATTCTCAACTGCAAACCGAGTTGCAACTGGAAAAAATCTCGGTTATAATCCTAGTTACAACTAGAAAATCCCTATTACAATCCGACAATTGAATTTTTTAAGTTACAACCCAACTTGTAACTATAAAATAGTCGCAGTTTTGAACCGAGTTATAACTAAAACAAATCTAGTTACGACCCGACTTGCAACGAAAAAAATGCTCATAACAAATTTCTTTAACTACATCGCTAAAGATTATTAAAAAAATAATTAATGAAGGCAGCATAAGAAATTCCTACCAAACCCCACATGAGATTTGGTAAGGAAAATGGGAGAATAAAATGAGAAAAAAATACTAAACAATAAAAATAAAGATATAATAATTACTTGCTTCCCTTTGAAAACAAAACAACGGAACACATAAAAAAAAAGTCCACACGTACACAGGGCCCAAACTTTTTGTACAAAAAAAAAGCCCATCATACAAACACTACGGGAGCTGGTGGAGAATGAAACTAACACACCGGCCCATATGAAGGTAGGTACCTCTAGCGATAGTCGTACAAGTCGCACAGCGACGAGACAAAAGCTCTCAAATCGGATGGTTAGGGAGTTGACTGAGAATTAATCTAATTCTCAGTCGACTGAGAATTAGCAAATCCGAAAAGTAAAAGGCATGGGATAGTTGAATTGGAGGCATCTGAACCAAGAGACCTTGAAAAAACAGAATCCCAATTGACAGATGAAGAAGTCTGCGAGGCATACGAGCAAACTCCTCCCCACAAGGTGCTTGTTCTAGCTTGCCATTGTCTATATTCGTTGCATCTTTCATCTGTTGTATCCCATGCCCACCAATATCTCGCTGTGTCATCTTCTATTCATATGATTTTCTTCATATATATAACGTTTTGTACAGGATCAGTGCTTAGCTGACAGAACTCTAGGTGAAGACATCTCCTTTTTTCACTCCCCCCTTTCACTCCCAATCCCTACATCTATATTGGACACATAGCAGCAAAAGTCGCAGCTCAACCAAATCAAGATGCAAGGCTCCCCATTGGAGAACTTTGATGCATTACCCATCCATTTGATGGACACACATAACGAAAAAGGAAAGAAAAGTAAGATGAAGATGGGTGTCCCTGCTCTTACAAAGATCCTCTTGATGTCTTGCAATCTAAAGACAAAGGTGGCTTTGAAATTAAACTAAAATTAGAGAGGATAAGTATGTGTTTGAAAATGTGCAGCTTTCAGATGTGGAAGCTGATAGAATAAAACATGTGATGTGCTGCTGTTTCTGTTTATAAATACTAGCAAACGTGCCCGTGCGTTGCTACGGGTTAATAAACTTGGACACAAAGATACTGATAAAAGTATTATTGTAAGTCATAACATGCACTTTTTATACGGCTTACGACAAATATCACCTTATATTTAGCAATTAAACATATGTAGGTCGACCTAACAAAGACATGAAAGAGGGGTTGCCTGGAAGAATACGAAAATAATCTCACTGCTCACATAATATCGTAGTAGACGTACCGTAGTGATTCACAGACTATCAAAATTAGAAGGTTGCCCAATTGGAGAAGTGATATCACCAAGTATCATTATTTAGTTTTTGTGGCAACAGGCCGAATGATCTTTACAGCTGCAACGGCATGGATGTTCACTCGTACTGGCTGGCGAGCTTGCCTCCTTTTGACAATGTAGTTGAGTTCCAGAAGTATACAACAATAGACTGGACAATGTAGTTGGGTTCCCAGCCGATTGCCTTGCCTGGGCCTCGTCCTCAAATATCTGAAGCCCATGCGAGGACTCACCATTCTGCAACAATAATCTCAATTCATCAATGGTGCAACGAAATTATCCTACAGGGAAACAAAATGGTCTTGCTGTGCTTCAAGACTACTCACAACTCTCTCAAATAACTCTTCCCTTTTCTTAGTTTCCAAAATTTGCTTCTGTTGCCGCAAAGAATGTTGGTAGAGGGTTTTCTTGAATGAATCAACCTCTTCAAACAGCTTCTCCACTTTTCTGACAATATAACATCAAACAATGTTTAAAACTTAAAACACTCAACCTACATAATTCTTATTTAGCTCTTCCTTTCAATTGTACTCCTACACTGTCAAAATTCTATATGCAACGACCCGCAAAAAAAAATCTAAATGCAACAGGACAAAATTTTCACAGCTAAATGAATACCCTATATCGATTCTTTGAAACCAAATGTCCCATATTCAGCAGATATCTCAGAACCATGCAGTAAGAAAAAATGCAGTGTTTAATTGTTCTCAAATGATAAACATAGCAAATTGAAAAGTCAAAACCCAAACTGAGACATATAAAAGGCTGACCTCCAAATCAAGTATAGGATAATATTTTGTAACTTGACGCTTATGGGCAAGAGCTTTCCCAGGGATAATCATGATTTATGACGCGCAGCTTGAGGACACCGTCTTGGCAGCAGTACCACGGAGGCAGAGTCGAGCTGATGGTGCCCGAAGGCGTACAGAGCTAAGAATGTAATGCGACTCTTGAATCGTATTGCTCATGGATTTTCTTCATAATATATCAGATGTCAAACCGATTTAGATAGGCATATAATGAATCATACATGATGAACAATGGAGCAGGGGGACCCAGATTTATAGTTCAGCCAGCCAATTTTAGTAGTGTCACAAGCAGCTTTGAATGCCCTTGCAAGATGCTTGTGGATCAACTCAAATATAGGATCATCATCTAAACATTCAATCTCAGACGATCTGCATAAACAAATGAGTTCATCACCAACCAGCAATCAATTAGGTATTGATAAGTACAGTATGGGGGTATCAGTCCAAGAAATCTTCACCTAATCTTAAATACGATGAGCTTTCTGCAACATAAGCAGCCCACTTCAATAAATATATTCAAAATTTAACCATAGCAGAACATAAGAGGGAACGGTCACAATTGCTAGACCAGACACCAGGACATTATAAATTGATAATGCTAGCATAAGGCCAAGCATTAGTTTATTTTCAGTCAATCATGGCTAAAATGTTAAGTTAAAGGTCTAAAATGTAAAACAGAGGGATAAAGTATTATTTAAAATAAACTGTCAGGACCGGTATCTATATTTACCGAACGGAAACTTATGCATTTTAGGAAATTTTGGTAAAATAAATTCAGAAATTCGATGATTAGTTCATTTTGCACAAAAATCAATTTTTGGTCAGAATTCTGTCATTTTTTTTCTAATTTTTAAATTTTGGTTCTTTTTTTAATCCAAATTCACTGAAATTTCTTAAATCCGGCCATTCCGGTCAGGACCGCGGCGGAAGATGGCCGGAGTAGGGGGGTGCTAACGCTGCAGTGCTCGGATCCTTGCCGGCGTTGGAAAAAATCGAAGAGGAGCTCGAGTAGATCATTACCCTGGGACGTAAACACGTCGGGGAGGTCCGGGAGATGCCGTTCGTTGGAGGAGAGGGATGGAGGTCGTCGGAGTAGAGCGAGGAGTTGGTTCCGGAGCCGGGGACGCGTCAGTTTCGGCCCAAACGGGATGCGGCGGCTCCGGGATTGCTTCTAGGCTGCTTGGCGACGGATAAGGCGGCTCTGGGAGGCGAGGCTTCGAGCTCGAGGGCGGCGGCAGCTCTGGGAGGCGAGGCTTCGAGCTCGAGGGCGGCGGCGGCTAGGGTTTCGGCGCGGGGCGGCGGGATCGGATGCGGCGCGACGAATCGGTTGCGGGAGATACGGGAGCACGGGGCCCGACTTTTATAGGCGCAGAGCCCTAGGGTCTCCGGGCAGGGGCGGACGCACGTTCAGCTGAGTGGGGGCACATGCCCCCACTCAAAAATATGAAATCCTTTAGTATTTGTACATATTTTGATTGAAAAATATTTAAATTGTGCAATTTTATAAAAGAAATGCCCCCAGTCACATCATATGCCCCCAGTAAGAAATTTTTCTGGGTCCGCCCCTGTCTCCAGGGCGCTCACGCCGAGGCGGACTCGGTTGGGGCGGCGGCGTACGGACTCGGTCGATGGAGGCGAGGGTTCGGTGGGTCGCGCGGGAGAGAAAGGCCAAGTGGGCCGGACGGGGAAAGAAAAAGGAGAGGAAGAAAAGAAATGGGCCGCAGGGAAGAGAAATGAGTTTCGGCCCAGTCGAAAGAAATAGAGAATAGAATAAAGAGAAAGGGAAAAAGAGGGAAGAAATGGAGAGAGAAATGAAGAGAGAAACTAAGATGGTTGTGGACCAAATATATTTAAAGCCCTTTTAGAGTTTTATTCTTTTATTAATAATTAAGAATTTTTAATTAAATAATGCTAACACCCTAATTAAATAATTAAGAAATTTTAATCCATTGAAAAAGTTGAAAATTAGGGTGTTACAAACCTACCCCTTAAGATGAATCTCGCCCTCGAGATTCTGACGGATCGGAAAAGAGATTGGGAAATTCGGCCTTCAAATCATCTTCTTTTTCCCACTTAGCTTCTTCTTCTTCTGAATGATGACTCCATTGAACTTTACACATCCTGATTTTCCGATTCCTTGTAACCCTTTCTGATGTTTCCAAAATCTTAACAGGATACTCTAAGTAAGTTAAGTCCTCATTAGCATCCAATTCTTTGAGAGGCATCTGTTCCCCTGGAACCCGAAGACATTTCTTTAACTGGGATATGTGGAACACATCATGTACGTCTGACTGCGGAGGTAGCTCTAATTGATAAGCCACTTCACCCCTTCGCTCTAACACCTTGAATGGACCAATGTACCTTGGTGCGAGCTTACCCTCAACCTTGAAACGACGGAGACCTCTTATAGGGGAAACCTTTAAATACACATAGTCTCCTACTTCAAAAGTCATCTCTCGACGTCTATCATCTGCATAGCTCTTCTGCCTCGACTGTGTAGCCTTCAAGTTTTCTCTAATCATCCGAACCTGTTTCTCGGCCTCTCTGAGAATTTTTGGTCTAAAGAACTGACTTTCTCCAGTCTCATACCAGAATAGCAGGGTTCTACACTTCCGACCATACAAGGCTTCAAAAGGTGACATCTTCAGACTGGCCTGGTAGCTATTGTTGTACGAGAACTCAGCATAGGGGAGACTCTTATCCGAACGGTTACCATACTTTAAAGCACAGGATCTCAACATATCCCCAAGGATCTGATTTACCCTTTCCGTCTGACCATCTGTCTGAGGATGATAGGCTGAGCTAAAATGCAACTTCGTGTCCAACGACTCATGCAGCCGTTCCCAAAATCGAGAGGTGAATTGAGTACCTCTATCAGACACTATCTTCTTAGGCACTCCATGTAGGCAGACAATTATGGACATATATAACTCAGCGAGCTGCGGGCCTTTATACGTGGTCTTGACTGGAATGAAATGTGCAACCTTGGTAAGACGATCCACTATAACCCATATCGAATCATATCCAGATTGCGTGCGAGGTAAACCAATAATGAAATCCATACTAATTTCTTCCCATTTCCACTCTGGCACATTTAGTGGTTGCAACAGACCTGCAGGCCTCTGATGTTCTGCCTTTACTCTCTGGTATACGTCACACACATGATGTAGGGTGTTGCCCGATCTTCACGGATTTGAGGCGGGGAAGAGGATGAACACGAAGAACACGAGGGGAAAAGGGGCAAATCGTGGGGATAACTCGTGAAGCCTACAAGGGAGAATTACTCGGCAACAAACCCCCAGCGGAGCAGCCTCCGGATCCCAAAACCCAAGTCAACAACACGCTTAATGAAACCGATTTCTCTTACCGGCCGGTCCACCGATCCAATAGAATCACCGTAGTGAAAGATTGGTTTGCACTACTAGAGACACCTCAGTGAAAGAGTAGCTACAACAAGAGATTCATCATCCTCCTTGGAGGAACCCATCACGGGAAGGAGCAACGCTCAACTCTAGTTCATTCTTCTCTGCCCCAAATGGAAAAGGGGGGAAGCTATTTATAGTTTAGTACGGAACGGTGGGGGGTCCGGCCTGGGGGCCGGCCTAGGCCGGCCTGGAGGCCGGCGGCGTCTGGGGGTGGTCCGGCCTGGGAGCCGGCCTGGAGGCCGGCGGCGACTGGGGGTGGTCCGGCCTGGGGGACGGCCTGGGCCGGCCTGGAGGCCGGCGGCGTCTGTTGGTGGTCCGGCCTGGGGGCCGGCCTGGGCCGGCCTGGAGGCCGGCTGCGTCTGATGGGTGGCCGGCCTGGGGGCCGGCCCAGGCCGGCTGGCCTGTCTCCGCCTCCTTCCTCTGCTCGTCCATGCCGCTTCCTTCTTCTCATCCACGCATACGCCTTGGATGAAATCAACTCTTGGGCTTCCTCGGCACCTCCCATCGGCTTCGTATCCATCGTGTCAAACCTAGCAATGCAAATGGGCGGATGCTCAAGTAGCATACCATTCCAAAGGGTAGGAAATGAGATCTCGAATAGGAAGGAGTTCACCTTTGACGCCCATGGTGACTTGGCATGGGTCGGATGGTTTGTCCTTGTGATGGACGTGGGTTGGGCTACATCATCTCCCCCTCCTTCGAAAAGCGTCGTCCACGACGCTAGCACGTCCTCATCAAGTGAAGGAGATTGACGTCTCGACGTTGAAGTGGAAGTCACCATGCCGCTATTGATACCTATACGCACCAAAGACCAAGCAAAATATGTGTGTGTCTGATAGAGGAGCACATCATTGATGACATGTCCAAATTTGTTCATAACACCATTAGCACAACACAAATATATGGAATGGAATACAAATGCAAGGTCAATGTGCAAACAACTCGTCCAAACATCCTCAAAATTTGGGAACACAAAATCTCCAAGAAAATTTGAGAAGGCTAAGATAGCTATCTCATTTTGAACCATATGATGTTCATTGCATTGAAAGCGTCGGAAAGAGATGTTTGTGAACCACACAAGGTGAGAGAGTCTCTTATCAGCGCCATCATGGGTGCAAACAAAGCAAAGAGAAGAGCAAGTGTTCATCAGTTTTGTTGCAACACCAAGAAGATAACATCCCAAGGCCTCATGACAAGACATGCTAAAAATATCATTGTGGTGACCAACAAACATAAGGAAAGAGAAATTGCTCATCAAGTTTGTGGCAACACATAAATCATCTACAAGGAAGATCAAGGGAGCATGAATATCACAAAGGAAAACCAAAGCACTCACATGTTTGCACGCGAACCAAAGGAAAGAGCAATTGTTCAATTTGTTCGATGCAAAACATGGAGAAGGAAATAGAGGTTGGTCGGAGCCACAACTCTCATGGTAAATGCTCTCAAGAGCTCTTTTTGTCAACTCATGTTCAGTTGAAGTTGACATTATGAAGCATGAGCCATTACACACGAAATTCCATAAAAAGAAATTGTGTGCATGGTACATGAATGCATCATCCATCATGATGCGTCTCTTCATTTGCACATCACCAAACACACCACGTTCAAAATGGAAGTGTGAAGTATGCGGATGGTCAACATGCAAAATGAAGGAAGGAAAATTCTCAACATAGCAAAAGGAACCATCTCCAAAAATTGAGAATGCTATGGGGCAAACTCATTATCAAGCATTTTATCATCATTGCAAGCAACACATAGGAAAGAGAAATTGTTCGACATATTGCATGCAACAATGGGAGAAAATTGGAAAGATTCATAGCAACGCATGCATGTGGCAAGATCATCACACATAGGAAATTCCACATGATCAACATTGGTTTGGAACAAGGTATCACATGGGAATATGAAAGAATCATAGGTGACATCGAAAGAAACATCCACATCATGCAAGCAATCACAAGTCATCATGTCCACTAGCGGGATCATGGCATCATCAACACCCATATGCGTACCTTTGTAGTCCCGCTCAAGAGAAGTAGGTGTTGTGGTAGAGGTAGCGGCGTCCATGTAGCCGACTTGTACATCTTCATGTAAGCATGGGGTGGTATCGTCTTCATCCTCCATGTACATCTTCTCCATAAGAGGCACCATCTTGTCGAAGCTTGTCGTCTCATCATCCATGGAACCTAGCACAACATGAGTAAACACACTAGAGGTAGAGGGTAAGTTGTTAGAAATCGAAATGGCCTCACTTGACCTATCAACTACCTCTCCCAACTCAAGGTGTGTATCACTCATTCCGTCAAGGCGGAAACACTCAATCTCGCATATGGTGGAGGCACTCAACTCACTTGCACTCTCACTCAAGTGGGCTAGGTGGATCTCATGCTCACATGGGATTGGTGCCATATCATCATTCGAGCACGTAGGGATAGGCTCGGTAGACTCAACTCCATTCGCCACCTTGGTTGAAGGGAAACTCCCATGCTCGACCGTCTTCTCGCCGTCTTCATGGTCACCATCTTGTAGTGGTGTGGACAATAAGCTCGATGAAGAGTCATGTGAGGGCTTGAAGAACTTGGATAAGCTGGTGATGAAGTTCTCGCGGATGGTCTTGAGCTCGGCTTGCTCGATCTCGAAGTTGGCATTGTCGGTGTCGAGCTTGGTCTTCAACTTGTCGAGGTCGGCTTGGAGTTTGAGAAGCATGTCCCGGTCCTTCTTGGAGTGTGATCTACTCTTGGACGCCCTTTTGGTGGTGGCACGCGGAGGAGGCTCCATTTGATGTGTACTTGCCGCCAACTTGTATGTGGAAGTTGTTTCTTGATGGCGTGGCCTTGAGTGGCTGGAGTCCTCATAGTGACGTCGATGATGATCATGAGTAGACGTACGCCGATGAAGATTCTTGGAGTTCCTTGATGAAGACTCGTGTGCATAGGCACTTTGCGTTGGCCGCCGTCTCGAGGGTGAGGTAGCTTGATGTCGAGGAGGAGGGCGTGTCTCCTTGTCCTCTAGGCGAAGATGCCTTGAGCTCCGTCTCCTTGAGCTTGTAGGTTCTTGACGGCGGTGGCGCTCTTGAGTTCTTGGTCTTGAGGATCGCCGAGGTGGGTACTCATCATCGGAGTCGTCATCAACAAGGTGTGTAGAGCCTCGTGGAAGATCCTTGACATGCCTTGAGGAGTTGTAGTCCATGTAGGGTCCCGCCACAACATTGGAGTTGTAGTCGTTGTAGTGGTCCGCCATGACGTTGATGCTTGAGGGCTCGAAGTCGGTGTAGCTCGCCATGTCGTGGACGGTTGTGGCGTCATAGTCGTAGTAGTGGTGGTGCTCCGCCATGTAGTCCATGCTCGCGGAGGTGTCGTCGATGTCGTGGTCCACCATGTCATCCATGCTCGGGGCGCCATAGTCGTTGTCGCTCATGATGTCATCCATGCTTGGCACGCCGTAGTCGTTGTCGCTCATCATGTTCTCATCATCATGGCCTCCATAGGGTGCTCCGCTCTCACTAGACATGGTCAATCACAAGACCAGTGTATATATATGTGGAGTGGAAGGAACTAAGAAACCAACCTCACCTAGTAGATAGTATTGGAACTAGTGGACCATGCCAAGAGAAACCGATACACAAGAATGCGGGTGACTTGAATTTCAAAGATCCAAACGCAACTCCAAAACACACACGGCTTATGAGTGGATAGGTATGAATTGTGGAAAGCAAATGGAACAACCGGAAACCAAGATATTGTAAAGGCAAGTAGAGAACCACGATGACCACAAAGCAAATACAAGTCGATCTCAAAGGATATGAATGAAGCACATAGAAACACACGCTTTGATAAGTGGGACTTGTGCAACCAAAATGAGCTAGTGATGGACCTAGCGAAGACTAAAGCTCAAGGTGCACAAGTACAAGAGAAACCAACTCGATTGCAATTATTGGTGGGCTACCAGATTTGCACAAAGATACCACACCTATGAATTTTTCATCGAGCTAGCGCGACCTACAAGAGATATGGCAAAGAGGATCTTTCTTTTTCTTTTCTCTCTTTTGATTCTTTTATATGCTCTCTTTTGGCCTCTTACTCTCTTTTCTCTTTTGCCTCTTACTTGCTTGCCAACAAGGACTATATCAACTAGCGCATACAAGGTTTGCTCGGAACACTACGAGGTATCAAGTGTGCAAAGCCCAAGCAATCATAGATGAGCTAGTATCAATAGGTAAGATAAGAACAAATGGCTTGGCTAACAAGTGATGCAAGGTGGGAGAAGGTTCGGGGATGTTATACCTTTCGTCGACGATCTTCACCCGGTGGAGTGGAATGTCCCTTCCTTGCTCACGAAATATGGTGGCAATAGATGATGGATCAACCGCCGTGGTGATGTAGAGCTTGTCCGTAGCTTCGATTAGAGACGAAAATCACCAAAAACGGAGTCCGGAGTGAAAAGTTATGGCCAAAACAAAATTTCAGCAGGGGAACCGGCCTGGGGGCCGGCCTAGGCCGGGCTGGAGGCCGGCGGCTTCTGCCGGGGGTCCGGCCTAGAGGCCAGCCTAGGCCGGGCTGGAGGCCGGCCGACACTACCTTTCCGGGACGCGAAAATGGGCGATTTTTGCGGAAAACGGCCCGAAAAACACCAAATCGGAGGGGAAATCAACGGAATTTGGCCATGGGAACGCAAAGGAAGGTAGATCAACAAGTATAGCAATGGATCCATGGATCAAAACCTACCAAAACTCACAAGAATCTCAGATCGAACCAAAAGCAATTTGAGGCTATTTTTGGTGGAAATTTTCGAAATTAGCAAAATCAAAGAAAAATTTTGTGGATATGGGGGTGGAAACAAAGGCAAATCCGTGGCAACCCTTGCTCTGATACCATATGATGTAGGGTGTTGCCCGATCTTCACGGATTTGAGGCGGGGAAGAGGATGAACACGAAGAACACGGAGGTGGAAACGAAGAACACGAGGGGAAAAGGGGCAAATCGTGGGGATAACTCGCGAAGCCTACAAGGGAGAATCACCCGGCAACAAACCCCCAGCGGAGCAGCCTCCGGATCCCAAAACCCAAGTCAACAACACGCTTAATGAAACCGATTTCTCTTACCAGCCGGCCCACCGATCCAATAGAATCACCGCAGTGAAAGATTGGTTTGCACTACTAGAGACACCTAAGTGAAAGAGTAGCTACAACAAGAGATTCATCATCCTCCTCGGAGGAACCCATCACGGGAAGGAGCAACGCTCAACTCTAGTTCATTCTTCTCTACCCCAAATGGAAAAGGGGGAAAGCTATTTATAGTTTAGTACGGAACGGTGGGGGTCCGGCCTGGGGGCCGGCCTGGGCCGGCCTGGAGGCCGGCGGCGTCTGGGGGTGGTCCGGCCTGGAGGCCGGCGGCGACTGGGGGTGGTCCGGCCTGGGCCGGCCTGGAGGCCGGCGGCGTCTGTTGGTGGTCCGGCCTGGGGGCCGGCCTGGGCCGGCCTGGAGGCCGGCTGCGTCTGATGGGTGGCCGGCCTGGGGGCCGGCCCAGGCCGGCTGGCCTGTCTCCGCCTCCTTCCTCTGCTCGTCCATGCCGCTTCCTTCTTCTCATCCACGCATACGCCTTGGATGAAATCAACTCTTGGGCTTCCTCGGCACCTCCCATCGGCTTCGTATCCATCGTGTCAAACCTAGCAATGCAAATGGGCAGATGCTCAAGTAGCATACCATTCCAAAGGGTAGGAAATGAGATCTCGAATAGGAAGGAGTTCACCTTTGACGCCCATGGTGACTTGGCATGTGTCGGATGGTTTGTCCTTGTGATGGACGTGGGTTGGGCTACATCATCGTGGGTTGGGCTACATCAACACAGCTACATATTCTGTTACATCCCTTTTCATACCATACCACCAATACCTGTCCTTGAGATCTTGCTACATCATCGTGCTACCTGGATGAATATAATAAGCTGAGTCGTGAACTTCTCGTAGGATCAAATCCTTGATCTGTTTGACGTCTGGTACACAAATTCTCTTCTTGAACCATACAATTCCTTAATCATCTTCAACAAAATCTGGGGCCTTATTCTCCTTAATGTGCTGCTTGATCTCCTGGATTTTCTCATCCTCAAGCTGACCCTTACGAATTTCCTCATCAAGTATTGAATCCACTTCCATGGCAACTACTTCAGTGTTTGCCACCCATACGAGGTTAAGCTTGTCAAATTCTTTGCACAACTCCGACTTAAACTCTCTTACTGCTAACATGTTCGAATGATCTTTCCTGCTTAAAGCATCTGCAACTACGTTTGCCTTGCCTGGATGCTAATTTATTCCCAAGTCATAGTCTTTTATGAGTTCCAACAATCTACGCTGTCTCAAATTAAGATCTGGCTGAGTGAAGATGTACTTCAAACTCTTATGGTCCGAAAATATCTCACATCTCTTTCCAATAATGTAGTGCCTCCATATCTTGAGTGCATGAACCACTGCTGCTAACTCCAAATCATGCGTAGGGTAATTTAACTTGTGTTCCCACTGTCTGGAAGCATAAGATACAACATGCCCCTCTTGCATAAGAACACATCCCAAACCTCTACGGGACGCATCACAGTAAATTGAGAATGACTTATCCATGTCCGGCGTAACCAACACTGGGGATGACGTCAATTTCTTCTTCAACTCTTGGAAACTAGCCTCATAGTCGGATGTCCACTGGAAAGCTTTCCTCTTCACCAGGAGTTCTGTCATAGGCTTCGCTATCTTGGAGAATCCCTCAATGAATCGATGGTAGTAACCTGCCAAACCTAGAAAACTTCTTATCTTTGACACATTCTGAGGTGGTTTCCAATTCAATACATACTTCACTTTTCCTGGAACAACTTATACACCTCCATCGGAGATAACATGTCCAAGAAAAGATACCTCTTTTAACCAGAACTCACACTTACTGAACTTAGCATACAGCTAGTTTTCTTGAGCTTATGCAACACCATACTCAAATGTTCCTCTTCACTCTTCGAGAACACAAAGATATCATCGATGAACACTACAACAAACTTGTCCAGGTACTCCATGAACACCTTGTTCATCAGATACATAAAGTATGCCGGGGCGTTGGTCAATCCAAAAGACACCATTGTATACTCATACAATCCATAACGGGTACTGAAAGCAGTCTTGGGAATATCTGACTCACGTATCTTCAATTGGTGATAACCTGATCTGAGATCGATCTTGGAGAACACACAAGCTCCTATAAGCTGATCAAACAAGTCCTCAATGCGGGGTAAAGGATACTTATTCTTGATGGTGACATCATTAAGAGCTCTATAATCCACACACATCCGTTGGGTACCATCCTTCTTAGGGACAAATATAACTGGAGCACCCCAGGGGACGAACTCGGACGGATATAACCCTTTTCTAACAACTCTTGTATTTGCTCTTTAAGCTCAGCTAATTGATTAGCAGCCATTCTATACGGCCTCTTAGATATAGGTTCCGTGCCTGGTACTAATATAATAACAAACTGAATGTCACGATCTGGAGGCATACCTAGCAATTCTTCAGGAAACACGTCTGGAAATTCCTCAACAACCTTGATGTCCTCCACTGCACTAGCCTTGACCTGATTCAACTTCACTCTGTTGGTTGCTCCTTTTTTGTGTGTACAGTGCCTCTGCCACATATTCTAATTCTTCACCCTTATCTGTAGTCAACTTCACTGCCTTTCTTGCACAATCAATGATACCCTTGTACTTGCTCAACCAATCCATGCCAAATATAACATCAATCCCCTTGGATTCTATCACTATGAGGTTTGAAGAGAAGTCTACCCCCCCCCTTATAACAAGGTTTAACTTAGGGCATACATGCCTTGCATTCATTTCTCCTCCCGGAGAACTAACAATCATTTGACTCTTAAGTAAAGACATGGGCAGGTGATGCTCTTCAACATATACGGCAGATATGAAAGAATGCAAAGCTCCGGAATAAAAAAGAACAATATCATTGGAAGAGTTGACGAGAAACATACCAATGACCACATGTGGGGCCTCCTGAGCATCCTCAACTGCTACGTGGTTGACGTGAGCGTGAACTTGATTCTGCCTCGCGGTAGTGGGAACTTGATTGGCACTGCGGTTCTGAACTGGGGCTATCGCTTGTGTCGGAGTCTAAGTTGGGCGCCATTTTGGACATCTGTTGGTAAAGTGTCCAGTTTCACCATAGTTATAACATATTATTCCACTAGAATAATTCTGACCACGGTTCGTTGCTGGAGCAGTCTGTGGTGCCGTGCAGGGTCTCTGGAAGTTCAACCTCTGACCCTGGCGCTGAGGAGTGAAGTATCCCTGCCCGACCATCTAACTCTGTTGTTGGTTACTTTGCTGACCTGGAAGGAACATAGGCCCTGCGAAAGAAGGATTCTGACGAAGCCTAGTGTTGCTGCTACCTTGTCCTTGGCGTTCCATCTTGCGCTTGCGTTCCATTTGACTCCTTCTGTTCTCAAGCACAAGGGTCTTGTCCACCATAGATTGGAAGTTTCCAAAATCCCGTGACTCAAGAGCATAGGCCAGACCATCATTAAAACCACTCAGGAATGCGTCCTGCTTCTTCTCATCAGTGTCCACCTCTCGTGGTGCATACCTAGACAGCTAAGTGAACTTAGTGACATATTCACTAACTGACATGGAATTCCTAGAACAGAACCTGCTTCAGATCCTGGAATTCCTTCCTCTTAAGCTTCATCATTCCCAAAGGCACATGGTGAGACCTGAAACTTTCCTTGAATTCATGCCAGTTGATGCTTTCTGGCTCCTCATGGGCATTCACGTAAGCATCCCACCAATCTGTAGCGGGACCAGTGAGTTGGTGAGCAGCGAACAGAACCTTTTCCCTGTTGTTGCACTTGCTACTTGTAACTTCTTCTCTATTGTCTTGAGCCAATCATGTGCATCCATGGTTTCCACCGAGTGAGAGACCGTAGGTGGCTTAGTCCTCTGGAAAAATCTCTAGCTTTTTGTATAAAAACCTCTTAGCATAGCATTTCACTATTTCTACTAAGTAATAATAGGATTCTAGACACATAGGAATAAGGGTGCTAATCTAAAAAGTTTAGCATAGCAATACTATAACCTACACATGCTGAAATCATGAGTGTGCCACTTGCCTTTGAAAGTTGTTGAAACTCACAAACTCTTTTCCACGTAACGCAGAACTCTCCATTCAATCTAAACAATACAAACAAACATAATAAACAAACTTTTCAACAACTCGAGGTATATAAACATACATAACAAATTTTACACCAAAAGGTTTGGTCAAGGTATTGTCACATAATTCAATATACAAAAATAATTAATGTGAGAAGGTTTAGGATCAAGGATTGGACAAAGAAGAAATTGAACAAGACATATTTGTCAAGGAAGTTTCAAGAGTTAGGACATATTTGTCAAGGAAGTTCCAAGAGTTCCGAGGGGTTGGTCTTGATCCAAAGGATCAAACAAGGACTTGGTTTTCTCAAGGCAAAACTAAACTAAAACAGGGCTTGCACTACAAGTCACACATCAACATGCAAACACAATAACACTACAACAAAATATGATATGCATGTGATGCAACTAGATCACAAGGCAAAATACTATACTAACAATACTATATGCCATACAAACATGCTATCACTATAAACCTTATTCTACATGCACTATGCTATGCCAACATGCAACATTATAAATCTTATTCTAACATGCATGAAGACAAATGCAACTCAAACAATTTCTAAACTAAAACAACTAAACTAAACAATTCCCAAAAAGGGAATAAACACCAAACCACTACTACTGGTAGAATAAATAATCTACAAAAACATGCAAAAGTCACTACAAGAAATGTGATATTTGTTGACGAAAAGCCTGGTGACGAAGTTCTATACCGTCACGGATATGTCTTCATAGGTGACGGTTTTCATCTGGCGTCACGCATTTAAGTTAATGCTTGATGGTTTCGAAACTCGTCATGCTTTACTAGGGGTAAACCCTCACCCATTACCAAACCCGGACGGGCTGCCATCATGTCTGTTAATAGGTGACGAATCAAGATCGTGGTCTATGTAAACCGTCATTGAATATAATATGGGACCCACATGTCAGGGAAAAAACTTATTATAATTTTAAATTCATGTTTTTCATGCAGGACCCAGTAGTCCAGAACTTTTTTAATTTTATAGGTTTTTAATATCATGCCTGACCCACATGTCATATAGTTTTTTATTTTGATCACAGTTATTAGAAACCCACAATTGCATGTGGGACTAGCCTGCAATATATAGCGTTCATTTTTCATATATAAAATATAGTGCAGCAAGGAGGAATCGAACCCATGACCTCCACAAGTATGAGGTAATATCTAACCAGTGCACCACCTAACACCATCTGATTCGATTAGACACAACATATTTATAGTATGTATGCAGTGACGCAATTACTAATAAACGTAATAAAAGTTGGAGAACAGGGGAGTCGAACCCAAGACATCTAAAAAGAACAAATTATGGTTAACCACTAGACCAATACAGAACTTATGATTTACTGAAAAGCGGGAGAAATAAGTAATATGTTTGCAGCAAGGCAATGAATCGAAAACAGAATATAAATACCACATAGGTATATATATATCTTGTTGTGGGAAATAAAGGTGCCAAACCAATTATAGAGGAGTTCATCTCGCACACTGCAAGGAAATCCACAAGCTCCCGCCGGTGCTAGGCTTCTAGCGATGTCTAGTCTTATTGAGATAACAGAATAAACATGGTAAGGTCAAATAAAATAAAATAAACATGTAGAGGGATTCGGGAAGGAAGGGATGAAATTGGTGGATTAGAGAGCCAATCGATCGCGGCCAGGGAGGAGCGAGTCCAGTCCACATGGCGGTGTAGGGAGCGGTCTTCTTTGTCGTCCTGGTGGTCGTCCACGCGGAAGGCGTGAGAGGAGTCGGTCTATTGGAGGAGGGAGCGCTGATCTTAAATCCTCATGCGCCGCCGTCTTCTTCGCCTTCCTGGTGGTCGTCCACGGGGAAGGCGAGCAGGGTGTCTGGGCTGGCGGCGCCGTCCCTCCTATGGCGGTTTTCAACAGGAGCGACTGCGACCGTGGTCTACTCCGCGGCCTGCGTCGTCGGTGCATGAGCCTTTCTTGGTCTGCGCAGGCCCAACTGGGGATCTCCAACAACATCTGCTGCTCGAGGCGGCGATGGCGACAACGAGAGGATGGAGAGAGGGGGGAGCGGGCGTTGGCCAATGGTGTGAGCAGATCCAGGCGAAAACGTCAGTGGATTTTGTCAGGCGGCTGGAGCGGGCTGAAATCGCGGGTGACGTTCGTTCGAGGCGATGGTCTGGAGGCGGGTGTGAAAGGTGAGCGATGCGGAGGGCACTAAATTCGGGTGATGGTGTGCGGTTTGACCCATGCATGCGTGAAGCGGGCATATGATTGCCAGATTTTTTTCCCCGATTGATTTGATTGCCAGATTTACGTCGTGGGCATTTATTTGTTTCCATATACTCCCGCACACGATCGGTTGGAACTGGAAGGCAGGATCCATTTGATTCTCCCGTGATTGAATGGTTGCCAGATTTACGTCCTGGCATTTATTTGTTTCCTTCCTTCCTCCGTGATTTCCTTTTGTGGGCTGACGGAGTGACGTAATGATCGATCAGACGGTTGTAGTGGGAGCGGTGGTGAGTCATTTTGATCGTACGGTCAGCGTGCGTGCAATGGTCATCCCAGGAGGTACCAACTCCCATATTATAGTATAGATAAAATAAAATAAACATGTAGAGGGATTCGGGAAGGAAGAGATGAAATTGGTGGATTAGAGAGCCAATCGATCGCGGCTAGGGAGGAGCGAGTCCAGTCCACATGGCGGTGTAGGGAGCGGTCTTCTGCGCCATCCTGGTGGTCGTCAATGGGGAAGGCGTGAGAGGAGTCGGTCAATTGGAGGAGGGAGCGCTGATCTTAAATCCTCTTGCACCGCCGTCTTCTTCGCCTTCCTGGTGGTCGTCCACGGGGAAGGCGAGCGGGGTGTCTGGGCTGGCGGCGCCGTCCCTCCTATGGCGGTTTTCAGCAGGAGCGACTGCGGCCTTGGTCTTCTCCGCCGCCTGCGTCGTCGGCGCATGAGCCTTTCTTGGTCGGCGCAGGCCCAACTGGGGATCTCCAGCAACATCTGCTGCTCAAGGCGGTGATGGCGACGACGAGAGGATGGAGAGAGATGGAGAGCGGGCGCTGGCCGATGGTGTGAGCAGATCCATGCGAAAATGTACGTGGATTTTGTCAGGCGGCTGGAGCGGGCTGAAATCGCGGGTGACGTTCGTTCGAGGTTATGTTCTGGAGGCGGGTGCGAAAGGTGAGCGATGCGGTGGGCACTAAATTCGGGTGATGGTGTGCGGTTTGACCCGTGCATGCGTGAAGCGGGCATATATTTGCCATATTTTTATTCCCCGATTGATTTGATTGCCAGATTTACGTCCTGGGCAATTATTTGTTTCCATATACTCCCGCACACAATCGGTTGGAACTGGAAGGCAGGATCCATTTGATTCTCCCGTGATTGAATGGTTGCCAGATTTACGTCCTGGCATTTATTTGTTTCCTTCCTTCCTCCGTGATTTCCTTTTGTGGGCTGACAGAGTGACGTAATGATTGATCGGACAATTGTAGTGGGAGCGGTGGTGAGTCATTTTGATCGTACGGTCAGCGTGCGTGCGATGGTCATCCCAGGACGTACCAACTCCCATATTATAGTATAGATAAAATAAAATAAACATGGAGAGGGATTCGGGAAGGAAGAGATGAAATTGGTGGATTAGAGAGCCAATCGATCGCGGCCAGGGAGGAGCGAGTCCAGTCCACATGGCGGTGCAGGGAGCGGTCTTCTTCGCCGTCCTGGTGGTCGTCCACGGGGAAGGCGTGAGAGGAGTCGGTCTATTGGAGGAGGGAGCGCTGATCTTAAATCCTCTTGCGCCGCCGTCTTCTTCGCCTTCCTGGTGGTCGTCCACGGGGAAGGCGAGCGGGGTGTCTGGGCTGGCGGCGCCGTCCCTCCTATGGCGGTTTTCAGCAGGAGCGACTGCGGCCTTGGTCTTCTCCGCCGCCTGCGTCGTCGGCGCATGAGCCTTTCTTGGTCGGCGCAGGCCCAACTGGGGATCTCCAGCAACATCTGCTGCTCGAGGCGGCGGTGGCGACGACGAGAGGATGGAGAGAGGGGGAGAGCGGGCGCTGGCCGATGGTGTGAGCAGATCCAGGCGAAAATGTAAGTGGCTTTTGTCAAGCGGCTGGAGCAGGCTGAAATCGCGGGTGACGTTCGTTCGAGGCGATGGTCTGGAGGCGGGTGCGAAAGGTGAGCGATGCGGAGGGCACTAAATTCGGGTGATGGTGTGCGGTTTGACCCATGCATGCGTGAAGCGGGCATATGATTGCCATATTTTTATTCCCCGATTGATTTGATTGCCAGATTTACGACCTGGGCATTTATTTGTTTCCCTATACTCCGGCACACGATCGGTTGGAACTGGAAGGCAGGATCCATTTGATTCTCCCGTGATTGAATGGTTGCCAAATTTACGTCCTGGCATTTATTTGTTTCCTTCCTTCCTTCGTGATTTCCTTTTATGGGCTGACGGAGTGACGTAATGATCGATCGGACGGTTGTAGTGGGAGCGGTGGTGAGTCATTTTAATCGTACGGTCAGCGTGCGTGCGATGGTCATCACAGGACGTACCAACTCCCATATTATAGTATAGAAAGTATTTAGTCACAGCCAAACACATCAAAGTATTTGAAACTGTGGTATTTTGAGAAACTGTAGTATTATTGAAATACTTCAAAAATACTTCGATACCAAACTAGGCCTAAACTGAAGTATTCATTTGCCTGGCTATCAAATACTTTGATATCTTCGCTTGCATCTGTGCACTTAAATTCTCGCTGACCTCCTGAGCGTAACTCATCATGTCATCTGGCTATGTTAGCATAGTGGTCAAGCTTGCAGATTTGTCCACACCATGAGCTTGCCTTCGCTTTTTATACTGTAACTCTGTGCAATCTGGTTGCCCACCCGCATGGAAGGAATAACATTTCTTTTCAAACCATCGGTTGTGTGCGACCATTCCTCTATGAGCTATAAAGTGCATTCTACTACCAATTTGCTTGTGTACACACATTTCCGTGATAAATCTTACTAGCAAATTACTTCCAAAGCAATGGAAGATCATGAGGCCCTGACAAAGCGGTTGAAAAATGCCATTAACAATCCGGCATATGGTAGTTTGAGAGGCAAAAAGCACGCGCAGACATTACTTTGTGATCCAATCCCTCTAAAAAAAGCCCCCCCCAAAGCGTCAAAAGCAAGATCCTGTATCAGAATTTGTTCATGCTGGTGAAGCAGAGTGTCAGGAAGACCAGGATTTGGGAGACCCGACTCAGGATACAGACAACTCAGCTCCACACCTCGAGGTGCTTGCTCTAGCTTGTCATTGTCGATACTCATTGCATCTCATTTATTGTATCCCATGCCCACCAATATCTCGCAGTGTCATCTTCTATTCATATGCTTTTCTTCACAGACAAATATATATAGAACGTCTTGTACATTGATGCATCGCTTATGTTTGTCAGGAATTACCAAGATCACGCAAGAAGGATTCAAGTTCCCAGCTAACCAGTAAAAGTAAAAGGCATGGGACAGTTGAATTGGAGGCATCTGAACCAAGAGACCTTGAAAAAACAGAATCCCAATTGACAGATGACGAAGTCTGCGAGGCATACGGGCAAACTCCTCCCCACAAGGTGCTTGTTCTAGCTTGCCATTGTCTATATTCGTTGCATCTTTCATCTGTTGTATCCCATGCCCACCAATATCTCGCAGTGTCATCTTCTATTCATATGATTTTCTTCATATATATAACGTTTTGTACAGGATCAGTGCTTAGCTGACAGAACTCTAGGTGAAGACATCTCCTTTTTTCACTCCCCCCTTTCACTCCCAATCCCTACATCTATATTGGACACACAGCAGCAAAAGTCGCAGCTCAACCAAATCAAGATGCAAGGCTCCCCATTGGAGAACTTTGATGCATTACCCATCCATTTGATGGACACACATAACGAAAAAAGAAAGAAAAGTAAGATGAAGATGGGTGTCCCTGCTCTTACAAAGATCCTCTTGATGTCTTGCAATCTAAAGACAAAGGTGGCTTTGAAATTAAACTGAAATTAGAGAGGATAAGTATGTGTTTGAAAATGTGCAGCTTTCAGATGTGGAAGCTGATAGAATAAAACATGTGATGTGCTGCTGTTTCTGTTTATAAATACTAGCAAACGTGCCCGTGCGTTGCTACGGGTTAATAAACTTGGACACAAAGATACTGATAAAAGTATTATTGTAAGTCATAACATGCACTTTTTATACGGCTTACGACAAATATCACCTTATATTTAGCAATTAAACATATGTAGGTCGACCTAACAAAGACATGAAAGAGGGGTTGCCTGGAAGAATACGAAAATAATCTCACTGCTCACATAATATCGTAGTAGACGTACCGTAGTGATTCACAGACTATCAAAATTAGAAGGTTGCCCAATTGGAGAAGTGATATCACCAAGCATCATTATTTAGTTTCTGTGGCAACAGGCCGAATGATCTTTACAGCTGCAACGGCATGGATGTTCACTCGTACTGGCTGGCGAGCTTGCCTCCTTTTGACAATGTAGTTGAGTTCCAGAAGTATACAACAATAGACTGGACAATGTAGTTGGGTTCCCAGCCGATTGCCTTGCCTGGGCCTCGTCCTCAAATATCTGAAGCCCATGCGAGGACTCACCATTCTGCAACAATAATCTCAATTCATCAATGGTGCAACGAAATTATCCTACAGGGAAACAAAATGGTCTTGCTGTGCTTCAAGACTACTCACAACTCTCTCAAATAACTCTTCCCTTTTCTTAGTTTCCAAAATTTGCTTCTGTTGCCGCAAAGAATGCTGGTAGAGGGTTTTCTTGAATGAATCAACCTCTTCAAACAGCTGCTCCACTTTTCTGACAATATAACATCAAACAATGTCTAAAACTTAAAACACTCAACCTACATAATTCTTATTTAGCTCTTCCTTTCAATTGTACTCCTACACTGTCAAAATTCTATATGCAACGACCCGCAAAAAAAATCTAAATGCAACAGGACAAAATTTTCACAGCCAAATGAATACCCTATATCGATTCTTTGAAACCAAATGTCCCATATTCAGCAGATATCTCAGAACCATGCAGTAAGAAAAAATGCAGTGTTTAATTGTTCTCAAATGATAAACATAGCAAATTGAAAAGTCAAAACCCAAACTGAGACATATAAAAGGCTGACCTCCAAATCAAGTGTAGGATAATATTTTGTAACTTGACGCTTATGGGCAAGAGCTTTCCCAGGGATAATCATGATTTATGACGCGCAGCTTGAGGACACCGTCTTGGCAGCAGTACCACGGAGGCAGAGTCGAGCTGATGGTGCCCGAAGGCGTACAGAGCTAAGAATGTAATGCGACTCTTGAATCGTATTGCTCATGGATTTTCTTCATAATATATCAGATGTCAAACCGATTTAAATAGGCATATAATGTAATGAATCATACATGATGAACAATGGAGCAGGGGGGCCCAGATTTATAGTTCAGCCAGCCAATTTTAGTAGTGTCACAAGCAGCTTTGAATTCCCTTGCAAGATGCTTGTGGATCAACTCAAATATAGGATCATCATCTAAACATTCAATCTCGGACGATCTGCATAAGCAAATGAGTTCATCACCAACCAGCAATCAATTAAGTATTGATAAATGATAAGTACAGTATGGGGGTATCAGTCCAAGAAATCTTCACCTAATCTTAAATGCGATGAGCATTCTGCAACATAAGCAGCCCACTTCAATAAATATATTCGAAATTTAACCATAGCAGAACATAAGAGGGAACGGTCACAATTGCTAGACCAGACTCCAGGACATTATAAATTGATAATGCTAGCATAAGGCCAAGCATTAGTTTATTTTCAGTCAATCATGGCTCTGCATTCTAAATTTGCTTCGTGGAGCAGTGAGTCGTCATCCTCTTCAACGAGCTGCAGGTTGATAGCAGATTGTTAAATCGACTGACGACAACGCACCGGTAGCGGTGGTCTACGAAATCTGCACCTAATCGATAGGACGGGATTATATTTCTATGCAATCTACACCTCATCGAACACTGAGACGGCCTGGAACTTGTGCTCTACGTCGTGTGTTGTTCTAGAAAGGTATGTTGATGTGAACACATGTTCAGAAGAAAACCACTCTTCGTTTCAAAAAAACAAGAGAACCACTCTACAACAGTAAGAAGTCACAAGAACAATGCCAAAGGAAATAAAAAAGAAGAATTGCCTGTTTCGAATCAAACCTGCAAATAGTTATGAAACCCGCGTTGCCTCTCCACTTCCTATAGTATCCCAAAAATGCTGACCCATCTCTCAGAAGTGTCCAACTCGATAGCCAGTCCTCTCACCAACATTTCAGCTTGCTGCAATTTCAGCAACACAATTACACACAGAGAACTTGCAACCTTAACACTGAAAGTGTACTCCTCTGAGAACCAAGAAAACGACAACAATGACAGTCTTCCCCTAGCGCGCTTTGCCTCGTGGCCACACTCCTGCTCCCAAGTGCTAGGGAGGAACACCATCTTACTGCTTTGACAGGCGCCGCTGGAGTCGCGCGACAGGCGGGAGACATGCAGCAGGCTGCAGACGGACGCAGGGAGAAAAGGCGACGAACTGGGTCTAGATGCGAACGCTGCAGCTCGTCTCGTAGAAGTAATGCGGGCAGGAGCACCAGCACGCGGAGGGCGAGCTGCCGACGCTGATGATTCCGGGGGCGGCGCTCGGGGCAGTTCCCCTGCCGTTGGAGCTCGTCTTGTGGACGGCACCTCCCCTACCGCTCGAGCTCGTCTTGTGGACGGCGCCAGCACGCGAGGGCCTGCAAGATTCCTCTACGCGGCATACACGACGCCCCCCGGCGGCGGTCCAGCATGAGCTCCGACTTGAGGCCCACCGCCCACCTACCCGGCGCGGCGTCGCCCTCCTCGGTCATGGGTCGCGCGGGCGAGAAGCGCGGCGGCGGTCCAGTAGGAGCTCCTACTCGAGTCCCAGGTGTCGCCCTCCTCGGTTACGGGTTGCGCCGGCAAGAGGCGAAGTACCCTGGGCGAGCACGCGAAGGCGGAGTAGGCGGCGGTGCGGGAGGAGGTCGCGGCGGAAGGGGATTTGGAGAGGGAGGGGATGGACGGGACAGGAACGTGCGAACCGTTTTTATCCACTTTCCGGTGGCACTGGTGGGTAAATATCTCCCAACTTTAGGGCTAAGTTAATGACGTACCAAATCAAACCGTGGAAACCTTAACGCTTTTATTATTAGGTATAGACTAGCAAACGTGCCCGTGCGTTGCAACGGAAGAGAAAACATGTGAAACATTTATTTACCCGGTAATAGTTGCACCACTGGTGCCGGCCGCACGGAGTTGGTAACACGTATGAGCGCTGCCACCATGGCAGTGAGCTTATAGTCCGCATAGGTACTCGTCGTGTCGCCAGCAGCCCCCACTTCGATGACCTTTGGATCGCCATGGTCTGGCACCTCATGGTCGCTCCAGCAACGGTGAAGGAGCAGGCATTCTCGATTCTCGCGACGGTTCCCACGGAGCTGGAAAGGAGTAGGAGTATGACTTGTTCGATGCGAAATACTGGTGCCAAACAGCGCGTCATAATATTTCCCTAAAATTCCCTTGTGCCACAAGCATCATAATGATCACCATGGGTCATGGAATTTGTTCATGACCGGATTCCATCCTGGTTCACCTCATTCTGAAAGGCAATATATAAGTTATAGAAGAACTGCTCTGCATTACATATCACTCAATATAAGTTATATCAATTTATCCAATATTTTTATTCTTTTTCTGATGTAGAAGTAATGACATAAAAAATTGTCAACAATGACAAACAAAACACATTTTGATAAGTGAAACCTAGAAAAATATTGACGTTGGCACTCCACGCACTGTAGCATAAATGCAGAGTATCTACCAAATATTCTCCAGCTACATTGTATAGCAGATATGTCAACCACGTCTAATCATTCATCAAAATAAAATCTTGGTGAAATTGCCACAATCTACAAAATCAACTCAAAGTGAACGAAATTACCAACATTTTTAAATATAACTCAAAATAGAAACATGATCATGATGTACTTACAAAAAAATATTCTCTACACCATGTGAAGACTATTTCCTTGGATCAAGTATGCAATTCATCGTAAGCATTAGATAGTAATTATAAGCATCTACGTTCTACCATCTAAAGTACTCCAACGAGCTTGACTTTAATTGGAAAACCTTGAATATTATGATGGTCCTACGACACTTTAGGAGCTTACTAACACGCACAGCATTTCTTTCGAGCACTGATATCTCTTTAGCTTGGCTGCTTTTCCTGATCTTGCATTCAGGGAGAAAATAATTTACTCCGAAGAATAAAACTGATGTGCATGCTTTAGGCTACACGCGAAGAGCAGGCCCATGAGGATTACATAGTCCTGTGTCTGCACCCCGGGACCCAACCATCCCGTTGTTGATCTCCAGCGACTCCCTTTCCCGGCCGTTCTGCACGTACCCGACGATCGGACACCTTCCTGGCCTCTCCCAGTGAGCCGATCGTGGCGTGCGTCAACACGAACGAGTTCTCGATCAAGAGGAACGGGTCGACAACGAGCCAGACCGAGTTCGTCGTGCACCCACAAGCCCAGCTCGATTGCTCTGGCATCGGCGCACGAGCTCAGCGCGGCCGCAATGGCAAAGTCGTCCGGGCCGACCCCGTAGTGACCATGTCGCGGTAGACTCGCAGGCTGTAGACGTGGTACCGGGAGCTCTCGCGCAAAGTCCAGGAGTTGGCGCTCCATCTCGACAGTCTGCTCCATCTTGATAACTTCGGTATGTCCACGCGCTCATACGCCTCGCAGAAACGCCCTATCGCCTGCGCCGCTGCTGCCATCCACGCGTCCATCATCGTCCGTCCTTAATCCTCATCCTCATCTCCCCCTTCGCCGCCGGGTGCACGATCCAGGGGACCCGTCGTACGACTCGGACTGACGCAGTCAACAACTCCGGAGACGGTTCCATCCGCCGCATTATGGGTTCGGGCTGCCGACATCAGTGCGACGTTCGGCTATGCTGGGGGAAGCTGACGATCAGAAACATGGGCATCATGTTCCGTCTCTTCGGGTGCGCGGCGGCGGGTTTGTGTGGCCACCGGCGCAGACCTTGAAGATACACTCGTGGGGAGAGGGCAAAAATTGAACGGAAATCAAGCGATCTTTAGGGCGCAAGTCAAGAGATATGATGGATTGATTCAGTAGGAATCAGAGTTTGGTATGAACAACGCAACCTACAAAACAACCGGCGATCTATCGATTAGGGAGGACGACGTAACTGAACGGGACAACGTAGCGATCTATCGATTAGGGAGGACGACGTAACTGAACGGGGCAACGTATAGGAAACAAACGTAAGAAAAAAAACGGGAGTGAAAAACGAACGAACCACGGACGACGGATGCAATTTAGATTGAGCCGTCGTTATGACTTACGGGTGGCATAGGTGGGTAATATTTATCAACTTGAGGGTAATTCGAATGACGGACCAAACCAAACCGCGGAAGCTTGATTGCTTTTATTATTAGGTATAGATTTTGAACATTCATTCAACACAAATAGTTACTTGTTTTCTCGCCTGGCCGGGCTACACAAATATCACCCTCTTTTTTTCCTTTCTACAACTAATTACCATCCTGCCCCTCCCACCGTCTCCCACGGTCCCACCCGGCCCTAGATCCCCAAATTTCCCCAACCCCGCAAACCCAAACAGCGCAATCCCAAACCCAAAGCTAAGCCCAGGCCGAGACACACCGCACACAAATCTAGGGTTTCGCTTCCCCTCCGCACGATGGCTGACCCCGCCGCCGCCGGCTCCGGCGCCGTCGTGCCCGCTGGAGAGAGCGAGGATTGGACCCCCAGTTTCGGCGACATGGTCTGGGGCAAGGTGAAGTCGCATCCGTGGTGGCCCGGCCACGTCTACAGCATCAGCCTCTCCGACGATCCGGAGGTGCACCGCGGCCACCGCCACGGCCTCGTCCTCGTCGCCTTCTTCGGCGACGGCAGCTACGGGTGGTTCGAGCCGCACGAGCTCGTGCGCTTCGAGGACCACTTCGTCGAGAAGACGTCGCAGGGGGGCAGCCGCACCTTCCCCGTCGCCGTCGCCGAGGCCCTCGACGAGATCGCGCGCCGCAGCGCGCTCGCGCTCCTCTGCCGCTGCAGCGGACCCAACATCTTCCGCCCCCACAACGAGGATCCTGGGATCCTCCTGGTGAACGTGCCCGGGTTCGACTCCAACGCCGAGTACCTCCCCGACCAGGTGATGGCCGCGCGGGAGAGGTTCGTCCCGAAGACGATGCTGGATTACCTGCAGAGCGCCGCCGTGGAGCAGCGGGACGCTGCCCAGACATCCGCACGGACTTTGCCAGGGATCGAGATGGCCGCGATGCTCATGGCGTACCGCCGATCCAGATTCGAGAAGTATGACCTCACCTATGCCGAATCCTTTGGGGTGGAACCAAAGGAGGCCCTCGAAGGCGAGATGAAAGCTGAGGCTGAACGAACTCAACGAGGTATCGACACCCACATGCCCAATTCTAGTAGTTTTACTATTCAATGCTATGTTAGTGTTCTTGCTGTGTACTTGAACTTGATGGTTAGACACTGTCACTGTTGGTGCTGGTATAGATTAAATAACGCTAATTCTTTTGATGTGAATAATAAAGTGGGTATTGTTGATTCAAATATTGTTTATTTCTCTTTTGTTGAACTGCTTGTTGCATGAATTTTGAAACTTGTTTTCATGTGAATAGTACCGAACCATTTTTGTTACATGAATCATGTGCTGAACTGTGTTAAGCTATACTAGTAATAAATGATACAACTGTAGGCAATCCAGTTTTCCCTCCAAGCTGAATCGAAAAAGTTTAGTCTTACATGATGTTGTATGCCTGAAACTATGCTTAAAGCAGTGGATTGTGTGTGCTATGATGCATTGCATTTTGAAATGTTTCATTCGCATTCGTTGATTTGGGTATTTTCTACTCATTGTAGTTTGTTCTATTTTTTCCAAGTGTGCATCATTTTCTGTTGCTTTTAGTCACGCCTTGCGTTCGGCATGTGGTCACATTGTGTGTCTGTTCATACCTCCATAATCTGGCATACTGAGGTAGAATCACAATTTCAGCAACTCGATTGTTATGTTCTCGGTGAAGAGTATTAGGGTCATGCTTCATAAAGGAACTGCTATAAGTATTAGAAACGAGGACTCTGAAAAAAAGTATCTTAACATGCCTACTAAAAACTTTTTCGGTGATTGGCGGAGATGCACTTTGGTTTTTTATGTGCATAATATGTTTTATTCTGGATGCATCCTTTCGTGTTCATCATTGAAGCAGGCATTGAGGTAATGTGGTTGAGTTCACCTGTACATCATGAAGGAAGGAATCAAGTTAAGCTAGTTACGCCCTACACTGACGAGTTGAGGTGCCTATTAGTTATTATATTCATAAACATGTATATATCTGCAAAGGTAACAGTTCAAGGATGTTTTTGTTATTTAGACGCACATGTTACTGTATTAGTTTCATTGTAGGATTTTAATGATGGCTTCTCTTAATTTAGTGGAATTAATACAGATGCACACCCCACGAAAAAAAAATCCTGATATTGTCTCATCGATCCCAAAACAATTTGAATACGCAGTTCTAACCGCTCGAAAGCCAAGTCTATCAGAGAGGGCCTTAGTAAAGCAAAGTTGCGTGTGACATATATGCTTTGGTTCTAGGAACGCTTCAAGCACGGAAAGCTTACACTAAGATGTTGGCCTGACCATCAGCAACTCTGGGCACTCAATGTGACCCATGAGCTGAGCTCTTCTTACCTTGATCTTCCACCATTGGACCAAAATTTGTTAGTATAGTTGTTCATGCTAAAACCTTGAACTGCTGCAAAAGGATCTACCTATAGAAGGAACAATTGACCGTCCTGCTACGTACCTCTGGCCGCACTTCATCTTTGGCTAATATGACCTATTCGACAATTGCGTGTGGCCAAGTCATTAGGTGGAGCGAATGGTTGCAGTCTACCCTGAGAAACATTGGGCGTTGTGTTTGGAGGGACTTATTCTGCCATCAAAATTCTCGTCCATTTACTCACGTGACTGGAGCCACTTCCACTAGTTAGCAGTTCCAGCTTGATGCATTTGGAGTGAGTCCCTGTCTGCTGTTTTAGCTGCTGGCCTGCTGCAGTGAGAAACTTTGTTATGGAACAATGATTCATCTGAATTATTGAAGCCGTCAGGGAGGAGTGGTTCGATCGCATAGCTACCTTCAGAAACCTTTCCCATCAGAGTTGAGAGCAGATCATGACCATTGGGAAGCTTTCAAGTGGTTCGCTTCTTTGCACTTGACTTGGAGATAATCCTCCCAAGGAAGACCAGATAGCGTCACTCACATCAGCTCTCTTGGAACTAAGCTGCCGTGGAATGAATGCACCGTTTGCTCGTTGAACGATCCAGCTGCTAACTTAACCCTGCCACGATAGCCTTCCATCAGGTTGGACTCCCAGGCCCAGCAGAATCTCGTGTCTAGGCATGTGATCTAGACTCAGGGTTTCCATTGGATTTATTGTACTGTCACACCGACCAAGAGCCAGGCACTAGGCACGATAGCAGCACCGTTTTTTGATTTTTTACCAAGATTTTCAAATTTATATCATTATAAAATAAAACGTTTTTTTAACTATTTTCAGAAAGGGCGTACTAGTACTGTACTATCAATATTGCGGTAAGGCATCTAAGCAAAGGAGAAGAAAACAACTGGCTAAGAAAATGCTAAACCAACACGTACTACTCCGTTCGTTCCAATTTAGATGACATAGGTTTGTCCAACTACGGATGTATCTAGATCGGAGGGAGTACCTCTCATCTTGCAGTCGCACGTGTGCCTCATCTTTCTAGAGGCGAGGCGAGAGTGGATTTTGCATTATCTCCGATAGAAGAGGATGGTCTTCCGTTCCATACCAAAAGAAATACTCCCTCCGATCCATAATAAGTGTCGCCCACTTAGTATAAAGTTTGTACTAACTTAGTACAAAATGAGCGACACTTTTTATGGATCGGAGTGACTATTTTTTTCACAGAAATATCCAAATAATCCCTCCTTACTAGATGAAAGGTGAGTCATTTTGTAGTTGCATGAATCCTAGATGTTTAGATTGGATGGTTCTTAGTGTTGGCTTATAGTTTGTCCCCTCACACCGATCGAAGGAAACACTATCAAAGCTATGGGTCTAGATGGTGTGACAGAGGGAAAGGAGAGGAAGAGGAGACGACCTTGCTGTTGAACATCGACAAGGCAACGATGGGGTGTGGCTAGGGTACTGTCGAGTCATCAGCAAGGCTATGGGTGGTGCGGCGAGGGAAAGGAAGGGGGTGGGGGAGGGTGGGTGGGGAGACTTGTCGAAGGAAACACTATCAAAGCTAGGGTTTTTGATGGTTTGACGAGGGAAATGAGAGTAAGAGGAGACGACATTGTCATTCACATCGGCGGAGCAAGGCCGAAGTGTGGTTAGGGCTTCGGATGAGACTTGAAAATTGTAGAGGAGAGAGGCAATGACGAAGGAGGTGTGTGTGTTTTAGGGGGGGGGGGGGGGGGGGGGACAACGTCGAAGGAAACAATATCAAAGCTAGGGGTCTAGATTGTGCGGCGAGGGAAAATGGGAGGAGAAAGCAGACTTGTCAAAGGAAACTCTATCAAAGCTACGGTTATAGATTCTGTGACGACGGAAAGGAGAGGAAGAGGGGATGACATTGGCGTTGAACATCGATGGAGTGTGGGGTTAGGGTTTCAGACGAGACGTGAAAATTGGAGAGGAGGCTAGGGTTATAGATTGTGTGACGACGGAAAGGAGAGGAAGAGGGGATGACATTGGCGTTGAACATCGATGGAGTGCGGGGTTAGGGTTTCGGACGAGACGTGAAAATTGGAGAGGAGGAGAGGCAACGACAAGTGGCTAGATGTCGTTAGGGTTTGGGAGGAGAGGTGTGAGTTTATATAGGAGTATCACATTCAGATCCAATGGCCATAAATCTGTCCTCCACTTCCGGAGGTGTTTCTTTCTTCTAGACTTCTAGTTATAGTTGCAGCTTTGCATCGAAGAGGAAAGTCGGGCCACACGCTAATCACTCGGTACGCTCTGAGACTAGTCACAATGGGGAGTACTAGTCTATGTTACTATCTTCACAATGGGTAATAACATATTTGTGGTATCATACAATGCTACATTTATTAGGTTGTAGACTCATTTTGCATTGGAATCTGTTATGTTACGATATCTACCTATGATACTATTATCACCTCTCTCATCATTAATTACAGTGACACGTCAGTTTTTTGACAATATAATATGTATGATACCACCTATGATATTTGACTAGTCTGAAAAAGTGAAGCGTGGCATGCAGCGGTGGCGCTCGCTTTGCTCCAACCCTACCCACAACCGAGTTTCTTCTATCTTGTCACCCTGTGTTGCTAGGTCCCACAGCACTTGTGTTGCTCGAACAACCACGTCTTGTCCTGCCTTTGACCGGCTGGACCTAGCCTAGCCCCGTGCCTTAGTTTATTTTACACCTATCGTTAATGCTCATGGTAATGGTAACTAACAACAACATTTAACTGCAAGTAAAAAAACATTTAATTGTCACACATGCTAACCATTCAAAAGTGTTTTTTAAGTCAAAAAATATATTTCAAGTTTGCAGGTTCGACATAGTGTACGCCAAATATGTAAATAGGAGAATAGTTCCCGGAAAAAAACGAAAATAAATCACTCGGACCTAGTTTCATATTGACATGGTTTCTCAATTTTTCTGAAATGATCGAATTTTTTGCATGAATTCAAAACTGTTTTGTGTGAATGAATTTCTTTCGGATCTGTTTTGTGTGAATGAATTTTGGCATGAGTAGTATCTTTTGTTTGTTTTCGTTCTGTGATGCATTTATTAGGAGTACACGAATATAAATACGTGACGCGTTGCATTGACTTATGGTGTTACGGTTTTTTTTCCCCATGGCTGTGGTACCGCGCTGTATGCTAACGTGTGCCGGTGGTGACATGCTTTGCAGCTCGGCCGCTCAAGGGCCGGCAGAGGGTGCCGGAGAAGGAGAACGCCCCGGCAGCCAAGGGCCGGAGGGGCGCCGCCGGCGCGGCGGCGAGGCTCATGGAGAAGATCATGCCGGGTGCGCCGGCCATAAAGCCCAAGGCCAGCAAGAAGGACCAGTACCTGCTCAAACGCCGGGACGACGCCCGCGCTCCGGCGCTGCCGCCGGCCGTTCTCCTGGACGCGACCCCCGCTCCCGACGACGGCGGGCCACCGCCTGGCTTCCCCTCGGCGGAGCCGCAGACGCCGCCGTTGCCCAGCAGCACCGGAGGCGGCGAGGATGAGGAGTTCGTGCTGCAGAGGCGCGCGCCCCCTCCCGCCGGCCGGACGGACGATGGTAGCGCAACCGCAGACGAAGTCGCCGCCCCTGCGCCAAAGAAGGCAGTGAAGCCAAAGAAGGCCCGCAAGCGCCCGAGGGAAGAGGCGGCGGAAGCCACCGGCGACGAGGCAGCCGCCGCCGCCGCCGGCGGCGAACCAAAGACGAAAAAGAAAAAGAAGAAGCTCGCGGAGCTCAACGGCGGCGCGCCCTCTGCCGCTCCCTCCGGCGGCGGCGCAAAGCCGGCCGCTCTCTCGTTCCCCAAGGTTGACCTGGACGGCCTAGATCTGAAGCAGGTAATATCCGACCTTCAGAACCTGCCTCTGCTCCCCTCCTACGGCGCCGGCAGACGCATCTCTGACGCCTCTCACAACTTCCTCCTCGCCTACCGCTCGAAACACTACAAGAAAAGCTATGAGAACGATCCACCCGAGGAGTCCAAGAAGAGCTTGGATATTAAGCCCAATGTCGCCGCCGCTACTGCCGCTGCTGACGGCCAGCCGCCCAAGCCGGCAAAGAAGAAGCCGGTCATGAGGCCCATTGACCCCACCAATGCCGGCGTGAAGCGCGGGCCCTCTGACAGGCAGGAGGAGATGGCCTCCAAGAAGAAAATCAAGCTCGAAAAGATTAAGGGACTGGCAGCCGAGAAGAAGGCCGGGCTGGAGCAGAAAGACTCCGGACCCGTTGCCGCAGCAGCTGTGGGAGGTGCTACGCCAGCGGCTCAGCAGCCACGTGCTGGCCTGAAGGAGAAGGCTAAGGGGCTAGTCAAGAAGAAGCTGCCAGCAGCGGCGCCGGCGAAGAGGAAGGCGTCGCCCACGGCGCTGATGATGAAGTTCCCGCTGAAGAGCACGCTGCCGTCGGTGGCCTCACTCAAGGCGAGGTTCGCGCGCTTCGGGCCGCTCGACATCGACGGCATCCGGGTATACTGGAAGTCCCACATGTGCCGGGTCATCTACAAGTTCGAGTCCGACGCCGAGATGGCGCTCAAGTACGCCAAGGCCAACGCCATGTTCGGCCAGGTGGTCCCCAACTATCACCTCCGCGGCATCGAATCGTCGTCGGCCGGCGCTGACCTGGGGCCTGAGCCTCCGGCTCCTACGCAGCAGCGCTCCGACCTGCGGCTCATGGAGACCGCGCCGTTCAGGCCTGGGAGCTCTGGCAATGGCGCTCCTCTGACGCTGTCCAGGGCCGCGCCGGCGCGCAGTGCCCTCGGGCAGCCCAAGTCAATCCTGAAGAAGGGCAACGATGATGGTGGGTTGGCCGCGGCCAGCGCGCTCCGTGACTCGCCTCGCGTGAAGTTCAACCTGGACAGTGGGGACAGCAAGCTCGAGCCACCTGCATTGCCGGCAAGCAATAGCCCGGATGCTGCTGCTGCACCAGTGAGCAAGATCGCAAGGTCTGTCGGCTTCGCACAGCCGCCTCTGCAGCCACCGGCACGCCCGGCGCAGACCAACCTGCAACCGCCGATGCGTGCACAGCAACAGCAGTTGCAGCCTCCACGCGCACTGGATGCACAGCCACTCCCACCGCCACCGCCGCTGCCGTACCAGCCCCGCGTCACCGAGCCGTCGCCGTACCAGCCTCGTCACACGGACGTGCCGCCACTGTTCAACGTGCAGCCGCCGTACCAGCCTCGCCACAGCGATGCGCCGCTTGCCCTCCCCGGACAGCCGCCGCTGCCGCCGTACCCACCCCATGTCGGCTTCCCCGGCCATCAGTACTCTCCCCGCTCCGACGACATGGCGCCGTCTCACTTTGACAAAAACGCTGTCAACGCCATGCCGCCGACTCACTTTGACAGTAACGTTGGTAACGCCATGCCGGTGTGGAAGAGGGGAGAGAAGGAGTTCAAGGAAGAGCTGATGAGGGTGATGCTGGGGATCGCCAAGCTGGTGGAGCCATTGATGGACAAGAACGGCAACTTCCCCTACCACCTCTTCGGCCGGTCAGCATGAGGCGTCAGCAGCAGCAGCTCCATGGCACAGCGCGCCCCAGTGGCAGTGGCAGTTCAGCTAGCTAGTGCAGTAGTAATACTAGTGACGTCGCCTCTCGACAGAAGGAAAAACAAGATGTCGCCTGTCATGTCATGTACTGTATAATTACCTCTCGTTTTGTGCCCTTTGTGAGAGAGACCGTATGAACTCTCTGAATTCTAGACATCATTAGACTGAATTATGAGATGGTCAAAGACTGGTATTGTTGTATGAGTTTAAGTCGGAATTATGGATTGGTTTAGTAGTCTTATGGTTCGCAACCGCATTTTTCCCTCACAATCCTAGGGACGGTATAGCAGATTTGGCCGTCCAACTTTCGCTCGATAGTATAAGTTCCCTTGTAGTAATATGAGATTTTTGTCTACACACAAAGTTGGTTACACTGAAAATTGACAAGAAACTTGAATGTTTAAAAATGTGCAATCGCCCAAATCAACCAAGTTCTACATTACACGTCTTGAAGTTGAACACAAGTGGATGGTCCCTTACCTTACATATGTGCAACTCGACGTCCACACATTTTGGCTGTCAATTTGGTTAGCATTCCCAACTTGATTTGGTTTAGAACTTAACTTGCCCCCTTCCCTCAAAATGTTCACAATATCCTCGCCTTCTCAATTTGAACAGTTTTGACCTGTTTGACACTGCAGTGCCACTTAGACATTTTCTCTCCTCTCTCTCTACGTCATTCTTTCTCTTCTCGGGGCTGAAAAGGAAACGACATGCTTCTTTTAATGTGCATGTCAATTTGAGTTAATTTTTTTTACCAGAATGGTCACTGAATTATGCTTGATTTATCGAATGATTTCAGCAAATTCTATTGAATGAACTGTTTTCAAAGTTTGAGGTTGGAACTTGAACCAAATCAAAATTCACATATGTAAAGAGAACACTTGAACAAGTTTAGGGAGGCAAAGTGGCTTTCACTCTATCATTTATAGCTAACCAAGTCTTTGCCAATCTCGGACATCCCTTGTGAACAAATTACACTTTCTCTGTAATATACAAAGAGCATACTACAAAAACAATGCAAGTGCACGACTATTTCATCCTCACAAAGGGATCATTGCTAGTGATGGTGAACCAGCAGTCCTTGTGAACCAGTAATCATCACCATCAACTAGAAATGAATATGATTGGCGTAGAAATCAAGACGCCCCACCCTGTTGGAGTTTGTGTGCAGAGCGAGTCGGAACATTCAAGACCTCGTATAGTGGGAATAACAAAGTTATTAAGATGCATCGTCATGCGACTCCAACTAGGCACATTGGTTATAAGTAAAACACCAGCATTGAAAATGTCTCGTAATTTGAACGTTACAAATTTTAGTGGTTTTTTTTCTTATGACAAAAAATACGTCCCTCTACCTCTTGCATGAGCCTTTTGGATCGGGTCTTCCCACATGGTTCTTGCGACCCAAACGCTGAGTTGAATCCCCATGTTGATCTTATTTTACTGAACCCAATATCCCTTCTAGAATTGTATTAATTGTTGCAACCCTCGTCTCATATTCGGATCCGATCACCACCTTCCGCCGTCTCCTCTCTCTTTCGTTGTGAAGTCGGAGTCGTTGGATGGCACGATGAAGTGGATGATGAAGAGGGTAGCTGTCCCATGAAGTTTTCTTCTTTCAGCATGCCATGTTTGTGATGTCTTGGCCAAATCATCCAGTATGCCCTAGTCCTAATAACTTGGCTAAGTTGTGGCCATATCGACTAGTAGTACTCGGAAGTGCCTTGCGTACGACATTTTTCATCCGGTGGATGTACGACTCAGGATGTGGCTAAACACGATTTTATAACTCCTCATCTGGTGGGACAACCAAGGGTATCGATACCTATGTGATGCATCCATGACTGCGCGTCGTAGAAACATTCTTCAGTCCCTGCACTTTGGTTGATGTGAGGGTGGATGTTTGCACTATCCTGAATATTATGACGGAGGCGATAACTGATAAATACCTAGGCCTTCCACCTTTGGTGGGGGTAGATAGGTCTAATTGCTTCCAACATCTCATCGATAGAGTTAGTAAGATGTTATGTGGCTGGAAAGAGAAAATGCTTTCTTATGGTGGTAAAGAAGTTCTTATAAAATCCATTATTCAAGCTATTCCTGCATATGCAATGTCGGTGTTCAAGCTACCTAAACAGATTTCGAAAGGGATAATCTCTGCAATGTCCCAATTCTGGTGGGGAGATGATGATCAACAAAAACATATGCACTGGTTTGCGTGGTGGAAGATGTGCATCCCAAAGAAGCATGGAGGTATGGGTTTTAGGGATTTGGAGAGTTTTAATCTTGCTATGCTGTCTAAACAAGTTTGGAGGCTGATTTCGGCTCCTGATTCCCTTTGTGCTCAAGTTTTACGGGCGAAATATTACCCTTATGGAGATTTATTAAATTGTGAACTGAAAAAGGGGAGCTCGTACACTTGGCAGAGTTTATGGTCAGGAATACAAACCTTCAGAAGAGGACACATTTGGAGAGTGGATAGCGGTGAGAATATCAATATCTAGTAAGATTGTTGGATTCCAACCAGCCCAAACCATAAGGTTATGACACGAAGAGGCAATATTGTCTACACACAAGTTTCAGAGCTGATTGGTGAATCACATGAGTGGGATGAAGATCTTGTTCGGGATTTATTCTGGCCAGTTGATGCGGAGAGAATTCTGAAAATTCCGCTGGCTGTGGGTATGATGGAGGACTTTATATCTTGGCACTTCAATAAAAATGGGTTATTCTCGGTTAGGTCTTCCTATTATCAAGAATGGGATTTCCAGCATGGTAGGAAACTGCGCAGGACTAAACCTTTTGATGCTTCGCTATCTCACCCGATTTGGAAGTCGATCTGGTCTCTCATAGTGCCAGCTAAAATTAAAATACATTGTTGGAGATCAGTCCTTGGTGCTATACCTTGCCGTGGGGTGTTGGCTAATCGGCACATACAAACGTCGAGCCAATGCCCTCTCTGTATCATTGATTGTGAGACTATGAGGGTGTTTGGTTAGGCTTTTTTCTTGGCTTTTGGCTTTGGCTTATAAGCCATAAAAGCACCTAATTAGGTGCTTTTGGTTTTTGACTTTTGGCTTATATCATAGTAAAACATAAGTCAAAAGCCAAAAGCCAAAAGCACCTAATAGGTGCTTTTTGAGCTTATAAGCCAAAGCCAAAAGCCAAGTAAAAAGCTTAACCAAACACCCTCTATATCACACGCTTTCTTCAAGTGCCCGAGAGTTCAGGAAATATGGAGTTATTTTGGACTTCTACATGAGGTAACAAAAGCTTGTATTGAGGAGCAGCAAGGGGAGTCGGCGCTGGTCTCACTTTTATTGAATCCGTCGGATGTACCTAATTATCCAGAGCTGCGATGGTGTGATCTCATTGCTGTTACGATCTGGTATGCATGGTGGGAGAGACGTAAAATAACGCATGGTGAAGATGCTCATGATCCAATACGGTCAGCCCAGTCAATTTTAGCTTTGGCAATGAACTACAAAAGGTCAAAAGCAATCAGGAGCGGCGGTATTGTACGTCACGGTTGGATCAAACCACCTGAAGATTTTGTCAAGATAAACATCGATGCAGCCTTCCATATTGATACAGGTACGGGTGGTACAGGCGCTGTTATTCGTGATCATATGGGTATGTTTATTTCAGGTGGTCGTTGGACTCTCGAACATGTCGAAGACGCTGCTACGGCGAAAGCACATGCGTTACGTAACGGTCTTCTCTTGGCAGGCTTGGTGGGTGCAACCGGGTCCAGTTTGAATCTGATTGCATGGAGGTCGATGAGACCATGCAAAATGGTGGGAATTCCTATGGAACTGCTGCAGCTATTTATGAAGATTGTGCTTTTCTCTGTCGTAGTTTTAGTCGTGTTAGCTTTTCTCATTGTCCTAGAGAGGCTAACAGGGCCGCACATGTTTTAGCTAGATTTTACGAGGTCGCCCATGATGTGTGGCATGGCGATCCTCCTTTTTGTGTGCGCTCTATAATCGCGAATGATGTAACTCTTGTGGATGCTTAAAGCAGCAAGTTTCAGACGCACTCTGTTCCTTACCAGGTTATCTGAGAGGACTGGAAGGTTTTTAATGAGGCGGCTTGCTAGCTTAATATATATATTGAAATTTAAAAAAATAAATAAACAGAAAAGGTCGTCCGTGTAGCATCACTCTTTTCGGTTCTGTTTAATTTTCCAAAGTAACAGGACAATGTTCATTTTGATTAATGGATAGACAAATCCTTTGCCTCGGTCTGCGAAAATTTCCTAGCTTGTCCTCAACGGCCACGTTAGCTAATCACACAGTGCGCGGCCTACTGAACGCCTGGCTGCCAATAGTCGACGGAGTTTGAGGAGACAAAATAGTCATGCAGTTGGAGTTTCTGTCTGCTCAATATTCTTTTGAAGTACATCTGATTGGATATGACCGCTGAATCATTTATACCGAAATCTTCTGAGATGGGGAGGGCAGCCTCCAGCTTGCTGCCCTCACGATCAAATGATAAATCACAACCCAACAATATAAATGAAAGTAGATACTCCGTACTGTACTTTCTTAATGAAAAACCAACATTATTCCTTTCTTAATTATTAAACATGGATACCTCAACAATCCCCACATCACACTTCTACATAGGGCTGGACTAACGAGCTGCTCGGATCGTTAAGGCTCGGCTCGTTATTGTTCGTGATCGTTAAGGCTCGGATCATTAAGCTCACTAAGGATAACGAGTTAAATTCAAAGATCGGCTCGGTTCGTTATCTGTTCACGAGCGCTCACGAACAGATCGTTAAAACTCGTTAAGGAGATGTATCAAATTAATCAGCTACTTAAAATACATCAAGCATCAGCCGGACATGAGTACAATTTAACATATATATAGAAGTACTTCAAAAGTGACAAATCGACAGTTAATAGTTCACACACTCATAGTTAGATGGGCTGGGCCTGGGCTAGGGCAGCGGGCAGCGGGCAGCTATGCAGAGAAAATTAGCGAGCTTAACGAGTAGCTCATGAAACTCGTTAGTTTGATTGTTTAGCTTGTTAGTGTTAGCGAGCTAAAATTGATGCTCAGCTCGGTTCATTAAGAAAACGAGTCGAGTTCAAACGAGTCGAGCTGCCGAGTGTTCAATAAGCTTAACGGACTTCGAGCTTTATGTCCAGCTAGCCCTACTTCTACACTCCTGAATAAACTCCAAAAATATAAATATATTTTCTTCATTGCAATAGAAAAGCTCACCCAAGGATCTTATATATACTAATTGGAGGCACCAAAGGAAGCTCCACGTTAATCCTCAGCAAATAAAAAATTAACCATCAGATCTCCCTCATTACTCATCTACAGCCGTGGGATCAAGTAGAAGAGTCCTCTCATACTATCCCACGTGTAAGTCTCCTTAATTAGCGTCCTTTTCCATTAGCATTGCAGAAACGCCTCGCTAGAAGATTCCTCCACCGATCCTGCCCCACCGAGCCACAAGCGCGTCGTCAGGAGATCTCCAATGGCTGTTCCTCCTCATCCTCCTCAGGAAGATGGAGCTACTACCGTTGGTTCTGTCAGCGATAGCGCAGGACTGCGAGGCTGAAATCTGAGGGAAACGTGATCGTGAAGGACAATCTCGGCAACGTCGACGTTGTGTGCAAGCGGCCAGACGCCCAGATCTTTACCTATCACCATCGAAGACTTCAGCAAGAAGGATGCTGGTCACGAGCTAAGTTGAATCTCCAAGCACATCAGCAAGGTAAGCATTAACTCAATGCACTTTTCTCTGGCAAGTTCCGATGATTCCCAGTTTCCCACCTCCTCTTGCCTCTTTCTGAGAGATGCGCTATATGTGTTTGAGGAATTGTTAACCTGGTGAGATTTCATCTAATGCCGTACAAGTAGAAAGGACCAGGGTTTTTGGTAGGTCCATATAAAAATTATGATATCATTGGTTAAAAGTCACAAGGTTGCACTTGGTCAGTTTCGGCTGGACTTAAGCAGCTAGATCAATGAATTTGTGTTCATATCATTCTTATAAACCTAATTGCATTCTGTTACTGGGTATATGAGCATTATTTTGATCTATGAAAAGATCAAATGGCTGGGTCTACTTACCTGTTGCCGCACTCAAATAAATAAACTAGCGTTATGTACAAAATTGGAGAATTGGTACTCCTGTCCTATGGTTCAAATTTCAGAAGAGCAGAAAATTAGGCATGCAATCTTTATTATACAGCAAATGCTAACTGTTAGTGTTGAGTCCGTGATAAAATATTGATGCTTTGTTTCCCATGTAAAATAACCAAATTATTTTAGCATGAGTATTATTTTAACAAGGGGTTACGGGTTGGAAGGTCAAATCTCAAAACGTGTGTTCTGATTGTAAGCTAGGTGCACTTCAGGTGTCAATACAAAAAAACATATCACTCTATTTTATTACGCCAAATGTAAAATACTGTATGGGTCTCCAAAGTTAGGGTAAATTTAAACATAAACTCAGATCTATTTTTACTTACGCATATGTTAATTGTAATTAGGTTATACGATCTGATAGCCCTATAGAAGATGTTGCTATTCGCTATTTTAGTCCACATCGCTTAATAAATATAATAACATAAGCCAACACTCTGCACCAAATATTGCTTATTCAATATTTATGCTTGATCTTTTGTTCCAGAAAGTTGTATGTCTTTGCTGAAAAACTGAACTTTCTTTCCACAAAATCCTAGAGTTTTTAGTGTATAAACCACCATACGTGCTTAAATGGTTGTAATGTTTACAGAAACTAAAAGTATACTTCACTATAAGCTCTTAAATAATTTAAAAGGATTGTCATGTACCAGTAAGTATCTTTTATTTTTTTTGTTTGGTTCTAAATTTCACCAACAGATCCATGCTGCATATATTTTGTTCTTTCAGTTCCTTTAAAGCCTACTGCATAATGTTAACTTCCTTGGTACAAATCAATTCAACTATACATGGACTTCAGATATTTCCTTCATAGTCTTAGGTTTTCTGCCATGATCGAGAAGATGAGACTTAGGAGCTCTCCACTATCCGAGGCAACTTGAAACTGTATGTGTAAGTCCAAGATGATTTACAAGCTTAGTGAATTGAAAAGTAGGCTTCCATATTAAATCGCAAGGAGAAGAAAGAGAACTAGCAAATATGTGATGTTTCTTTTGCTTTTTGTTATATTGTTTGGGTTTCCAACACAATTTTCCGCTCCTAAAAACTTTGTGTTCTTTAATGCACGATGCATGTAGGATTCAGCAGCCCCACAATTAGAATTGCAGTGGTCCATGGCGGACGAACATGGCTAACATGTTTTATGGCGTTCTTAATTTTAGGCATCCATCTCTATGTCAGTTTATGTGCTTATACTATTGTATTAATTTACATAAAATGCACAGATTGATAATTGTATTCACTGGTGTTATCTTGGCCGAAAGGAAAAAATGAAGGAAATTATTGTCAGATAGGTACGGCCTGGCCCAGCAGCGATCTTGGTCGCCTGTTTGCTGTTCCTACTCTTCAGCTTCTCTCGAATAACAGCTCATTTGCCACCAGGCCTACTGTACTATGCAGGTATTCAAGTTCAAACATGCCAACTTTAATCCTGCTATTTGCTGGAGGGTACGTGACTCAACTGAATTTTTTAAATGACTTATGACTAAAGCTATCTGGGAAGAGATTAATAACTATGAGTGTCTTGGTAGTTACTTTTCATACGTAACAAGAATAATGCAATGCTGAATATTGTTACTTTTCCTCGATTATTACCCATTTCCATAACAATGAATAATATTATTTTTCTTTAGCGGAAATGGGAACATCCGTGTGTAGCGCAATCTTGAAGTATACCTTGCAAAGGAGGCTTCTGTAACAGGTTTGGAATCAACAAAAATTGAGTACTTCATTCTTTTAAGATCGAAAACTGCTTTGAGATATCTAACCGTGATGTTCTTGCTATTTTTCACCATTATATTAAATAGACTCATGTGAATGCATTTTATATGGTATTGGAGCTTCATCTCTTTTCGCAAAGTACAATTCTCCCTTTCTATGTCATACAACGAGCGTGAAAAAAAATCCGAAATGGTTTCCAACAATTCACTCATGTTGTTTGGAATCAACAAAAAATGAGTACTTCATTCTTTTAAGATCGAAAACTGCTTTGAGATATCTAACGGTGATGCTCTTGCTATTTTTCACCATTATATTATATAGACTCATGTGAATGCATATCCTCTATATGGTATTGGCGCTTCATTTTTTTGCAAAGTATTTTCTCCCTTTCTATGTCATACAACGAGCCTGAAAAAAATACAAATCGAAAATGGTTTTCAACAATTCACTCATGTCGTATACATTGATCTTGGTTGTTCAGAGACTTTTTTTCATAATAACTTGGCACTACTCTGCAAATACATATTGTTAAATTACAACGGATATTCCTGAAGTAGATAAATACATGTAAAATTTAATTTCGCTAATTAACAACCAATTGAAGTAGATAAATTTCTCCCCACTAAATAATTTTATTCTAACACTTCTAACACGTGAAAGTTGGACACAAAAAATATGATTGAATTATGAATATTTATATGTTATAAAATAGCTAGCCCGTGCTGTTGCACGGGTTGATGACTAGTTAAGCTAATACGAGTACTACATAAATATTTTCCTTTAATCTCCTGGATTAAGCTTAGGCTGTCTTCGGCGCCTTGACGGCCTCGAACCTCGGCTCCTTGGCCTCGAACTTGTGCTTATTGTACACGTCCATGTAGTCCCCGAACACGAACTCCGGGTAGGCGGCGGCGCCGCCCTCGGGCACGGCCGGCGAGATGGCCGCCACGAACGCCGGGTTGTAGAAGGACGCGATGGAGCGGCGGTTGCCGTTGCGCATGGGCAGGACGCGGTGCCACGCGCTGCGGTACCGCCCGTTGCTGAGCACCTCCACCTGGTCGCCGGTGTTGACGACGATGGCATCGGAGAGAGGCTGCACGTCCAGCCACTCGCCGTCCTTGAGCACCTCCAGGCCGCCGACCTTGTCGTCCTGGAAGAGCAGGATGACGCCGCCGGCGTCGGTGTGCGCGCGCAGGCCCGTGACGAGGTCCGGGCGCGGGCACGGCGGGTAGTGGCTGACCTTGGTGCCGAAGAACGGCGCGTGGCTGCCGTCGGCGGTGAAGGCGGCCTTCATGTGGCCCTTGTCCAGGCCGAGGTTCTCGTCCATGGCCTCCATGAGCCGCTCCGCCAGCTTCTTGAGCTCGGCGCGGTACTCGCGCATGGTCTCCTTGAACGCCGGCGGGTCGGACGGCCACTGGTTGTCGTCGTGGAGGTAGAAGATGTCCTCCCAGTCCATGTCGTCCACAGGTGCCACCGCCTCGCCGCGCCTCTCCGCCTCCACGAGCGCCTCCAGCGTCTGCACGGGCTCCGACAACTGGAACGCCGCCTCTCGGAGCCGGTAGCTCTCGGAGCATACCTTCTTGACGCGATCGAGGAGCTCCACTGGGATGCCATGGTTCACTAGCTGGAAGAACCCCCAGTTCTCGCAGCCGTCAGCGATCTGCGCCATGGTCTCGGCCCTCTCGGCGCCGTCCAGCTTGGAGAAGTCGATCACCGGAACAACCATGGTGGAATTCTAGTGAAAGATGAGTGGCTATTGGCTAGCTAGGCTCTGATCTCTGAATCTCTGAGAGGCGATGGTTGTTCTTTTGCAGCTGATGGTTGAGATGGGGGAGAGCATATGGCCTTTTTATAGGGCTTCCAATGCACCTGCAGCCTTCAGAGGCTGCTGCTTCAGATTAACAAATTGCATAAAATAATAAAAGAAAATTCTCTGAATAAAAAATAAACGCGGGAAAAATTCTCTGCATGTGTCGAAAAGAAAGAAGTTTCCTGGAGGTAGAGGCCAGATTGCAATTTGTTTGGATGCTCATGCTGAGGTGGATCCGGCATATTAACTGCCTAGATCACCAGATTGATTGATCATATCATTGTCAATGACTTCTCTGAACAAGAACAAATCTGTCACCGTCCATATGATTGACTTTCTGTGAAGAACAACTCTAGAGTGTGGTCTCTGAAGAACCATAATAAACTACAACTTGATAGCATGGTAATACTACTATATTAGAACAACTTGATTGGAAGCTTGACTGAAGATGTGTATTGGTGCATTTGTCTTTCATATAAGAATTCGATTCCTCTAGCAGGGTCTCCTTATTATTAGCAGTATTTCTATGGTTTTATTCTTCGAGTCCATGTTCTTATGAATTGTTCCATGCACTATTATATGAAGAGGGAGTACGAGTAAGTATCTGCGAGAAACTTACATAGAAAGGCCCTTGTTACCACATTACGATCATTTTCACCTCTCATGTTTTGCTCAACAATATGCGGGAAGTAAAGTATTGAGGCCATCTTAAAACATATGCTATGATATCCGCAATACCAGAATTTGTTTTATCCACCAAATGCGATGCTTAAATTTCTGTTTTTCTCCTCGAATTTTCTCATCCTAATCCGCCCATGGTTAGGTTAATTGGTATGCAAAACTTTCCCTTTCCATCATGTGCTCATTGTACATGTGCCACGCGATCTACCGGTGGCTCCTAAAAGTCTTAGTCATGACAAGCAGTACCAGCAGCTAACCCATGCATGCACCATTACCTCATCAACTATCCGTTAGGTACAGTTTATTTAAAATATATCCTGTTTTCTTTGAGCAAAATCAAACAGATGACTTGTTCAAAGCACACGAGATGAAGAAAGATTCAAATGTTCGGTCGAGGAAAATAAACTACTCAGAATGAAAACCAGGCGATTAGTTAACTACACCACGCATGTGGCGAAGATTGGCTTGCTAAATATTCAACTTGCTGTCGTAGAATGATAGCCAAGTGATCAATTAACTAACTAACTAACGGTTTGTCCTTGTGTGGATGGTTTCGTTAATGAGATGAGATCAAGAGAGATTAACTAATCAATTCAACCAGTAATATATCTTGTTGAATATGCATGGTGACCTCCTATCCAGGTAAAGGTGATTGGGACATTTGCCGTACTGCCTGCCTGGCCATTCCGTGGTCCAGTGACGCTACTGAGTTTGTAAACAAAATCACACGAAGATAGAGCACGAGTAAGGCAGGGCGGCCGTGCGAGCCGTGTCCGATCCGCGATGCCGCGCGTGGCATCTGGCTGGCTCCTATATATCTTTCCTTACAGGAAAAGGACGTTGGCGGGGAAATTATATGTACACATAACAGAATAATTCTCGCGAAACCTATGTTCCTAGGAGTATTCCAACAGATGCTGCAAACTAGCGCGGCGCGCTAAATACCGGTCATTTTGGGTGCGGAGGGGCAAAAACGTTGCTCCAGCAGCCGCTGCAAAAGCCAGCTAGCGCGCTGTAAAATCCGTCCAGCGCACTGGGAATTGCGGCATCGTACGCGGCATATGTCCCGCGCGACGGAGCGCGCGCTGGACCGTCTGACAACAACGCGTGAAGACCAACTGCCACGGAATCTTCCGTCGCGGCTGCTGCCCGTCGCCCTCGTCCTCCGGCACGAACACGACACGACTGCGGCTCGTCCTCCGGCGCGGCTGCCGCCCGCCGCCGGCCGAGCTCGCCGTCGCCACCCTGCAGGTCGCCGCCGCCGGCCACGGCCACGAGCGACGCCGGGTGAGGCCGGGCGGCCACGGCCGTGAGCGACGCCGGGATGCGCCTGCGTGCGGGCCTGTAGAGGCGGCGGCGCCGCCAGGCTGAGCTCGCTCCAACGATTGGGGGAGCTAGCTCCCTCCAACGATTGGTGGCTTGGTTGTAATTTTTATTTTTATTTTTAGGGTCTTGATTGTAAAGCTATATTTAATAAAGAAATATGTTTGTGGTGCTATTTTAGTGTGTCCGTTGGAGACGTTTTTTTGCTGCGGCTGCGCGCTATATTTTAGTGCATCTGTTGAAGACGTTTCAGCTGCGGCACGCTAAAACTGCTATTTCGGTTCTATAAACTTTTTTAGCGCGCCAAATTATAGAGCGCCTGATGCTCTAACATGGTCCAAAACTAGGGAATCAACTTTCCAGATTGTTCTGTGTAAGCAACATTTTATTTATATTCTTTTTGCTTGTTTTCTGCTCTACCTTGTAAGCTGATTTTTTTTTCAGCACATGTATGATCTCTGACCTTACTAGGCTTTATTAATTTATAATATCGGGTGTTATCGTCTTTTATCTAAAATCAACTTTCCAGAGCGACAACTAAGACTTTTCATGTAACTTAAAATCTTAAAGCTGTAATGCATACCTGGTAACATATAACGCATAGGCTAAAATAGACATCTGCAAGATTATTGAAAGATTCTAGGTTGAAAAACATGGATTTTACGGGATCATCTTTACTAATCAATATTAATATTTTCAAATTGGCACGGTATGTGCTACTAAGGAGACATGGGAAGGTAATGACATGCTGGGGTAGAGATATCTATAGTATCTAAATAGGAGCAACCCACTAAGATTATTTCTCTCAACATGCAAGGTATCCACCTCATCAATCATTTTGGAGCAATTCTAGCCTTCCACAACAGCAACCTGCCATGTCACTATTTTTCGTTTTTTCCCACCTAATTATCACTATGGAACGTTATTATCAAAAAAATAGTCTGCGTATTTCCTCTCCACTAATATTACCGAACAGTCACAACATCTATAATATCTAAATGGGAGCAACCCACTAAGGGTATTTCTCTCAACATGCAAGGTATCCACCTCATCAATCATTTTGGAGCAATCCTAACCTTCCACATCAGCAACCTGCCATGTCACTATTTTTCGTTTTTTCCCACCTGATTATCACTATGGAACGTTATTATCAAAAAAAATAGTCTGCGTATTTCCTCTCCACTATTGTTACCGAACAGTCACAACATTTAAGACATTTATGCATCCGGTGATTGACTCTTGCTCTCCTACAACATCACGGCTTTTGATTGCACAAATGAGAACCGGTCAGTATTTAACTTGGCCTTGGCCCGATTTCCCCTTCCTGTAGGACTCCATTCCAATAAATCTGCTAGAGCTCTCTGGCCACCCATCGGTTAAAGGAAAGGATAGTGATATAAGAAATTCAGTTTGGTAGATACGCTCAGGTTACAGATGGATCAGCTCAGGTTGCAGATGGATCGTTGGTTCTTTTGCTACTTTGTGTGAACTTCTGTTGATTTGGCTACATGTTTACAGTCTCTACTTCATCTGTTTTTTGGGTATTGTTAGCCGCAATACATCATTGCCTCATTTGATCATGGGTATTTACTTCTAGATTATGCATCTACTCTTCTACTTCGATAATATCTCGGGTTCTACTTCTATAATTTTGGACATTTCATACATTCTTTCACCACGTCCCATTTATTTTTAGCTGCAATCCAACTTCCAGGGGATAATATATATCTATATTAAGCTCAATGGAATTATCATGTTATATGTTGCAGAGTTATTTTGAGGTATCAATTCTTTTCTTTTCTTTTCTATTAGCATGAAACTCTCAAGTGTTCTTCCATATATCCTAGCACAATTACATGTTTTCTGGTTTTGCACGGTTGTATGGAAGTGACTTTTCATATTACACTTACCTATGTCAACCTGTGAGCAGACGCTCAAAAACAACTAGATAATTTATATTATTTTCTCACAATCGGATTGATAATCCATGTACTTCCACGCCTGAATTTCAGAGGTGAAGTTATTCGTACTTTTTGTACCAAATAAATCATGATCATATATATTTAATTCTATCAATGTAGTTTTTTATGTCTTCTTACTTTGTATTCTCTAATATTTGTTACCAATTCCCGCCGCAACGCGCGGGGTATTATCTAGTTCAGATATATAGAGGAGACCAAACAACGTCGGAGCAACTTTATATTCACACACGAAATCAAATATGGAGTTCAAAAAAGTACGATTAATTGTGTCATTTTCTGGTGCCACTTACATGGACTAGTTAACACTGAATTCAATAAAACAACTATAACATACTGCCTCCGTTCTAACATAATTGACATTCTAGGTTTGTCCTGACCTAGACTTATCTAAGTTTGACCGGATTTAAAGAACCAATGTTGATGTCTATAACGTGAAATTATATACTATGAAAATATATTATATGATAAATCTAATACGCTTAATCTAATCAGAAACAGCTTCAATCTGGCGTAAATCTACGCGGCACGCGAGCCGTCCGATCGCGGGCGAACGGTCAGGTTTCTCTCTCCTTTCTTTTTCCTCTTCTCCCGCACGACCGCAACCCGCCGCCGTCGCCACAAACTCACGACACCATGCCGCGCGTCCCCGCCGCCTGGACGCCGCAGCTGCCTCCCGGTCCCGGCTATGCGGTCGTCGCGCCGCCATAGCTACCACACGGCTCTGCCGCCGTCGCGCTGCCTCTGGCTGGCAGTCCCCGAGCGTCCGTGTGGGAGCCGCGATTTGGGCCTCGTCAATGTAGAGCCTCCGCTTCGATCCGGCCGAGCCTCCGCTTCGATCCGGCCGGCTGGGTACGTGTAGGCTGCGCGGCGGCGGCTGCGAAGAGGAGGAGGACACGTAACGAGGCCGCCACCAGGGTGGGTAGGTAAGTCGACCAGGAGGCCGCCCCCCCTGCGGGTGGCGGGGAGGCGCAGCCCCGGCTCCGGCGGTAGGGAGCGTGTAGCGGTGGCGTATGGAGAGTGCGAGCAAGTCAGAGCGCTTCCGGCAGTGCCGCACCGCCAGCTCCTCCTCCAAGCCATGGCTCGGCCGGTCGTCCACGACCACCCCCGCGCTTGCTAGCCACGCTGCAGCCGCCAAGGTGCCTCTGTCCCCGTCCGTTCCCCGTGCGTGCTCGCCACGCTGCAGCCGCTGGGGTGCCGCCATCGCCTCTGGGCTCTAGCCTCTGTTGCGGACAGGGAAAATCGAGAGCAGAGGTGAGGGACGAGGTGTGGAAGCCGACTGCAGCAGGGGCAGCCATCCGGTGGCGCAAGAAGAGTCACAGCTTTGGGTAGCCATGGAGGAAGGAGAGTCATTGACTTTCGATTTCCAGTCCTACGCCTCGTCGCCTGAATCTAGGCTTTGTCGGATGACTCGCCGGGAGGAAGGGCGCTAGCGGAGGTCTCACCTTTGCAGCACCCGGCCTTGTGACTCCGGTCGCCATCCTAACCTGGTCGTCCATCAGAAGCCCGTGACCAGGCCGTTGATCCGCTTCGTTCTCCTGCACCCAGGAAGCAAGCCACAGCGGGCTAGCTGATTGGCTCGTGCTCATGCGTGGTAGTAGACTAGTAGCTAGCTAGCCAAAGCGACTCTGGGACTAGTACTAGTTAAAGTGCGTGTAGTGTTCATTCATGGATTAAGCTGGCTGCACTCATACACATGTGTTCGTGCTGATGGTGTCTTTTGTATATGAATACGTGTGTTTAGTCACCGTAATCGTTGTGTCCGTAAGATTAAGCCTAGCATGTTGCGCTTTGCCAACCACGCCGCCATTCCGCCAATCGTTGTTGCCCGATAAGCTCATCAAGATTTGTCGTCCGATCTGTGTCGTATATATTATCCGATCATGTCGTGATCCGAGGAACCACTCCGATGGACTCCATTTCGACGACTAAGAGCAACTCCAGCCGTCCCCCCACGAAGCCTCCCAGGACAACTTTTCGACGCCGGCGGTCCATTATCCCCGTAGTCGCGCCCCCAGGACCCCCCCAAGGCCTCGTTTTTCGCCGGATTTGGGCCAAATTTGGCGCCGGCGAAAGGGAAAAACCGCGCGGGCCACCACTGTCGGCGAGAGAACGCACCTTTCCACGAACGGGTTCGTCCTTTCCTCCTCTCCTTCTCCCCGTCGCCGGCACCGACTCCTCCCATTCCGCCGCGAGCTCGCCACCAAAACCACCGCCAACTACCGCGACGACACCCTCTGCCGTATCCCTCCCCGCACCAGCCGCCTCCACCTGAGAATCGCCGTCGCGGTGAAGTTTCGCGCACATCCGCCTCCACCCTGCCCGCGAGGTGTTCGACGCTTTGCCTCGATGGACTCCGACGATGAGGAGATGCTCGCCGCTCTGCTGGACGAGGAAGCCGACTCTGCCGCCGCCGACGACGAAGAGCACTTGCTGATGCTCGCCTGTCTGGCTGGCCTGTACGACGCCGATGCACAGCCGAATCGTGGTGGTTCGGCACCAGGTCGGCGCAAGAGCAAGGCACGCCAGCGTGCCGAGGGCTATTGCATGATATATGCCGACTACTTCGCCGACGATCCAGTACACGGCGAGAAGACATTTCGGCGCCGTTTCAGAATGAATCGGCACCTTTTCCTTAAGATTTTGCATGGTGTCCGAGAGTTCGACAACTATTTCGTTTGCAAGAAAGATTGCACCGGTACGGTTGGTTTTTCCTCGCTCCAGAAGTGCACGGTCGCATTGAGATTGCTTGCATATGGAGCTCCAGCTGATTCGCAGGATGACTATCTGCGCATGGCCGAATCCACCATCCTTGAGTGCTTCTACAGGTTCTGCAGAGCCGTAATTGGCGCATTTGGACCTGAATATTTGCGATCACCCACTGCTGAAGACACTGCTCGGATCCTAGCTGAGAATGAAGCAAGAGGATTTCCTGGGATGCAAGGAAGCATCAACTGCATGCACTGGAAATGGAAAAACTGTCCATTTGCTTGGTAGGGGATGTACAAAGGGCACAAAGGCGGTTGCAGTGTCGTACTTGAGGCAGTGGCTTCGTATGATACCTGGATTTGGCATTCCTTCTTTGGAATGCCAGGATCAAACAACGACATCAACGTACTGCAGTGCTCGCCTGTCTTCTCCAAACTTGTTGAAGGTATTGCTCCCCCGGTGAACTTCGAGATCAACGGGCACCATTACAACAAGGGATACTACCTGGCAGATGGTATCTATCCAAAATGGTCAACATTTGTGAAGACCATCTCAAACCCTGTGCCGAAGACGGCTAAAGCTTGGTTTGCCAAGTGCCAGGAGGCTTGCAGGAAGGATGTCGAGCGGGCATTTGGTGGGCTCCAAGCTCGATTTGCTGTTGTCTGGTATCCCGCTATGTCTTGGTCGAAAGATCAGATGTGGGAGGTGATGACTTGTTGTGTGATCTTGCACAACATGATCATCGAGAGCGAGCGGAAGTATCCAGTGGATGAGAAGGAGAAGAAGGTGCCATACTTCAGACAGGGTCCTCTCGTGGGCGAGGATCCAGAGGAGAGCGAGCGTCTGCCTGTACCGAAATCATGGACTGCCTACCTTGCAACGCGTCAGGAGATCCGAGACCCAGTAGTTCATGAGCAATTGCAGCAAGATCTGGTGGAGCACCTGTGGAGGCGCAAAGGCGAGGTCTAGGTTTTATGTAATTTGATTTTAAAAACTTGTTTTAAATTTTATGATTTGTTAAACAATTTGTAATAATTTTTCTGTCGAATTATTTGATACAAATGATAAATTTGCTTAAAAAATAATAGATTTTACTAGTAAAATGGGGGGTCTATGGGGAAAACACCGGAAAACGATTAAAAACGCCGGAAAACGCCGGAAAACGCCGGGTTGGGGGGCGACACGGCTGGGAATCGGGCTGCCCCCACGCCGTTTTTTTCCGCCGGCGCCCCCCAGCAGAGCCAAAATTAAAATCACCGGCAATTCGGCCTGGGGAGCCAACGGCTGGAGATGCTCTAAGCAAAGACCCTCGTCGGGGATCTCGACGAAGAGCGTGACGTGTAGTGACGAAGTTACCCACCCAGTAGTGATGTAGTTATCCACTCTAAACCGATGGAGTTACCCACCTATAACTAATATAGTTACCAACACTAAGCTGATGAAGTTACCGCTCCGTAGTTATGAAGTTACCAACCCTAAATTGATGAAGTTACCACCCAGTAGTGATGGAGTTACCAACCGTAAACCAATAAAGTTATTTCCCAGTAGTAATGGAGTTACCCACTCTAAACTATTAAAGTTATCACCCAATAGTGATGGAGTTACCCACCCTGAACTGATGGAGTTACCTACCCAGAAGTGATGTAGTTACCAACCCTAAGTTGATGAAGTTACCGCCACCGTAGTGATAAAGTTACCAACTCCAAACTGATGAAGTTACCACCAAGTAGTGATAAACTTACCCACCCTAGACTGAATGAGTTAACAACTGTAAACTGATGAAGTTACTGCCAAATAGTGATGGAATTACCCACCCTAAACTTATGAAGTTACCCACCCAGTACTGATGATGTTACCATACAATAGTGATGAAGTTACCCACCAAACAGTGATGGAGTTACCACCCAGTAGTGATGGAGTTACCACCCTAAACTGATGTAGTTACCCACCTGGTAGTGATGTAGTTACCCACCCTATGCTGATGAAGTTACCACCCCCATTGAGGGAGTTACCAACCCTAAACTGATTTATTTACCCACCCTAAATTGATAGAGTTACCCATCATCGATTGATAGAGATTACCACCCAGTAGTGATGGAGTTACTCACTCTAGACCGATAGAGTTACTCTCTCTAAACTGATGGAGTTACCCACCGAGTAATGATGATGACCCACCCAGTAGCAATGGAGTTACCCTCCCTAGATCAACAGAGTTACCTACCCAGTAGTTACCCACCCTAATTAAAGTGATAAGAGTTACCAACTAGTAGTGATGGAGTTACCCACTGATTAAGTTATCAACCTAGTAGTGATGGAGTTACCCATCCTAAACTGATAGAGTTACCACCCAATAGTGATGACGTTATCCACCCTATACTGATGGAGTTAACACTCTGGACTGAAGTAATTACCCACCCTAAACTGATGGAGTTACCCACACTAAATTGATGGACTTACCCACCCTAAACTGATAGAGTTGTCCCCCCATAGTGATGTAGTTACCCACCCTAGACCGATGGAGTTACCCTCCCTGGACCGATGGAGTTACCATTCGTTGTATAGTTGGGTCCAAAATGAATCGTTGTGTGGGGTGGTAACTTACATACTACACCCTGGTAACTTACGTGTTAATGGCTGGTAACTTTTTGGGTAAAAAAAATATCGTCGAAACATATTAACATGGGATCTAGTTTCGACTAGTTCAACGGTGAAAACGGATCATAAATCGGATGAAGGGTTTGAGCTACAAAACATTTTGAAAATTCGAAATTCGTATTTAATGCGGGATGACATCAGCAATTATGTCATTTAGTGCATGCATGCTAATTTGCTCATAGATTACTAATTAGCTCAGCGCGCTCTCCTCCTCTCTCTCCCCGCCTTTCCTCTTCGCGTACGTTTTTGCCAGATTGAACCGGCGTATGGCTAGTTGGGTCCATCTAATAAAAGTAAATTAGTGTTGTAGATGTTGATATATTATTATATAAACTTTGTGGGTTTCCCTAGACAAACCTAGAACATCAATTATTAAGCAATGGCGGGAGTAATTAACAATTGCATGAGAAGTTCACCTCATTTTACCTCCATTGATCAGATTTGATAGGTGGTTAAGGTAGTTAGCATTCTAAGGCAACTCATACTTTTAGGGAGCGGCGTTCCTACACCCGGCCTCAACAGCTCCTGTTATTTCGAAAAAAAATAGTAAAATATTATAGAAAATTCTGAAAAAAAATGGAGGCACACTCATATGAGTTTTTCACATCCATGAAAAATTTCGGAATGAAAAGACATTTCCTGTGCTCTGTACAAAAAAGACAAAATGAGTGGTCAAAATAGATCTAAAAACACATTTTTGAAAACACTGACTTTTTTTTTGCACAAAGCAAAGGGAATGTCTTTTCATTCCGAAAATTTGCACGAATTTGAACAACTCATATGTGTGTGTCTCCAATTCTTTTCAGATTTTTTCATAATATTTTACTATTTTTTTATTTTTTCCGAAAAAAACAGGAGCATGTGAGCTCGGGTGCACCTTTGAATTTCCGATACTTTTATTGGTAGTATAGAAGTATAGATGATACTTCATGAGAGAGACCAAATAACGGCAGTTGAAATAAAAATCTTGAAACCCGGAGGGACATGGCCGTAGTTCCTCGATTATGGGGGGTGTCCATGGTCCCTGTCACTCTTCCTGTCTTGGTCTGTAGAAGGTATAGATCATACGCCACGAGAAGGACCAAATAAGATCTACTCCCTTTGTTCTAAAATATAAGGCGCCCTTTAATTTCGCTGGTCAATGACGTATAACTTTGACCATGATTTATACTTATAATATGTCCATAAAATAAGTATACAAATATGTGAAATGAAAGAATTTTGCAAGACAAATCTACCATTTACACATTCTCAATCTCTATAATTTACTATATATTACTGGTTAAAGTTGAGCATCAAAGACCAGCACAAAAATAGCGTGCCTTATATTTTGGGACGGAGGGGTATTAAAATAAAATATTGAAACATGGAGGGATATGCCGTGGTACCTTGATTATGGGGGGATCCTTGGCCCCAATCGGTCCTCATGTCTTCGTCACTATTTGAAATGCTGATGTTTATCAAGAATGGAAATTCACGAACCCAGATAAAACTTTATTCTGGTAGCCACACAAGCACATGGCCAATTAATCCCTTTGGTCCCATTCACTGATGGATCATTTGACACACTTGCAGAAGAACACAAGAAAGGAACATCTAGTACAGTGTTCAGTGCGAACCTAATGGACCAGCTAGAGGAGAGGTGAAAGGTCCAATCTGAACTCCAATGAATCCAATTCTAGCCTTACAAGTTCCAGCGGTTTTCCACACATTTTCCTTGAGCAAATTGAAGATGATGACATGAAAATAATAACTCAGCGAGGACAATAATTAGTCTTGGAAAGACGCATCAAGTTATTTTCAAGACAGGTTTTCTGTGTACCTTCCCAGAAGGGATGGGAAATGCCAAGTTCGATGCCACAGTTTCTTTGATGAGAATTCATATGCAAATGAGAATCAGTAGAGAGTCCAACTTCTCTTTGGCTGGTTTCGAGAATTGTGGATATGATTTGAGCCTCGATTTTATTCCCCGCGTTACTTTTGTATAAATCACATCCGAAAATGCGGATACGAATTTGTAAGTGCATACTAGACATCTATATGTTCTCATATATTTGTTTTCAGAATTTTTGAGTTTTCGAAATAAAGTTTCGGATTCTTCAAAAAGGTATCAGCTGACCCATGCATGCATCATTAGCTCATCAACTAGCTGTTAGGCACTTTTTTGCCGCTGAAAACTAAACTGTTAAGTACTGGACAGTCTACTTAATTTTATTTAATCAAAATCAAACAGATGGCTTGTTCACAGCACTGGAGAAGAAGACATATTCGAATGTTTGCACGTGGAAAATATGATACTCAGAATAAAGACCAACTGAGCAATTAACTATATATGCTAAGTATTCAACTTCGTGTTGGAGAATGATAGCTAAGCTAAGTGATAAATATTCAGCTTCCTTCCCCGCAAAAAAAAAAATGTATTCAGCTTCGTGTTTTAGAATCTATACTACTATTAAACAAGCGAACATGAGTTTTTCTAAAGCCACCCGGACAAACGTATCCAGATTGACTAGCACCGTCGGATCAGCCGCACTTAATAAAATCTAATGGTTCCGATTAACTCAGGGGTGCACTTAGCAATTTACCACGACGGACCGCACTTCACCTCAGAGGATTTCAGCCTCGCATCCGCATACGCATCACGTCCACGCCGAAAAAAAAACGAGCCGCACGCCTGCAAGTCAACAGAGCAGAGACGCCCTCTCAATCCCCTTCTCCTGCCGCCGATCCAGCAGCTTCGGCGCTCAGCATCGCCATGGACGCCGCGCCGCCGTCACCCGCCTCTCTGCCATCCGCGCCGCTCCCACCGTCCCCAGCGCCGCATTTTCTTCCATGGCAACCGCCGCAGCTCCGTGCGTGTGCAACCGCCGGTCAGCTCAGGTCGTGGGGACTGCCCATCATGGAGGTCGTGGTGGTTTGAATCTTGCCCAAACCACCGGCCCTGCCCCTGCGGCTCTGCCTATGGCGCTGCCATAACGTTGCAACAACCCCAACCACGCCTCCCTTGCGCCACGAGCCGAGCCCCTACTGCGAGGCGCCTTACCCCTGCTACGCGGCCGCCACACTCTGCCGCAGCTTCCTCCGCCCCTGGTCGAATCCCGGGCCGCCAAGCCGCAAGAGTGGCTGGAACCATGGCCGCACAGCCAAGCTGCAAGACGGACTGGAACATGGCCTTCCCTCCAGGATGTAAGATGGGCTGGAACCATTGCTACTATGTTTTCTGATACAAAAATCGTTGTTGTTCTGTCCCCCAGATCTACGGTATGTCCCCAGCCAACTATTCAGGTTCTATCCTCCGCATCTGCTTGAAACTAGGTTTTTATGTTTCTTAATAATTATACCCCTCAATATTTTCATTTCTTAGGTAACTGTGTTGACGGCCGCATCACAGTGACAATGCTCGCTCCTCACTCTGTTATGAAGTTAATCCCAGCTCAATATGTTATACTAAACCTTTCAGGTAGTCTAATTGATTTCAACTCCTTTTCAGTCTTACATGTAACTTGCAGTATGCAAGCAAAAGCTACAACAACTACATCCGTGTCTGCCATCATATGTCATGGAGGCTATCAACGTAATTATTGTACATACAGGTTATCTTTATATGGGAAAACATATACTATATCGGACCATCCTCATGTCATCATGTGTAGTAGTATTGCATTTAGTTCCGGCATGATTAGTATTATTCCATGTGCTTGGGTGAGCTGATATGTGATGCCTTCTGAAGTCTACTCATGGTAACTATTTTTGGCTTTAGATACCTGGTCGAAGAATAAAGGCTACAGAAGCTTGCATAACTACTACTATTTTGTATGCACGATTTCAGAATTTCTTCTGCTACTTTCCACGATGGAAGCTATCCATTTTATTTGATATTTGAGTTTTCACTTGGAAGTTTTTTCTTTTCTTTTCTTTTGCATTACATATGAGCCCTAAGTTGTTTGGCACACTAATGTCTCACATTAATACTATCGTGTACAAAATGTTACCATGGTATCATACACCGGATCAATTAGTCCAAATGTTTTTTCACCGTGCTTCTGTTATGCAAAACAAACATTATGTTGAACTCTAATGTTTTTACATAGAAGCTAATTTACAATTATAATAATCATTGTCTGGAAACTCTAATGTTTAATCTAATGAGACCTATTTGGCTGCTCCTTATGTTGAACTGTTAATACTTATGTACTACATGCCTGTGCATATAAGGAACTAACTTGTGTGGTTATCTATGATGAACATCTCTATTCATCACATATATGGAAGGTATTGATGACTAACACTTGAATTTCATTTTTTTTATGTGATAGGCTCTTTGTAGCGCACAATGTTACAAGGGCACATAAATGTAAGCCAAGAGAATATGTAGTGGAAGCCAATTACAGGATGGAACAAAAGAAAATTCAGAGTACAGACTTCATGCCATCCTTTGCCGCGGGTAGAATCTTACTTATCATGATATTTGTTCATGATCGGCGTGCCTGGGGTTCGTTAATAACCAGTGGTCAAGTGAAGGAACTGATGCGAGCTATTTGATCTCATCTTTATATATGTAGAACTGCCTGGTCATGAAACGGTCCGGACTTTTTGTCAACCCATGATGATTTATCTAGGGTGCTCCCTTCCATGGTTGAACATTATGGTGTTCTCGACCCTGAGAAACCATGGTACCACCATGTAAATGTATATCGGAAGACAAACGAAAGCAGTAAGAAACTAGGAGTTTATGTTTAGCCCTCCTTATTTTCTTGCAGTGTTTCTTGACCTTTGTAAACTGCTCTCTCATTGATATCGTGTGGTAACACCAATCATCGCAGAAAATTTAACGGTGTTAGCAAAACAAGTTTTGTAGAAAAGTGTATCTAAATTAATACCAACACGAACTTGCAAATATGATGATGGCTATTACACGTGAAGTTACAGGCAAGTTAATAATATTTCACCGACAACGTACAATACTAGCTTTGTCAATGAAAAAAAAGGGAGAGACAGGCTGGAGGCTCTCCCTTTCTCCCCCTCTGTTCCGTCTTGAGAGTCGACTCCAGTGCGCCTCCGCCGCCCCTTCTCTTTCTTCTCTCCGGCAGCCTTGCTGGCCGGCGTGCGGATGGAGTAGGTGGTTGGCTCTTCCTTGTATATAGTAGATGTAGGTTTAGGTTTAGGTGGTTTGCCCCTGTGGCATTTTGGCTTTATGCCGACCTGGCTTTCCTCGTGGTCGCTGGCGCGTGGCACCACGGGGCATCAGAGCTTCCCCAAGCGAGGTCACCGTGGAGGTGGTTGGCTATGGTGGCGGGATCTGGCGGTGCCGACTCCAATAAACGCGGTGGTGCGTCAGATCTGAGGCGATCTGGTTCTTCTTGTTGCCATGGTGGCAAGAGGAGGACGGGGTCTTCCAGATTTGAGGCGCTTGGGATCGGCGACGGTGCTGCTTCTCGCGGAGTTGGTCCTCTGGCTTTGCTCCGTCGAGTTCGTGCTGGTCTGCTTCGGCGGTGGTTTGTTGTTTTGTTGCAGGTGTTGGGGTTGCTGGCGGCAAGATCGGGTCCTCTCCGTGGCCGTCGTCTTGGTGGTGACCTCCATGGCGTGGTTTCTGTGCTCGGTCCTTGCTGGCACGGCGACGCGATCTCCGGCGGTCTCGATGGTGGTGGTGCTCTCTCCGTTCCCTTGGCCGGCCGAGGTGGCGAGGAAGGGGATGGGGAAGGTGCTGCTGGCATCGGCCTGTTTTGGTGGGGCTCTGTGGACGGCCAGTGTGGCAGGTGGAGCTGGCCCCTTTCCCCTCTTCCTCTGCTGGCGGAAGATGAAGGTGACAGCGGCTCAGATTCATGCCTGACGCAGGGATGGTGCAGTGATGGCGGCCGATCTGGTTTTGCCAGATCCAAGATCAAGAGCACCGTGGCCGATGGGCGTTCATCGTTTCAAGTTCCGGCGGCTTCGTCGGGCGACTCTTGTTTTCGAAGGCGTGGTGGTGCTCTCTCTTTCAGGTGCTGCGGAGGCTTCCTTTCTTCTTCTCCGGCGTCGCTGGCGGTGGAGGTTGGAAGCTTGTGGGGTTGTTCAGCGTTTGCTGTTGCGTCTGTGCTGTGTATCCGAAGGTGTATGCCTGCGTATGTAATCCGTATTGTACCTCCTTTTCTATGAATATACGTTAGGTTTTCTCAAAAAAATGAAAAAAAGGAAATTCATGATTATTTGGATTCTTAAAGATTACATATGTACATGTTTATTTTCGTTTGATTATTAAAAAATATTATTATAGATGAAACATACTCTAAAGTTTTAATCATTTGAAGATTACGTGCATTGCACGTGCAACATTACTAGTGATAGCTAACTGATGAATTAACCAATGCCTTGCCGTTTTGTCGATGGTTTCGTTAAGTGTGATAAAGGAAGTTTGACTAATCACTTTACCCAATACCTTTGTATTATTTTCCTTTTTTTTTGTCTGGACCCAAATACCTTGTTGAACATGGCCACGTCCTGTTCAGGCAGTATAGGTGATTGGGATATTTGCCTGACTGCCTGCCTGGCAATTTTGGCTCTTCCCGTGGTCCTGTGATGTCTCATGCAGTCGGTAGACAAAAACCACACCTGTGATAGAGCACAAGTAAGGCAATGCGTCGTGTGCGCAGCCGTGCGTGCCGTGTGCCAAGCGTGGGATCTGACTAGATAGTAGGACAAATAATTTAGCAGGGAATTATTCTACACAGCACAGAAAAATTATTCTTGCAAACCTGAGTCCCTAGCTAACGTGGTCTAAATTTAGGGACGGGCATGAGAATCAAACCAGTGGGGCCATGGCTCTCCCCATAATTGAAATTTTTGTTAAACCCCCCTAACTAATTTGTGGATTTGAGTCATAAATTTGTTTAAATTTAGCTCTATGGCCCCTTCCAACTTGTTTAATAAGCAATTGACCCCCTCATATTTCAATCATGGTTCCGTCCCTGGATGACACAGTCATCTTCATGGAGCATGACCGTGAAAAAGGCCAAAAACCTTTGATATCTTCATTTGTGAAATGGAGTAACTTTTATGTCTTAAAATTAATTTCTGCGAGAATGAGATTCTTTTGTTTTGGGAAAGCCATGGAAGCTCAAGCACAATATATATGAACTAATTTTTTTCAGCGATCAAGGTCACTTCCCAGGTTATTTCGACATCCCGGTTTCACTATTGGAGGCTTAGAAATGAGGCTTGTCCTGATCAACTCTATGCTTAGCAACATGATTTTGTATTTTTTTTCAATCCCAAAAGTGGTTCTGCAAAGATTAGACTACTTCGGGTCTTGATTTTTCAAACAGAGTGGTAGAGAAAAGAAACAAAAATGGGTTAGGAACATGCAACATTGATCAACGACTTGCAGCAGTACCAAACCAACGTGAAAAGAAAAACTAGAAGAAAACGTAACATGAGAATAAGCCAACCCACCGCTACCGTCCGCCATCAGGCGGAATCCCTGGCGACGGCGGCGGGGAAGAGAGGGAGGAGAAAGCCAGCAGCCTTGCGGTACAGATGCGGTCGCTTCCCGAGACACTATGTGCAGCTCGGTAAGTACCATTTCACATAATAGCTAGCCTAACATTGAATTTGTAACATAGGTTGTGAATGATGCGCATGACATATAAGAGCAAGTATAATAGATCCTAGTCAGCAGGCTCTAAGACTTAAAATATTATATGTGTGCTTAGTTAGAGGGGAGAGAAGAGGAGAGAGAAGGTAAGCGGGCTCTCATGCAAGAGTCAGCTCTAGCACGTGCTCCTAGACACTTTATGAGAGTAAAAGGTGGGCCAAATAGTAATAAAGTAGAAGGATCTTATAGCTAACTATTATACATATTGACTATATGTTCGCTATAGATTACATGACACTTCCTTATAGCCAGCAGTTGGCTATACTATTAATCTTGCTCTAACTCGTCGTGTTTTGTTGGTCAAACCGTCGATCTCAAAATGTGTGAGGGCCTTATAAACCTAGAAAACGTGAGTAGTTAGCAATTACAAGAGAATTCCGAGACCACTTTACCGCAACTGGTCAGATTTGTAAGATGGCTATGTACTGGTAGTATGGAAGCGTAGATTGTACTCTTTTTTTTTTTGGCATGTTATTTCATGAGTGGGACCAGAAAACAACAATGTGATGCGACAAAATAACATCAACTGAAATAAAATCTTGACACGTGAAGAGGTATGGCCGCAATTCCTCAATTATGGGGGGATCCATGGCCCCTAGCGGCCATGCTGTCTTCGTCTCTATTTGAAATGGTGATGTTTATCTAGAATGGAAATTATCAAATTCAAATAGAAATTTTATTCTCGTGTATTTTTTGACACGCTGGCAGAAGAACACAAGAAAGGAACATGATGGATCAGCTAGAGGCGAGGTGAGAGGTCCAATCTGAATTCCAATTAATCCAATCCTGGCCTCACATTTTCCTTGAGAAATTTGAAGATGATGATAGGAACATACTGTAATAACTCAGCCAGGACAATTATTATTCTTGGAAAGACGCAACGGGTTATTTTCAAGACAGTTTTTTTTTTGTACCTTCCAAGAAGCGATTGTGGAGGGCACATTTTATTGATGGGAATTGAGCAAAGACTCGTGGATATTTCCATGGATGGAAATGAGAACCTGTAGGATCCAAGAATTTGTAGTCTTTGGCTGGTTTCAGATATTGTGGCTGTGGTTGAGCCTCTGCCACCTGTGGAGTGTACTCGATGATATTTCTCAGATTGGAGAATGGTAACTAGTCATTTACAACAGTGCAGGTTGCTCTAGAGCCCCGACTACACGAGCAGAGTCTGAGCCGCTCAGCACAGTGCGAAGGGATTCATGAGATGAATCCAGTTACGCATAAACCCAAGTTTATTTTTTTTTCGTATTTGTAAGTTTCAGAATATTATGAAAAAAATCACACATGCAGGTATAGATTAGAAACTTACTTTTCTAAGTTTTTTATCACATGTTGTAAAATATTACGAAACTATGCAACAAGATTACAAATAGTCGTGTTTAAGTTCCAAAATTTGCAACTTGGTTGGTAGTGTGAATCGCTTTGTGATTTTTACCATCGCTCATCTCAGTCCTCTCACTCTCCTCACCCACTCTCGCAAAAGGCGGTGATGGCGGCCATGTTTTCCACGCGACCACTTCTTCAGCCCTTCACATGTTGGCTGATATATGGAGGGTGCCGACCCCGAGTGTTACTCACCGAAGATGACAATTACACTATAGGCATACGTAGTCAACCTCTCATTGCCAAGCACCATATATCTCACCTTCCCAATTTTGAACCTTGCTTATTATGTTGTTTCTTCTCTTCTTCCATAATGCCAGCAAGATGCAGCTCTAGCTCCATCTTTTTCCCATTTATATTCTTCTTCTCTTCCTCTGTCATCTTCTTTGTTCCTTGCCACCTCTACTTTCCTTCTTTCTTATCCTTTCTTGTGGTGTTTTGTTCTTTTTTTCTTCTGCCTTGATATTTTCTTGTAGCTCTTGGTTATGATCAATAGAAGTTTTACTACTCTCTCCCTATTCATATTTGTTCCGACATATTCCCGGCCAGTGTTGTATTTGTTGGAGCTGGTGGACACCTAGGACCAACAAAATTGCAATAGCTACAGTCACTGCATTACCGATATCGCAATTATTCATAAAATAATTGGTAAAAAAATCTTGCAAGCAAATCGGAAGTACTGACTTCACTAGTAGGGATGGCACCCGCAGGGTATGGGTGCGGGTGGAGCCACCCCATACCCTTACCCGTGCCTTCCAAGTTTGCCCATCACCCGTACCCATACCCGTAAGCGGGTACAGTATTTTCCCATACCCTTCACCCGACAGGGTAAACGGATACCCGCGGGTAAAAATACCTGTATTTACAACACATATCAATTGAGACAAAAAAAAAGAGCTTAGATAATATGACCATACATAGTCATAAACAACAACACATAGTCCACACTATTAAATTCATTAACTCACAACAAAATATAGAAATAATTTAACCATACATAAGGCCATAAAATAAGCATTACAATAAAGTGTTGACACTATAACAAGTTTAACCAAAATAAACTCGAGCAATCCAGCAATAGGAAAAAAATCTGTGACACATCATCGATCGTGACTCACCTTGAGTTGAACCGCCTACGTACTGCCTATGCGGGATTAGAAAATTAGGTTAGTTTAATTAAACTAAGTCCCACTTGATAGAATTTATACGGGTACCAGGGCACGCGGGTATGGGTTATGCAATCCCATGCCCGTACCCGCTCTGCCCGATGGGCACAAGATTTCCCTATTTATATACCCATGGGTATTTTTTAGTTCCAAACCCTTATCCTAATAGGGTTTTTGCCCGCAGGGTACGCGGGCACAGGGTACCCATTGCCATCCCTATTCACTAGAGCAATAAAAATATCTTATGCCCATGTCCAAGCCATCGAATGTCACCCATCGCTCGATTACAAAATTATGGTAGCAAGGGATTATATTCCTCATTGGCACGGTCGGGATCATAAAGCCAAGGTAGTGCGGAAGAGAGGGAGGTGAGGAGATGAGAATCGAGGATCGGTGCTATAAGAAACGAGTTGCCTCTAACAAGGTTGTTTTCTGGAAAAAAAAGTGGTGGTTATGTTAAACTCTAGCCAAAAATTAATGTGCTTTTTTTTAACTGAATATAACCACTTTGCTCAATGGCAGCCTCTCTAACGTTCAACAGGTTATGTGAATACCATATAGCTTGTTGTTGGAAAAGATTTACCGTTTTCACGAACAAAAGAAGGTTTCGGGGTCAATGCCATGGTCCTTGCAAGTGTGTTTTTTAGATAAAAGGCCAAAAGGCCCGACGTTAAATTAATAACGTCCTTAATGGCGACAAAGGTACAAGATGCTGAACCCAGCTTACAGAGAAGCACTGCCCACACAAACGAAAAAAGGCCTAACTAGGACGCTACAACCCGGAGAGCGAAGAGGGCACGACCATTACGAAGACTACTCAGAGAGGAGCCAAAACTTGACGGGCTAAGAAGTCGGGCCGGAACTCACCCAAACCGAGCGAACCGAAGAACTGCACCCCGTCAAGACAACTCCACCGACGTAGAGAGCGCCACCAGAGGCCGAACACCACCAAAAACCGGCCAGCAACGCCCACACACCGCAGAAGAAGCACCAGGATAGGACCCAACAAAGAACCGAGGTGCAGGACAAAAGAGCAAGCTTTGCCGAGGGAGAATGTCGTCGAAGCACCGCCGCTCCGCCACACCACCATCGGAGAGCCACCTGTCGTGAGCTCCAAAGCTGTATCTTCAAGAAGATCACGACACAAGGGCGCCGCTACCGCCCGATCCAGGGATCTTGGGTTTTCACCCGGAGCATGCAGACAAATAGAGCGCAGCCACCACGACGCCTTCAAGAAGGGGACGACGTCCACGGACGCCGCTGTCATGACCCAAAAGGGCAAGGGTTTCCCCCGACAATCACACTCCAACATCCGCACCGGAACCGGCCGTCGCCGTAGCAACAAACCGCCGTCACAACACGCGGCGTGTCGAGACCTCGCCGTCCACACGACCGAGGACAGCACCAGAGCCTCTGGCTCGCCCACCAACCAACAAGACTCCCACCGACCGGGGCCGCCACCCCGGATACCAAGCCGAGCACTTCACCGAGAAGAAGGACCATCGGGATCCACTGCCACGGGATCCCCGGAGACCAGCGAGACTACGATGGAGGGCTCCAGTACCAGATCGACGACCTGGAGCCCCCGTGGCTGCCACCGCCCTTGGATCTGTGGCGGGAGGGGGGGATGGGCTCGCAACGGGCCCCGGGGCCCCTGACCCGGCCTGAGATCGAGGCGGTCACGACCACGCAACCCGACCCCGCCAGGCTCCCTCCTGGTAGCCGCCGGCAGCGTCGAGGCCGCGCAGGCCCCCGCGCCAGGCCAGGGCCCGGCCAGGGCCCGGCCGTCCCGCTCCAGATCGAGCGCCGGCTTGCGCCGCTCACCGTCATCGCCGCACCCGGAAGTGCCCCGGGGCTTAGCCCGGCGACGCCCTCGGGCGGCGGCGAGGGAGGGAGGAGGAGGAGAGGAGCTGGCGGCGCCCGGGGCTTTGGTTTCGCCCTGCCGCTCGCGGGAGCGGGCAGGACGAAACAGCGAGACGACTCTTATCAAGTGTGTTCATGAACCAATTTTGTACGATTATAAGCATATCGTTGTCTAATCAATAAAAAAAACTCCTGTTCCATCAAAACAATATCACTAGATTGGATAGATTTGATATCGAGAATATCAACTGGTCATACCTTAGTTACGATGAAGGATCTAACAGTTACACTCAAAAAAAATTGAAGGTCGTTAATTTTGATTGTTTAGTTTTCAGTTGACTTAGATTTAACTAAATCTCAGCCAGTTACAGATAATTGCATCTCGTTTGTAACTCTTATTCAGCACGAATCATTACACATAATACAACGACGAAAGAGGCAACTGCATGCAAAGAGTTACAAACCATGTGTAACCCTCATACCTGCATGAATCACAACGTAAAATTCAACGACTAAGAAGCCGACTGAGATTTACTTAGTTCTTTAAAAAGCCGACTGAGATTTGGTTAATTCTTAAACGACTTGAAATTAGCAAAACCGATTTTTTGTCAATTCCCAGATTTCCCCGCTACGTGCTAGGTCACCACCAGGTATTTTAAAGGCCTAGGTATATTTCTGTCTTGAATTCCTATCTTCACGAATATATTCACAGAACCTATGTGATGTCAGTTGACAAGTCATGTTGACAGGGACATCACCTTACATGGAAATGCCAGTACCAAATTGCCACAAGCATCCAACGGTCGCTGCTGCCCAGAAGCTTCATATCAACATCTGCCAGGTCATCTCCAGTGCTCGTGTTGACCAGATTTTTGCCTGAAAATATTTGTGTTGACCAGATTATCCTACCTGGTTGGCTATAAATACCATGGCCACCAATGTCTCTCCAGCTCAACCCATCACCTGCACTTACTTACATCGACACAAGAGATACAGCACCTGAGTCTGAAATTCTCAAAAATTCTTGAGAAATTACCTTGCTACTCATCACCACCATGGTTGTGCCGGTGATCGACTTCTCGAAGCTCGACGGTGCCGAGAGGGCGAAGACCATGGCGCAAATCGCCGATGGCTGCGAGAACTGGGGGTTCTTCCAGCTCGTGAACCACGGCATCCCACTGGAGCTCCTCGATCGCGTCAAGAAGGTGTGCTCCGAGAGCTACCGGCTCCGGGAGGCGGCGTTCCGGCTGTCGGAGCCGGTGCAGACCCTGGAGGCGCTGGTGGAGGCGGAGCGGCGCGGCGAGGCGGTGGCCCCTGTGGACGACATGGACTGGGAGGACATCTTCTACCTCCACGACGACAACCAGTGGCCCTCCGACCCGCCGGCGTTCAAGGAGACCATGCGCGAGTACCGCGCCGAGCTCAAGAAGCTCGCGGAGCGGGTCATGGAGGCCATGGACGAGAACCTCGGCCTGGACAAGGGACGCATGAAGGCGGCCTTCACCGGCGACGGCCAGCACGCGCCGTTCTTCGGCACCAAAGTCAGCCACTACCCGCCGTGCCCGCGCCCGGACCTCGTCACGGGCCTGCGCGCGCACACCGACGCCGGCGGCGTGATCCTGCTCTTCCAGGACGACAAGGTCGGCGGCCTGGAGGTGCTGAAGGACGGCAAGTGGCTGGACGTGCAGCCTCTCTCCGACGCTATCGTCGTCAACACCGGCGACCAGGTGGAGGTGCTCAGCAACGGGCGATACCGCAGCGCCTGGCACCGCGTCCTGCCCATGCGCAACGGCAACCGCCGCTCCATCGCGTCCTTTTACAACCCGGCGTTCGAGGCGGCCATCTCACCGGCGGTGGCCGAGGGCGGCGCCGCCCAGTACCCGGAATTCGTGTTCGGGGACTACATGGACGTGTACAGCAAGCACAAGTTTGAGGCCAAGGAGCCCAGGTTCGAAGCCGTCAAGGCACCAAAGACGGCTTAATAAGCATAAAACAAGGAGATTAAAAAATGTTATTTTAGTATTTGGAAATTACTGCCCATTAAGTTTATATAAATATATATACGCCATTTCATAAAAATGAGTTCCGTGTTTAGTGAGAGAGAATACATGCACAGCTCATTTTATGTTTCTCGTATACATAATGCCTTTTGTTATAGATTTCGACCGAATGATTTGTATTACTACCTTCTGTGTCACTGATTGCAATCTTTTGTTATTTGTATCATGGAAACAGTAATAGCTAAGTAGGGATGAAATGGAGTGGAAAGTTTCTGACTATTTTGCAGAAAAAAACGGAAACAAAGCATAAATATGGAGTAGAAATTTTGCGATACGGGAACAAAAACTGATTTTTTTTAAATGAAAGCGGAAACGGAAAAATAACAGCATCTCCCGACAAAAGAGGTGGGGAAACAGAATTTTTGTTTCAGGCTAAATAAAACTACGAAACTTCCGTTTTTATGGTTGTTGTTAGTGGCCCAATCCAGGAGGCCCAGTATGTTACCTTGTCAAACCAAACTTCGAAACAACCCATCCCAAAGTGGCAACCACGTAATCCTTTTGTGTGTTCAAGCCTTCAAGGAGGACTCCATCGTTTAACCTTTCCCTATTCCCGAGTACATCGAGTAACCACTGTTTTTCGGTTTGCGAGTTACTTGAGTTCTTTTTGCATGATTTAATGGGTCTCTTGGTTCTGGTAAACATTTGCTTTTCTCTCCATGTTTGCATTGTATTTGGTTTGTATTTATATCCAATGGTATCTTTTTCTGTATTTGTTTCATGTTTTTTTGTTTCTATTTCCGCTTCCGTAAAAAAATATGAGTCCAACTGTGGTTATACTTGTTCTTGAGATAAAAGGAAGTAGAGATGCAAGTGGTTCAACATTAGTGCCGGTGGGATCGTCACCATGTAGTATCGGGACTCGGGAGAGGACCCACCAAGGATAGGTGGAAAAAGTAATAGCTAAGTAGGGATGAAATGGAATGGAAAGTTTGACTATTCTGCGGAAAAACGGACTGAAGCATGAATACGAAAATGGAATTTTGCGGAACGTGGACGAAAACTGATTTTTTTTTCTTTATGAAAACAGAAACGGAAAAAGAACGGCATCTCCCGACAAGAAAGGTGGGGAAACGGAATTTTTGTTTCCAGCTAATATGAAATTTCCGTTTTATGGTTGTTGTTCATGGAACAATCCAGTAGGCCCAGTATGTTACCTTGTCAAACCAAACTTCGAAACAACCAATCCCAAAGTGGCAACCACGTAATCCTTTTGTGTTCCATAAAAAAAACATAATCCTTTTGTGAGTTCCTAAAAAAAAGGTAATCCTTTTGTGTCCCTTAAAAAAAGCCGTAATCCTTTTGTGTGTTCAATTAGGCTGGTAATCAACTTGCTTTTCGCTAATGATGTGAATGATTATGTGATTGCTACATGTGTTAAAAATAGGAATCATTTTCTTTTTTTGCAAAGTGCACAAGAGATTGTTCTTTGTTCGGTTTGTTAAGATAATAAACGAACGAATGTGTTGGTACGTGATTGTTAGCCTATCCATGATCTTGAGATAAAAGGAAGTAGAGATGCAAGTGGTTCAACATTAGGGTACACTCCGACTATACTTAGTTCGACAAATGAACCAATTTTTTTAGAGGTGATGTGATTTTGAAATTCCAGTTCATTTTATTAAACTAAGTAGGGTCAAAGGATACCCTAATGCTTCCCCACTTGCGTCTCTAAAAGGAAGTGCTTCGCTTTTGCAGGGACACTTGAAATAAGTGAGTACTATTAGGGTGCATGCAATGGGGGTGATGGTATTGTTCTTTCATGAGCCACTTAAGATGATTTTATCGTGTAAACTGAGAGAAAAGAAAAGAAAAGAAAGAAAAAGGGAAGGACTAGTTTTTGGTCAACCGAGAATTAGCTTAATTCTCATGAATCACAATACAAACCATATGGTTAGAAATATTTCTAATTTGCAACTCACACGCGAATCATGATGTATATCTATCAGCAAGCCCGTCGATGAGGGTGATCGAGGTGCTCGACTGAACAGGGCCCCCGAAAAAATGAGGCCCCCAAATCGCGATTTTTTGTTAAGTATTCCGTATTAAAAAACGAAGCACATCCTTATCTGTTCGAGTTTGTCTTGGACGTTCAATCGACGGCGGCGCTACGCAATTGTGCGTCTCACAGGGCACCCCGACGTCTGATGGATTGTCCATCTCCTTTTCCGTCCCTGCCTGCTCCTATGAGTACTCCTATCCCGAGTCCCGACGCCCCCGGATCTGATTGTGCTGACTCCGATCTGCTATTCGGTAACTGGTAACTCTATAGTCATACTCCATGTCTCCATCAAATCAAATCAATCTACCCGTTCTCGTCAATCAAACAAATAACTGTTGTTTCGTGGTTACTACTGTATCTAATCAAGGTGATGTTGGCAAGTCCCAATTGGCCATTGTGCATCAGCGTAATTGTGTTTTTCTACTCCTGTCAATCCAACTACCCAAGATTAGCAAAGCAATTGTAAGATTGTGTCGTCCTGTTGCTCTCAAATTATCATTCACGTACGGCACTGCATAAGTGCATAATAGTTACAGGGTTCTTCTATTTTATTGATCAACCTATAATAAATTATGTATGTAGTGTTTGAATTGATTAAAATTATTTTGGTTTGGTTTATAAAATAGGAAGTATCATGAACTCTAGAAATTGGATATATGATTGTGATGCTGAAAAGTGAAAGAACATAAGGACGACTAGAATTAAGCAGCATCTCAATCTCAAGAAATACTACACATATGTTTATCTTTTGGTACAATATAAGGTCAATTTATTACTTCAATACTACATTTACTGTTTTGGCAATCCCTTTAAATATTGATGTTATATAATAAAACAAAAGTATGCTTTGGTTATATTAGCACGTGAATTTTTCGATTTTTATGGCCCTATTCTATAGTTCGCACCAGGGCCCCTAATTTCTGGAGACGGCCATGTCTATCAGTCCTAGAGACGATCGAGCTCAAAGCTAATTTCCGGTCGACCGAGAACTACCAAACCGAAAGAAAAGGTATGTTGATATTATCTTAGCTAAATGATGGTCTACTCATGCAAGAAAATTCTATCTCGACCTTATCTCTTATCTTGCTTACTGTCAATTATCACATATGTTTTATGCATGAGAGGATTAATCGCAACAATGACCCTAAGAGATAAATCCAATGCATATTTTTTTTTATTTTTAGGCGAATTTTTCTTAAGAAAAAGGTGTGAGGCAGAGGCTAAATTAGCATTTTTTTGTCACAAAAATAAAAGGCCAAAACAGTCTCTTTGTACCACAAATGGGAAGTTTTAGTTTGATGCCCTACTGAAAAATGAAAGAGCATTTCGTAATATTTGCAATAACCCAAAGTTTAAGCATATATGTTTCAACAGCAGACACATACACAAGACCCTCGCGTCGCCTACCCTAGGCGACACGCGACCCCGCCGCCACACTCCGGCCCTCCCCCACCTCGTCCCATCCCTCCCGCCGCCGTCGGAAGTCCTGCCGGGCAAGGCCCGGGGCGACGACGGCGGCGGGGCCTTCCCCTCGCGTGGCGGCGGCGACCCTCCTTGGCGGCGGCGTGGCGTGGCTTGGCGGCAATTCGGCAGCGTGGAGCGGCGGGATCCCGGTGGCGAGTGCGTTTCACCGACGATGACAGTGGAGGCACGGCCTCCCCGCGACGGAGGCGCCCCTGCAGCCTCGACCGAGTGCTCTGGTCTCGCGCGGGCCCAGATGGGCTTGGGCGGGCCGGCGGCTCTTGGCTCCTGTGGCTGCGGGCATGCGCGCGCCTAGTGTTTCCGGCTGCTGGGTGTCGTGGTGGTGCCGGCGGCCGGCAAGACGGCGGTGGGCTGGATCTCCTCATTCCAGAACATGGTTTTCGGGCGCTCAAGGCGAATAAAGGAGGCGGTCCTAGGGTTCTTCTCACATCAAGGTTGCAATCTGCCGGATGCTTATCCTCATTGATCTGGCTGGACAGTCGTGTTTCGGAAGGCTTCGCCGGCGAACTCCACTGGGCGACTCATGCCTGGAGATTGCTGGATCGGATGGTATTCGATCATGCGCACCCATGTTTTTCTCTGACCGTTTGGTTTCAGAGGGAGCGCTTCGAAGCTCTGCTGGCTGTTAATATCATGGAGCACGCTTTCTCGTTCCATGGTGCTGGCAGAGAATGTCATGGAAGGCGAGATCTGAGGACTAGGAATGGTGGTTTGGATCTTTGTGGCGATGAGGAATTGGCTAGGTGATTCGTGACTTGGAGCAGCGACAGGTTTGAGGGGGCGATTGTACAGGAGAAGTTCTAAGTATTATCTTTCAGGGTGAAAATCTAAGGTCTGGCCTTAATTGGTTGTGCCTTTCAATGGCCTTGGTGAACACATTGTTTTGAGAGTGAGGATTGTCTTCAGGGTGAAAACCCGAAATCTATGATCGGGCGACGACAGCGCTTGTGTACTGTTCCTTCTTGGAGGTGTTGTTTTTGAAGAAGCTGGGCTTCTGGTGTTGTCTTGGTGGTGGTAGTACTGTTGTTTCAATGGTCTGATCACTATAGCGGGACGTTTCTTTTTTTGTAATTCTTCTCTCTTTTTTCGGCTGTGTGCATCCGTAATGCCGATAGGTCAGTGCGTTGTTGCTGAGACTCGGTGTAATTGGTATCTCCGCAATATTATTATATGCTTTTTATCTAAAAAAATGTTTCAACAGCATCGAGCCCACTTTTAAAATCTTAGCAAGTAGCACCAGTACTTTTTTTCTCGTGACATGGTGAAGTTCCATGGACAAACTCCGTGTGGACCACCAATAGTGCGCATCCATGTCATTCCAGGTGGCGACGGCGACCCCTGCCTTGCAACTTGGGGCTACAAGAGAACAAGGTGCCCCCGGCCCCGGGTCCACCAGGGAACACGATACGTAGCCAATCAATGTAGCAATCCACAACGATCCACAAACGCATTACGTACACGATGTCTTGTTTTGAACAAATATTTTTCTTATCTTAGTCCATGTGGATAGTTGCTGCTTTTTTTAATGATAAAACAAGATGTAGCTTAGGGACGATTTGTATCGGGAGATGTCCTTGGAAGGTACTCCCTCTGTTCCAAATTAGTTGTTTTGACAAATGGAAGACAACTAATTTGGAACAGAGGGAGTAATAAGATTAGGTGTTCGACACGAATCGTATCTCGCAATTTCTATTTTGATTGTTCGACACGTGTTAGGGAAGAGCACAAGACATAGAGGGACATATGTACTACTTCGAACACGTATTGCGTATTATGTTATCGTGCGATAGCGAAATGAGATAAGAAAGGAAGAGCGTGGATGCACGATACCACCGTCTTTTACTAAAAGTAATCTTGGGCACCCATGCTCCTGGTACAAAGAGATTATTTTTTTAAAGTTAAAACATATAAAATCTTTAAAAAATCATGCATGTAGATTTGAATGTTCGCCACCATCAAAAGAGTTTCAAAATATATTATTGATCTTACTTGTTGTGCAAAAATAACAAGCTGCAGGGGTCGGAAAAAACAAGTTGAAAAATGTGAAAACATAGCCAGAATTCTCAATTTTGTGCAGGTCACATTCTTTTGAATTATTTTATATAAATCTATCGATTAAACACACATGTAGATTACTATGTGTATGATTTTTGTATACATTTTCTGACAGATAAATAATTTTTTGAAAAATATTTTTGGCACCAGGAGCACTAGGGACTTTCTGGTAATCCTGTCATTACATTGTATACACTTTTTTTTTTGCAAAATACAGTACAACACATGCGCTCACATACATACGTATGCACTCACCCCTATGAACGTACGCATGCACATCCTACCCTATAGGCCCCTTCAAAAAACTAAGCCGGCAGGTCAGATCTTGAGATTGATGAAGTCCTCGCTATCGACTGGAACATCGCCTCACACTGAAGAATATTCCGCCTATTATGAGAAATACTAGTGCCAAATCCAGGATTTGAACTCTGTTGGGCTGGAGGTACAACCATCCAGCTAACCATCCAACCAAGGGTTGGTTCTCATTAGATTCGATTGTATGTTTCTTTGTACAGACAGACCCACCAGTCCACACACCTACAAAGCAACCACACATTTTAAGCTGGCTAGCAAGTCAATACGAGAAAGATGGAAATCATAAATACAAATTCTAGGCAATAATAAGATGGATTGCTTGCATTACAACCGAATAACAGTACAGTTCTATATTTGGCTAACATCCATTCAATTCTAGCATCACTGGTGTTTTGAGCTGCTATAATTTTTCACAGCCAGATGCATGGTATGACGATATTGTCTCGACAAGTGATGGCAACATAAGTGGGTTGCTTCAATTTAGTGGTGCTCTAGGTATTAGCACCATGTTATTGATTTGTGTGATAGATAATTATTTAATTATGTAGGAGCTTCAACGTCGCCCTCTCTCTCTGAATTAATATTCCATCGAAATGAGAAACATAAGTGTTAAAAGTGAGATTTAAACTCTAATAGACTGGGGGTATGACCACCCTAACAACCATTCAACCCATGTTGGTTCTCATATACTCCAGGGGAGCCTAGACCAAGTAAACCTGACCGTGCTAACAAATTTCCAAAAGAAACTCGAAAGAGACGTCGGATGGATGCGGCATGCGGAAGAGGATAGCAGCTGATTCATCGTCAGTTGCACAATTTGAGGAAAGCAGGCCAAGAATGGCGCAGGATCATATCAGTCGACGGCAGCTGCTCCACCCCTCACTTTCCACTCCCACCTCCACTACCCGTACCCCCGCTCTTTCTGCCGTCTTCGGCCATCTGCGTGCTGCATGGGTGGCTACACGCCGGAGGGCGCCGGCGGCGGCCGTGCCGCCCGCGCGGGGAGGTACCCGCCCCTCGCGTCCCTCGTCGTATCCACCATCGCCGCCTTCTCCGCCGTCATCGTCATCGCCGTCCTCCACTCGGTTCGCCCCCACCTGTTCCTGCGTTTCTTGGATTCTGTGTCCAATCGAATTGTTTGTGTTTTTTAACTGGATTGATCGTCGCGACGAAGAACAATCCGAATCTGTCGCTCTGTCATTTGTCGTCTCGCGGATTTTCAATTAGTTTCATGTCGATTCTTGTGTTTGCAGGCGTACGACGACGCTCTGTCTCGGACGCGGACGCTGCTGGGGCACAACCTGGAGCCGACGCCGTGGCACCCGTTCCCGCACGACAAGGGCCGCCCGCCGCCGCGCGCCGCGCTCCGGTGCGCATCCTACCTCGCTTGCCTGCCACCGCTCTCGCAGCCGAGGCCGGCGTCGGCACCCAACGCGTCGTCGAGACCGCGGCGGCAGTGCCCGTCCTACTTCGCCGCCATCCACCGCGACCTCGCGCCCTGGCGGCGCCGCGCCGGGGGCGGCGGCGGCATCACGCGCGCTGTCCTCGAGTCGGCCCGCGCCCGCGCGTCCATGCGCGTGACCATCACCGGCGGCGGGACGCGGCTGCACGTGGACCTCTACTACGCGTGCGTCCAGAGCCGCGCGCTGTTCACGGTGTGGAGCCTCCTGCAGCTGATGCGCCGGCACCCGGGCCGCGTCCCCGACGTGGACCTCATGTTCGACTGCATGGACCGCCCCGCCATCAACCGGACGGAGCACGGCGGCGAGGGCGCGCCGCCTCCGCCGCCGCTGTTCCGGTACTGCACGACCCGCGACCACCTCGACATCCCGTTCCCGGACTGGTCCTTCTGGGGCTGGCCGGAGACGCACATCGAGCCATGGAGCCGCGAGTTCAAGAGCATCAGGCAAGGCGCCAAGAAGGTGCGGTGGCCGGACCGGGTGCCCACCGCGTACTGGAAGGGCAACCCGGACGTGGCGTCGCCGCTCCGCGTCGCCCTCCTCGCCTGCAACGACACCAACCTCTGGCGCGCCGAGATCATGCGGCAGAACTGGGAGGAGGAAGCCAGGTCGGGGTACCGGAACTCGAGGCTGTCGAGCCAGTGCACGCACCGGTACAAGATCTACGCGGAGGGGTTCGCGTGGTCGGTGAGCCTCAAGTACATCCTGTCCTGCGGCTCGACGGCGCTGCTGATCGAGCCGAGGTACGAGGACTTCTTCAGCCGGGGCCTGGAGCCGCGGGTGAACCACTGGCCGGTGAGCACGGTGGGGATGTGCGAGTCCATCAGGGACGCCGTGGAGTGGGGCAACGCGCACCCGGTGGAGGCGGAGCAAGTCGGGAGGCGCGGCCAGCGGCTGATGCAGGACCTCGGCATGGACGCCGTCTACGACTACATGCTGCACCTGCTCACCGAGTACGCCGCGCTGCAGGACTTCCGGCCGGCGCCGCCCGCCGGGGCGCAGGAGGCGTGCGTCGGATCCGTGCTCTGCCTCGCCGACGCGCACCAGAGGAGGTTCCTGGAGGCGTCCGCCGCGTCGCCGGCCACCGCCGAGCCGTGCTCCATGCCGCCGCCGCCTCCCGACGTCTGACTGCTAAAACCGGAGCTGCAGTGGTGGGATTCATGGCAAGTGGAGACTGAGCATTCGTGGTGGTCGAGATATTAAATTCAGGTCGTGTTCCGACTTGTATACTGAGGGTGGGAGGGTGGAGGTAGCCATAGAGGGATTAGTGTTGTCTCTGAATTCTGATGCGGATTAGCTACTCTCAAATAAAGGGGGACGTCTGATTAACATGAGAAACAAAACTTGATTTTTTTCACACTCTTCTGAACAAAGTGCATCGCAAGTTGATTTTTTCCAATTCGTGTTAATAAGACACACCAAACGTCTAACATTACATGAACTTAATTGGAAGGAAATACATGTGTGAACTGTGAAGATTTGGTGCTCCTGATGCAAAGAGAGATGTTTTTTTTCAAAATTTGTTGGCACACAGAAAATCTCAAAACAATCATGCATGCAGATTTGAATGTTCGTCACCATAAAAAAAAAAATCAAAAAGTAATGTTGTAATTTGCATGATGTACAAAAATAACAAGCTGCAGGAGTTGAAAAGGCAAATTGAAAAATGTGGAAACATGGTCAGACCTCTCAATTTTCCACAGGTCACATTCTTTTGAATTAGTTTATGCAAATTTATCAGTTAAACAGACACGTAGATTACTATGTGTGTGATTTTTTAAACAATTGTTTGACAGATGAATAAATTTTTGAAAAAAATATTTTGGCACCAGGAGCACTGGAGCCCGAGATCCGTGGTGGTCGAGAAACTGAACACTCGTGGTGGTCGAAACATCAAATTCAGGCTGCGTTTGGACATTGGACTTGTATACGTAATACGTTTGTGGGCGCAGCTGAGAGTGAGAGTGAGTGGGTGGCGGTAGCGAGAATGCGAGATTAGTGTAGTCTCTCAGTTTTGATGCGGTTTAGCTACCAGTATTGATCACTCTCAAATAAAAAGGGGAACGTACGTTTGATTGACATGCGAAAGAAAAGTTGGTTTGTCGCCCTAATCTGTACAAAGTGCATCGCAAGTTGATTTTCCAATTCGTTTTATTAAGACACGCTAGACGCTCAAACCTTACATGAACTTCATACAAAGAAAATGGTTCTATTGAAAATTACACAAAGTAAAGTGACCCTTCTTGCAGCAAGCCTTGCATTTGAAAGGTTTTGCATAAGAAAAAATCTAAAACTTGCCCGCGCACTATTTTGACCCTACCGCGTGCGCGCATGTGTGGCCCCTGTATGGGGACCACAAGCCATTCCGGTCGGCTCTCGCCATCTACATCTTATCCTCTCATCCACGCGGTCGCAATCCCCACCACCACGAACTCGCGTTCCTCGCGCCCGACGTCAGGTCGATGCCCGGCGACCTACTCCGCCGCCTCCTACCCCACACGCATGGCCCCGTCAGCCGAGCCGAGCTCGCCGCAACCTCCTCTCGGGCCACTGCTGCCAGCCCCTCGAGCGCCCCGCCGCCGCTGCCGCCCCTCGAGCACTGCCGCCTCGCCCTCCTCTCCTTCCCGAGCGCCTCCCGCCTCCACGCCGCGTTGCCGCTCGCGCCCCATCGAGAGCATCCTATTCCTAAGGTCGAGAGAGGAAGAAACGGGAGGCGGCGGTGGTGAAAATCGAACAGCGCCGGCGATCCCGAGGCCTCGATCTCCATCCCACGGTGCCTACTCGCTGCTCTCCCGGCCAGGTACCACAAGAGGCCCTTCACCTATGCCTCTATTTTTTTTAAATATTTTGCATTACGTCTAGTTTAGGGAAGATCTTTTCCATCATATAAGTGCCAGGATGTATTTTTGTGTGCTGTTTTGAACTAGATGTAACTTTCATGTTTGTTGAATTGAGTTGTTGGATGTATTTTTCCATCGGATGCAATTCTGGAATCTGGATGTAATTTTTCGTTTCTATTTTTGCAACCGGATGTAACTCTTATGTTGTTGAATTGAGTTCTTGGATGTAATTTTCATCTGATGCAATTCTTGAATTGGGTTTGTTGGATGTAATTTTTGTTTACATTTTCGCAGCTGGATGTAACTTCAATGTTTGTTAGAATTTGAGATTTAATTTTCATCGGATGCAACTTCTAAATCGAGTTGTTGGATTTAATTCCACGAATTGTTTGATGTAATTCTGGGAGAGCCGCTTGTGGTCTTCCATTGCGGTCGGAGAAGAAACAATAAAAGAAAGGGACGAAGAAGGAAAAGGAGTGAGTCGGTTTTGCAGGAAGCTAGTGTTACGGGTCTGTTCGGACAGGGGGGGCACCGCGGAAGGCAAAATAGTGCGCGCGCACTACCTAGCCACGTCCTTTGCATAAACATGGTACGAATGGATTAGGCAGTTCGTTTAAGGACAAAGCGTGTGAATCTGGGTTGCTGATTAGATTGGTCATTATGTCCAAACTAGGAAAGGTGATTTGTTGTCTTCGATGCTTTTGAATATAGTAGGAGAATTTTTTACCATCCTTATTATGAGTGCAAAGGAGGATGGTCAAGTAGTGGGACTCCTCGTATGGTTGTGGGTGGGGTGTCAATTCTACAATATACATATGACATAATTTTATTCATTGAACATCACCTCGTAAAAGATGTCAGTATGAAGTTGATATTGTGTATGTTTTAGCAGTTATCCTAACTTAAGGTTAATTTTCATAAAAAGAAAATTTCCTATTTTGGTAAGGCAAAGGATGAGGAACATCAATACAAGCAACTGTTTGGGTGTGAGTATGGTTCTTTACCATTTCGGTATCTTGGGGTACCTATCCATCAATCTTTTTTTCCGTGCCTCCCACACTGGCTGCCCCAGGTGCCCCTAGACGGTCGGACCCAACACAATATCTCAACAAATTTTGATCCAATTATACGAAAATGATTGCATAGTTCAATAGTAAAAATATAGTCATTATACCTATGAAGTTTTAATCCAAATCGTGCTTCAAACAACTTCGGGCAGCTCTTGTCCATCGCCATGGAGCGCCCACGGGTGTGTGACTAGATCATCCTGCATTCGGTCATGGGCCTCTTTATCATGAATTTCTTGATGCATGGCTCGAATTTCTGCGGCACGCTGGGTTGTGGCTCAGCAAGTGGCCCTTGGTATATGGTTCCTTGAAGATCATGTCGGTATCGCGCTCACTCTCAATAATCATGTTGGGCATGATAACACAAGCATTCATGATCTCCACATATGATGTAGCACCATGATAGAGAAGGGTCAACCACAAACCGGGCTTGCAGCACACCGAATGCTCGCTCCACATCTTCTCATGCACTCTCTTGTTTCTTTGCGAAATGCTTCTTTGCTGGGACAAGAATATATTGGATAGATGTCATCCAACATATTATGGTGACTGTTGATCTCATAGTTACACTCTGGAGCTTGGACATCCACAAGTCTTTTAAACACCGGAGGACGTTGCAACACATTGATGTCATTGTGCGCACCGGTCATACCAAAAAAAACATGCCAAATCTACAGATCTGCCACCACTTTAAGTACAACACTGCACGCTCCAAGATGTCCTCCTTTATACATCCCCTGCCAAGCGAATGGACAATTCTTCCACCTCCAATGCATGCAATCGATCCTCCCGAGCATCCCAAGAAAACCTCTTGCTTCACCTACTGCCATGAGCCGAGTTGTGTCTTCAGCATTTGGTTGTCTCAGATACTTCAGTTCAAAAGCCACATTCACCGCCTCGCAAAACTTGTAAGTGGTTTCAATGGATGTCGATTCATACATACGGAGGTAGTCGTCCAAAGAATCTGCAAGAGCCTCATATGCAAGACACCATATAGCAGTAGTGCATTTCTGAATAGATGAGAATCCAAGAAGTCCGGTGCAGTCTTTCTTCAGCTGGAAGTAGTTATTGTATTCTCGAACACCATGCACAATGTTCAGGAATACTCTCCTCTGCATCCTAAAGCGCCGGCGAAAATCATGATCATCGTTTGCCGGCTTAAGCACAAAATAATCATTGAACAACAGCATATGTCCCGTTGCCCGATACCGGTTCATGTTGGACTTTTTTCCAGCCCTAGAACCTTCGTGTCTGGGTTCGGCTTCCTCCTCCTCTAACGCCGCCGTAAGAATGCGGATGACCTCTTCATTCTCCTAATCATCCATTTCAAGGGTGGTCATCTCTTCTGTCATTTGGTGAATCATAATTTTATCGTCGCTGTCCATAGCCTATTTAGCAGGAATCAAATAAAAGTCACACAACATGGAGAAATGGTTTGTTGGCAAAGAGCCAAACACGTTGCGGGCGGACGGGAGGGAGAAATTGGCCGCATCGGCAGGGAAGAGTTTGTCGACGGCCAGGCGTAGTGGCGAACGTCGTCGACTCAGAGGTCACCTTGCGACAAGGGACAAGAAGCGGCGGCGGAGCTGAGGACGAGAAGGGGCTACAGCGAGGGTGGCGACGGTAGCACAAATCGTCGGGCAGGAAAAACAGGAGGTTGGTGTGGGAGCGCAGATGAGTGTCAGTTACGCTCCTATGTATCATTGACATGCGGGCCATACCTATCGGAGGCGCGGCGCGGACAGTGTCTGGCACCCCCCCCCCCCCCCCCCCCCCACACACACACACACACAAAGTTGGAGGCCCGCTTGGCGGTGCCGGACATGATTTGGGTCGGGCGATAGCTTTAGAGGCCCTCGGTGCGGCAGATTTTTGTGTCCGGCACCCCAAGGAACCTTTAGAGGCCCCGGTGGAGATGCTCTTAAAGTGCTAAAAATTATACGATGACCATTGGATCTAGAGAAAGGGGTATCATCTCTTGGTAGTCTTCTGATAACTTGACGGTGATCTTCAGTGATGTAGAAGCGTGACATCTTCAGGTTCTCACACCTTTGCAAGTCCACTCTGTTGGTAGCTTGACAACTTTTGAATGTGTGTATACTTTAGGCAGGACACGTCCAAGAAATAGCAATTTCATAAAACAGTTGAGATTTTCTTAAGGCCAAACCGATTTCAAAAGGTGCAATTTCAGGTTAGGAAAACTGGAGGTTGTGCTTCCTAAGAGAAATGCAGCTTGGTGGATGAGTGAAAGTTGCACTTTTTTTAATAAAGTAAGTTGTATTTTCACAACTGTTTTGGACAGAGACGGTTCATAGTATAAAAGACATTTCACTCATTTCAAGCGACAAGATTCAAACCAGGGTGTTTCATGCCAACCACATGGGTAGAAGTGTAGAACGATGGTATGGACGCAGAGTTATCATTATGCCACGGGTTCGATGTTGTAGTTCTTCATATTTCTTGTGTGCTAGGGATTTGTCAATTTTGTAATGAATTTGGAGCTGTAATTGAATATTTCGATTGTTGAACTATGCTCGTAGCTCATAACCCTAGCTGATATGTTCTCATCATTTTTCATGTTGGAAGTCACCCAACAGAGGTCCTGTCCATGCTAGAGACGGCGAGGAATGGACACCTCTCATATGACAGATGAACTGTCTTCACGCAAACACGGTACAATGACAAAACTAGCTCAAACCAACAAAAAATGCACTTAAAACAACACAAAATGGCAAGCAAGAAGGGCAGACAGGGGACTACTAGGGAAACGATAAACTTTTGATGATGGCATAAGATTCTTCACGAGTCCTAACTTCAATGCTGTTATCCATAACACTGTACCCGCAGACAGATTGCAACAGGAGTGATCAGACCAGCCGTGACCCTGTGTGAGACCTAGTTACCGAAGTCCCCGCAGCCACTCATCTTCCGCAGCGACATTTTTCAGACTACCGAGGGGACACAGAGAAGTTAGAAGAAATACTTCACAGCAAAGCAGACGCATGGTAAGGCCTTGTCTAAATCAACTGACGAGGTACTAATAGGACACATAAAAAGCACTGCAAGTTTAGCGGTAACGAGGTGCTTCCAATTCTGATTGCCTACTACTGTATCTCGATAGGATGGTTATCTCCTATCTGACGACCCATGTACAAAAAGAGACCAGCCCGGGAAGATAGCAACCGGCACAAGACGGAAATTCCCA